>CM050326.1:89464741-89595313 GCA_027475135.1 Bactrocera correcta
TTTGTGCGATGCTTAGATGTGCATCTTCTAAATTGGGTTCTGCTGGGATTAATAAAGGGGTACCTATTAAGAAATGGCCTGGAGTTTAAGGTTCTAAATTTATTGTGTCTTCACTTAATGGGCTTAAAGGGCGAGAATTCAAGCAACTTTCGATTCGAGTTAAAAGGGTAGCTAGTTCTTCGAAAGTGAATTTCTGGTTCTGGGACACCTTATTCAAGTGGCTCTTTAAACTTTTCACTCCTGCTTCCCAGAGTCCACCCATGTGTGGAGCTCCTGGAGGATTAAAGTGCCAGTTGATGTTTTGGTGTGCTTCACTATTTGTTAATTAAGTTTTCAATGACTTCATGAATTCTCGCCGATCTTTAATTAAAAGTTTAGACGCTCCCACGAAATTAGTACCATTGTCTGAATAGAGATCGGCGGGACATCTGCGCCTGGAAAAGAAACGTGCGAATGCGGCCATGAATGCGTTGGTGGTGAGATCACTCACTGGCTCTAGATGTATTGCTTTGGTTGCAAAACAAACAAATACGCATACATAACCTTTTGTGATCAGACATGCTCTGCCGGTGTAATTTTTTATGTCGTAGGGACCGGCGAAATCGATTCCTGTTGCTGCGAATGGACGGGTTAAGGTGGTACGTTCTGCGGGTAGTGCTGCCATAATCTGAGTAGTGTTGCGCTATTTGTTTTGCACTGATGAATGGTAGACTTGATGAGTGTTTTCAGTTTCGGTATCCAAAATTCAGAACGCATAAGTCGTAATACTAGCTGGTTGCCGCCATGAAGGGTTATTAGATGGGTAAATTGGGTGAGTAGTTTTGACAAACGACTATTATAGGGTAATAAGATAGGGTGACGCTCATTATATGATAGTGCTGCGGAATTGGTTAATCTTCCATCACTTCGCATAACTCCTTTAGGGTCAATGAACGGATTTAAAGTCAACAATGAACTTTTCTTGTGTATTTGGGTTTTACGGGTCAAGGCATCATATTCTTCTCTGAAATGTGTTTTTTGGGTGTGAATGATTAACTTTATTCGGGCTGTTTTGAACTCTTCCGGGGTTATATCGTGGCTTGAGTAAACAATTTCTCGCCTCCTTGGTGAGGCATTTGCGCAAAACCTTAATAGGTAAGCGATAACGCGAATAGCTCTGGAGAATGAGGAAAACCTTTCTAGTATATCCTCTTGGGTGGTTATCGCAAACGTCTTAACGGGTTTGAATTCGACGGTAGTGTTGTATGTTTTCTCCGATTCTGGAAAATGCTCCTTTTCGTGTTATAGCCATTGGGGTCCATGCCACCAGAGGTTGCAATTCAATAGATCGGTGGGTGTACATCCTCGGCTTGCCAAGTCTGCGGGATTGTCTTGGCTTTCCACATGGTTCCACTTATCGACTCCCACTTTCTCGGTGATTGCAGCTACTCGATGTGAAACGAAAGTGGTCCATGAACAGGGTGGTTTGTTTAACCAAGCGAGAACTATGGTTGAATCAGTCAAAAAATAATTTTTATATTGGGTTAGGTGTAGTTGGGGTAGGGTAGAGTTAAAAAGGTTAGCCAGTAGAACCGCTCCGCAGAGTTCCAATCTGGGTAGGGATACGAGTTTAATGGGAGCAACTTTTGTTTTTGACACTAAGAGAGTTGTCCATATTTTGTCTCCAACTGAAACCCTTATATAAAGTGTCGCGGCATATGCTTTTTCTGAAGCATCAGAGAAACCGTGGAATTCAATGGTGGCTGTTGGGTTAAAATGGGTCCACCTGGGTATTTCAATTTTGTTTATGTTGTCGTAATCCTTTACGAAGCTGTTCCATCGATGAAGGGTGAGGGGCTTCAGGCTTTCATCCCAGTCAGTTTTATCCAGCCATATTTGTTGCATAATTATTTTTGCCGTGATTATTATTGGACTAAGCCAACCGGCTGGGTCAAACAATTTTGCTATGGCTGATAAAACTTCACGTTTGTCCCGCATTGGGTTGACGAGGAAGAAAAATGAATCCTTTTTGGAGTTCCATCGAATGCCCAGGGTTTTGTTATCGATATCGAAATGTTTCAAATCATTAGTTTAACATATTTAAGTTAATTAACCATCTTTAACGAACGGAAGTTGGCTTAAAGCCATGGCGGCATAACGACAGTACATTTGGAAGAACTCCGTAATCTTATATTTAGGTATAAAGTCGATTTCCTTGTATATACACATTTCGCAATCGTTTTTGAAAAGCTTCAAATCTTTTGTTTAACATATTTTAGTTAATAAACCTTCTTTAGCGAACTGAAGTTAACGTAAAGCCATAACGGCATAACGGCAGTGCATTAAGAAGAACTCCGTAATCTTATACTTAGGTATAAATTCGATTTGCTTGTATATACACATTTAGCAATCGATATCAAAATGCTTCAAATCATTAGTTTAACATATTTAAGTTAATTAACTTTCTTTAACGTATTGAATTGATATAAAGCCATGGCGGCATAACGGCAGTGCATTTAGAAGAATTCCGTTATCTTATATCAAGTATAAAGTCGATTTTCTTGTATATACACATTTAGCAATCGATATTGAAATGCTTCAAATCATTAGTTTAACATATTTAAGTTATTTAACCTTCTTTATATTACTAAAGTTTACATAAAGCCTTAACGGTATAACGGCAGTGCATTTGAAAGAATTCCGTTATCCTTTGTTTAGGTATAAAGTCAAGTTTCTTGTATTAGCACATTTAGCAATCGATGTCGAAATGCTTCAAATCATTAGTTTAACATATTTAAAATAATAAACCTTCTTTAACGAACTGAAGTTGGCATAAAGTCATGGCGGCATAACAACAGTGCATTTAGAAGAATTCCGTTATCTTATATTAAGGTATAAAGTCGATTTTGTTGTAGATACACATTTAGCAATCGATATCAAAATGCTTCAAATCATTAGTTTAACATATTTAAGTTAATTAACTTTCTATAACGTATTGAAGTTGATATAAAGCCATGGCGGCATAACGACAGTGCATTTAGAAGAATTGCGTAACCTTATATTTAGGTATAAAGTCGATTTTCTTGTATATATGCATTAAACAATCGATATCGAAATGCTTCAAATAGCTGGTTTAACATATTAAAGTTAATAAACCTGCTTTAACGCACTGAAGCTAACATAAAGCCATAACGGCATAACGGCAGTGCATTTAGAAGAATTCCGTTATCTTATATTAAGGTATAAAGTCGATTTTGTTGTAGATACACATTTAGCAATCGATATCAAAATGCTTCAAATCATTAGTTTAACATATTTAAGTTAATAAACCTTCTTTAACGAACTGAAGTTGGCATAAAGTCATGGCGGCATAACGGCAGTGCATTTAGAAGAATTCCGTAATCTTATATTAAGTATAAAGTCGATTTTCTTGTATATACACATTTAGCAATCGATAACGAAATGCTTCAAATCATTAGTTTAACATATTTAAGTTAATTAACCTTCTTCATATTACTAAAGTTTACATAAAGCCTTAACGGTATAACTACAGTGCATTTGAAAGAATTCCGTTATCCTATGTTTAGGTATAAAGTCAAGTTTCTAGTACTAGCACATTTAGCAATCTATGTCGAAATGCTTCAAATCATTAGTTTAACATATTTAAGTTAAATTACCTTCTTTAACTTACCGAAGGTGACATAAAGCCATGGCGGCATAACGGCAGTGCATGAAGAAGAATTCCGTTATCCTATGTTTAGGTATAAAGTCAAGTTTCTTGTATTAGCACATTAAGCAATCGATGTCGAAATGCTTCAAATCATTAGTTTAACATATTTAAGTTAAATTACCTTCTTTAACCTACCGAAGGTGACATAAAGCCATGGCGGCATAACGGCAGTGCATGAAGAAGAATTCCGTAATCTCATGTTTAGGTATAAAATCGATTTTGTTGTATATACGCATTTAGCAATCGATATCGAAATGCTTCAAATTATTATTTTAACATATTTAAGTTAGTTAACCCTCTTTATCTTACTGAAGTCTAGATAAAGCCTTAACGGCATAACGGCAGTGCAGTTAGAAGAATTACGTAATCTTATATTTAGGTATAAAATCGATTTTCTTGTATATACTCATTTAGCAATCGATATCGAAATGCTTCAATTCATTATTTTAACATATTTAAGTTAATAAGGCTTCTTTAACGCACTGAAGTTAACATAAAGCCAATGCGGCATAACGGCAGTGCATGTAAAAGAATTCCGTAATCTTGTGTTTAGTTATAAATTCGATTTTCTTGTATATACACATTTAGCAAGCGATATCGAAATGCTTCAAATCATTAGTTTAACATATTTAAGTTAATAAACCTGCTTTAACGAGCTAAAATTAACACAAAGCCATAACGGCATAACGGCAGTGCATTTAGAAGAACTCCGTAATCTTATATTTAGGTATAAAGTCGATTTTCTTGTATATACACATTTAGCAATCGATATCGAAAAGCATGAATCATTAGTTCAATATATTTAAGTTAATAAACCCTCTTTAACGAATTGAAGTTGGCATAAAGCCATGGCGGCATAACGGCAGTGCATGTAGAAGAATTCCGTAATCTTATATTTAGGTAAGGGTCTATTTTCATGTATTTACACATGTGGGAATCGATATTGAGATGCTTCAAATAATTACTTTAACATATTTAAGTTAAACAACCTTTTTAACGTACCGAAGTTTATACAAAGCCATAACGGCAGTATATTTCGATGAATTCCGTAATCTTATATTTATGTATAAAGTCGATTTTCTGTATATACACAATTTGCAATCGATATCGAAATGCTTCAAATCATTAGTTTTACATTTTGAAGTTATTTATAATAAACCTTCTTTACCTTACTGAAGTTTACATAAAGCCTTAACGGTATAACGGCAGTGCATGTAGAAGAATTCCGTACTGTCATATTTAGGTATAAAATCGATTTTGTTGTAAATACACATTTAGCAATCGATATCAAAATGCTTCAAATCATTATTTTAACATATTTAAGTTAATAAAGCTTCTCTAACGCACTGAAGTTAACATAAAGCCATGGCGGCATAACGGCAGTGCATGTAGAAGAACTCCGTAATCTTATACTCAGGTATAAATTCGATTTGCTTGTAGATACACATTTAGCAATCGATATCAAAATGCTTCAAATCATTAGTTTAACATATTTAAGTTAATTAACTTTCTTTAACGTATTGAAGTTGATATAAAGCCATGGCGGCATAACGGCAGTGCATTTAGAAGAATTCCGTTATCTTATGTTAAGTATAAAGTCGAATTTCTTGTATATACACATTTAGCAATCGATATAGAAATGCTTCAAATCATTAGTTTAACATATTTAAGTTAGTTAACCTTCTTTATATTACTAAAGTTTACATAAAGCCTTAACGGTATAACGGCAGTGCATTTGAAAGAATTCCGTTATCCTATGTTTAGGTATAAAGTCAAGTTTCTTGTATTAGCACATTTAGCAATCGATGTCGAAATGCTTCAAATCATTAGTTTAACATATTTAAAATAATAAACCTTCTTTAACGAACTGAAGTTGGCATAAAGTCATGGCGGCATAACGGCAGTGCATTTAGAAGAATTCCGTTATCTTATATTAAGGTATAAAGTCGATTTTGTTGTAGATACACATTTAGCAATCGATATCAAAATGCTTCAAATCATTAGTTTAACATATTTAAGTTAATTAACTTTCTATAACGTATTGAAGTTGATATAAAGCCATGGCGGCATAACGGCAGTGCATTTAGAAGAATTGCGTAACCTTATATTTAGGTATAAAGTCGATTTTCTTGTATATATGCATTTAACAATCGATATCGAAATGCTTCAAATAGCTGGTTTAACATATTAAAGTTAATAAACCTTCTTTAACGCACTGAAGCTAACATAAAGCCATAACGGCATAACGGCAGTGCATTTTGAAGAATTCCGTTATCTTATATTAAGGTATAAAGTCGATTTTGTTGTAGATACACATTTAGCAATCGATATCAAAATGCTTCAAATCATTAGTTTAACATATTTAAGTTAATAAACCTTCTTTAACGAACTGAAGTTGGCATAAAGTCATGGCGGCATAACGGCAGTGCATTTAGAAGAATTCCGTAATCTTATATTAAGTATAAAGTCGATTTTCTTGTATATACGCATTTAGCAATCGATAATGAAATGCTTCAAATCATTAGTTTAACATATTTAAGTTAATTAACCTTCTTTATATTACTAAAGTTTACATAAAGCCTTAACGGTATAACGACAGTGCATTTGAAAGAATTCCGTTATCCTATGTTTAGGTATAAAGTCAAGTTTCTTGTATTAGCACATTTAGCAATCGATGTCGAAATGCTTCAAATCATTAGTTTAACATATTTAAGTTAAATTACTTTCTTTAACTTACCGAAGGTGACATAAAGCCATGGCGGCATAACGGCAGTGCATGAAGAAGAATCCCGTAATCTCATGTTTAGGTATAAAATCGATTTTGTTGTATATACGCATTTAGCAATCGATATCCAAATGCTTCAAATCATTAGTTTAACATACTTAAGTTAATAAACCTTCTTTAACGAACTGAAGTTTACATAAAACCATGGCGGCATAACAGCAATGCCTTTAGAAGAATTCCGTAATCTTATATTTAGTTATAAATTCGATTTTCTAGTATAAACACAATTAGCAAGCGATATCGAAATGCTTCAAGTCATTAGTTTAACATATTTAAGTTAATTAACCTTCTTTAACGTATTGAAGTTGATATCAAGCCATGACGGCATAACGACAGTACATTTGGAAGAATTCCGTAGTCGTATATTTAGGTATAAAGTCGATTTTCTTGTATATATGCATTTAGCAATCTATATCGCAATGCTTCAAATCATTAGTTTAACATATGTAAGTTAACAAACCTAATTTAGCGAACTAAAGTTGACATAAAGCCTGGGCGAAATAACGGCAGTGCATTTGGAAGAATTCCGTTATCCTATGCTTAGGTATAAAGTCAAGTTTCTTGTATTAGCACATTTAGCAATCGATGTCGAAATGCTTCAAATCATTAGTTTAACATATTCTAGTTATTAAACCTTCTTTAACGAACTGAAGTTAACGTAAAGCCATAACGGCATAACGGCAGTGCATTTAGAAGAACTCCGTAATCTTATACTTAGGTATAAATTCGATTTGCTTTCATATACACATTTATAATCATATAATCATTAGTTTAACATATTTAAGTTAATTAACTTTCTTTAACGTATTGAAGTTGATATAAAGCCATGGCGGCATAACGACAGTACATTTGGAAGAATTGCGTAATCTTAAATTTAGGTATAAAGTCGATTTTCTTGTATATATGCATTAAACAATCGATATCGAAATGCTTCAAATAGCTGGTTTAACATATTAAAGTTAATAAACCTTCTTTAACGAACTGAAGTTTACATAAAGCCATAACGGCATAACGGCAGTGCATTTAGAAGAATTCCGTTATCTTATATTTAGGTTTAAAGTCGATTTTTTTGTAGATACACATTTAGCAATCGATATCAAAATGCTTCAAATCATTAGTTTAACATATTAAAGTTAATAAACCTTCTTTAACGAACTGAAGTTGGCATAAAGTCATGGCGGCATAACAGCAGTGCATTTAGAAGAATTCCGTAATCTTATATTAAGTATAAAGTCGATTTTCTTGTATATACACATTAAGCAATCGATATTGAAATGCTTCAAATCATTAGTTTAACATATTTAAGTTAACTAACCTTCTTTATATTACTAAAGTTTACATAAAGCCTTAACGGTATAACGGCAGTGCATTTGGAAGAATTCCGTTATCCTATGTTTAGGTATAAAGTCAAGTTTCTTGTATTAGCACATTTAGCAATCGATGTCGAAATGCTTCAAATCATTAGTTTAACATATTTAAGTTAAATTACCTTCTTTAACCTACCGAAGGTGACATAAAGCCATGACGGCATAACGGCAGTGCATGAAGAAAAATTCCGTAATCTCATGTTTAGGTATAAAATCGATTTTGTTGTATAAACGCATTTAACAATCGATATCCAAATGCTTCAAATCATTAGTTTAACATATTTAAGCAAATAAACCTTCTTTAACGAACTGAAGTTTACATAAAGCCATAGCGGCATAACAGCAATGCCTTTAGAAGAATTCCGTAATCTTATATTTAGGTATAAAGTCGATTTTCTGTATATACACAATTAGCAATCGATATGGAAATGCTTCAAATCATTAGTTTAACATATTAAGTTAATAAACATTTTTTAGCTTACTGAAGTCTACATAAAGCCTTAACGGTATAACGGCAATGCATTTTGAAGAATTCCGTAATCTCATATTTAGGTATAAAATCGATTTTGTTGTATATACACATTTAACAATCGATATCGAAATGATTCAAATAACTGTTTTAACATATGTGTTTAAGTTATTTAGCCTACGTTATCTTACTGACGTTTACATAAAGCTTTATCGGCATGACGGCAGTGCATTTAGAAGAATTCCGTAATCTTATATTTAGGTATAAAGTCGATTTTCTTGTATTTACACATTTAGCAATCGATATCGAAATGCTTCAAATCATTAGTTTAACATATTTAAGTTAATAAGGCTTCTTTAGCGCACCGAAGTCAACAAAAAGCCATGGCGGCATAACGGCAGTGCATGTAGAAGAATTCCGTAATCTTATATTTAGGTATAAAGTCGATTTTCTTGTATACACACATTTAGCAATCGATATCGAAATGCTTCAAATCATTAGTTTACATATTTAAGTTAATAAACCTTCTTTAACACTGAAGTTGACATAAAGCCATGGCGGCATAACGGCAGTGCATTTAGAAGAATTCCGTAATCTTATATTTAGGTATAAAGCGATTTTCTGTATATACACAATTAGCAATCGATATGGAAATGCTTCAAATCATTAGTTTAACATATTAAGTTAATAAACATTTTTTAGCTTACTGAAGTCTACATAAAGCCTTAACGGTATAACGGCAATGCATTTTGAAGAATTCCGTAATCTTATATTTAGGTATAAAATCGATTTTGTTGTATATACACATTTAACAATCGATATCGAAATGATTCAAATAACTGTTTTAACATATGTGTTTAAGTTATTTAGCCTACGTTATCTTACTGACGTTTACATAAAGCTTTATCGGCATGACGGCAGTGCATTTAGAAGAATTCCGTAATCTTATATTTAGGTATAAAGTCGATTTTCTTGTATTTACACATTTAGCAATCGATATCGAAATGCTTCAAATCATTAGTTTAACATATTTAAGTTAATAAGGCTTCTTTAGCGCACCGAAGTCAACAAAAAGCCATGGCGGCATAACGGCAGTGCATGTAGAAGAATTCCGTAATCTTATATTTAGGTATAAAGTCGATTTTCTTGTATACACACATTTAGCAATCGATATCGAAATGCTTCAAATCATTAGTTTAACATATTTAAGTTAATAAACCTTCTTTAACGAACTGAAGTTGACATAAAGCCATGGCGGCATAACGGCAGTGCATTTAGAAGAATTCCGTAATCTTATATTTAGGTATAAAGTCGATTTTCTTGTATATACACATTTAGCAATCGATATCGAAATGCTTCAAATCATTAGTTTAACATATTTAAGTTAATAAACTTTTTTAACGACTGAAGTTACATAAAGCCATTAACGGCATAACGGCAGTGCATTTAGAAGAATTCCGTAATCTTATATTTAGGTATAAAATCGATTTTCTTGTATATACACATTTAGCAATCGATATCGAAATGCTTCAAATCATTATTTTAACATATTTAAGTTAATAAGCCTCTTATCTTACTGAAGTTTACATAAAGCTTATCGGCATGAACGGCAGTGCATTTAGAAGAATTCCGTAATCTTATATTTAGGTATAAAGTCGATTTTCTTGTATTTACACATTTAGCAATCGATATCGAAATGCTTCAAATCATTAGTTTAACATATTTAAGTTAATAAGGCTTCTTTAGCGCACCGAAGTCAACAAAAAGCCATGGCGGCATAACGGCAGTGCATGTAGAAGAATTCCGTAATCTTATATTTAGGTATAAAGTCGATTTTCTTGTATACACACATTTAGCAATCGATATCGAAATGCTTCAAATCATTAGTTTAACATATTTAAGTTAATAAACCTCCTTTAACCAACTGAAGTTAACATAAAGCCATAACGGCATAACAGCAGTGCAGTTAGAAGAATTCCGTTATCTTATATTTAGGTATAAAATCGATTTTCTTGTATATACGCATTTTGCAATCGATAACGAAATGCTTCAAATCATTAGTTTAACATATCTAATTTAACTAACCTTCTTTATCTTACTAAAGTTTACATAAAGCCATAACGGTATATCGGCAGTGCATTTAGAAGAATTCCGTAATCTTATATTTAGGTATAAAATCGATTTTGTTCCATATACACATTAAGCAATCGATATCGAAATGCTTCAAATTAACGGTTTAACATATGCATTTAAGTTTTCTAGCCTTCTTTATCTTACTGACGTTTACATAAGGCTTAACGGTATACCGGTAGTGCATTTAGAAGAATTCCGTAGTCTTATATTTAGGTATAAAATCGATTTTCTTGTATATATGCATTTAGCAATCGATATCGAAATGCTTCAAATCATTAGTTTAACATATTTAAGTTAATAAACCTTTTTTAACGAACTGAAGTTCACATAAAGCCATGGCGGCATAACAGCAATGCCTTTAGAAGAATTCCGTAATCTTATATTTAGTTATAAATTCGATTTTCTTGTATATACACATTTAGCAAGCGATATCGAAATGCTTCAAGTCATTAGTTTAACATATTTAAGTTAATAAACCTTCTTTAACGTATTGAAGTTGATATAAAGCCATGGCGGCATAACGACAGTACATTTGGAAGAATTGCGTAATCTTATATTTAGGTATAAAGTCGATTTTCTTGTATGATTGCATTAAAAAATCAATATCGAAATGCTTCAAATAGCTGGTTTAACATAATTAAGTTAATAAACCTTCTTTATCTTACTGAAGTTTACATAAAGCCATAACGGCATAACGGCAGTGCATTTAGAAGAATTCCGTAATCTTATATTAAGTATAAAGTCGATTTTCTTGTATATACACATTTAGCAATCGATATCGAAATGCTTCGAATCATTAGTTTAACATATTTAAGTTAAATAACCTTTTTTATATCACTAAAGTTTACATAAAGCCTTAACGGTATAACGGCAGTTCATTTGAAAGAATTCCGTTATCCTATGTTTAGGTATAAAGTCAAGTTTCTTGTATTAGCACATTTAGCAATCGATGTCGAAATGCTTCAAATAATTAGTTTAACATATTTAAGTTAAATTACCTTCTTTAACCTACCGAAGGTGACATAAAGCCATGGCGGCATAACGGCAGTGCATGAAGAAGAATTCCGTAACCTCATGTTTAGGTATAAAATCGATTTTGTTGTATATACACATTTAGCAATCGATATCGAAATGCTTCAAATCATTAGTTTAACATATTTAAATTAATTAACCCTCCTTATCTTACTGAAGTCCACACAAAGCCTTAACGGCATAACGGCAGTGCATTTAAAAGAATTACGTAATCTTATATTTAGGTATAAATCGATTTTCTTGTATATATGCATTTAGCAATCGATATCGAAATGCTTCAAATCATTATTTTAACATATTTAAGTTAATAAAGCTTCTCTAACGCACTGAAGTTAACATAAAGCCATGGCGGCATAACGGCAGTGCATGTAGAAGAATTCCGTAATCTTATATTAAGTTATAAATTCGATTTTCTTTTATATACACATTTAGCAAGCGATATCGAAATGCTTTAAGTCATTAGTTTAACATATTTAAGTTAAATTACCTTCTTTAACCTACCGAATGTGACATAAAGCCATGGCGGCATAACGGCAGTGCATGAAGAAGAATTCCGTAATCTCATGTTTAGGTATAAAATCGATTTTGTTGTATATACGCATTTAGCAATCGATATCCAAATGCTTCAAATCATTAGTTTAACATATTTAAGTTAACAAAACTTCTTTAACGAATTGAAGTTTACATAAAGCCATGGCGGCATAACAGTAATTCCTTTAGAAGAATTCCGTAATCTTATATTTAGGTATAAATTCGATTTTCTTGTATATACACATTTAGCAAGCGATATCGAAATGCTTTAAGTCATTAGTTTAACATATTTAAGTTAAATTACCTTCTTTAACCTACCGAAGGTGACATAAAGCCATGGCGGCATAACGGCAGTGCATGAAGAAGAATTCCGTAATCTCATGTTTAGGTATAAAATCGATTTTGTTGTATATACGCATTTAGCAATCGATATCCAAATGCTTCAAATCATTAGTTTAACATATTTAAGTTAATAAACCTTCTTTAACGAACTGAAGTTTACATAAAGCCATGGCGGCATAACAGCAATGCCTTTAGAAGAATTCCGTAATCTTATATTTAGTTATAAATTCGATTTTTTTGTATATACTCATTTAGCAATCGATATCGAAATGCTTCAAATCATTAGTTTAACATATTTAAATTAATTAACCTTCTTTAACGTAATGAAGGTAATATAAAGCCATGGCAGCATAACGACAGTGCATTTAGAAGAATTCCGTAGTCGTATATTAAGGTATAAAGTCGATTTTCTTGTATATATGCATTTAGCAATCGATACCGAAATGCTTCAAATCATTAGTTTAACATATTTGAGTTAACAAACATACTTCAACGAACTAAAGTTGACATAAAGCCATGGCGGATTAACGGCAGTGCATTTGGAAGAATTCCGTTATCCTATGTTTAGGTATAAAGTCAAATTTCTTGTATATACACATTTAGCAATCGATGTCGAAATGCTTCAAATCATTATTTTAACATATTTAAGTTAATTTTTTTTCTCTAACCTACCGAAGGTGACATAAAGCCATGGCGGCATAACGGCAGTGCATGAAGAAGAATTCCGTAATCTCATGTTTAGGTATAAAAATTTGTTGTATATAGGCATTTAGCAATCGATATCGAAATGCGTCAAATCATTAGTTTAACATATTTAAGTTAATTAGCCTTCTTAATCTTACTGAAGTTTACATAAAGCCTTAACGGTATGACGGCAGTGCATTTAGAAGAATTTCTTAATCTTATATTTAGGTATAAAGTCGATTTTCTTGTATATACACATTTCGCAATCGATATCAAAATGCTTCAAATCATTAGTTTAACATTTTTAAGGTTATTAACTTTCTTTAACGTATTAAAGTTGATATAAAGCCATGGCGGCATAACGACAGAACATTTGGAAGAATTGCGTAATCTTATATTTAGGTATAAAGTCGATTTTCTTGTATATATGCATTAAAAAATCGATATCGAAATGCTTCAAAACATTATTTTAACATATTTAAGTTAATAGAGCTTCTTTAACGCACTGAAGTTAACATAAAGCCATGGCGGCATAACGGCAGTGCATGTAGAAGAATTCCGTAATCTTATATTAAGTTATAAATTCGATTTTCTTGTATATACACATTTAGGAAGCGATATCGAAATGCTTCAAATCCTTAGTTTAACATATTTAAGTTAATAAACCTTCTTTAACGAACTGAAGTTTACATAAAGCCATGGCGGCATAACAGCAATGCCTTTAGAAGAATTCCGTAATCTTATATTTAGTTATAAATTCGATTTTCTTGTATATACACATTTAACAAGCGATATCGAAATGCTTCAAGTCATTAGTTTAACATATTTAAGTTAATTAACCCTCTTTATCTTACTGAAGTCTACAAACGGCTTAACGGCATAACGGCAAAGCATTTAGAAGAAATACGTTATCTTATATTTAGGTATAAAGTCGATTTTCTTGTATATACTCATTTAGCAATCGATATCGAAATGCTTCAAATCATTATTTTAACTAATTTAGGTTAATAGAGCTTCTTTAACGCACTGAAGTTGACATAAAGCCCTGGCGGCATAACGGCAGTGCATATAGAAGAATTCCGTAATCTTATGTTTAGGTATAAATTCGATTTTGTTGTATATACACATTTAGCAATCGATATCGAGAAGCTTCAACTCATTAGATTAACATATTTAAGTTAATAAACCTTCTTCAACGAACTGAAGTTGGCATAAAGCCATGGCGGCATAACGGCAGTGCATGTAGAAGAATTCTGTTACCTTATATTTAGGTATAAAGTCGATTTTCTTGTATACACACATTTAGCAATCGATATCGAAATGCTTCAAATCATTAGTTTAACATATTTAAGTTAATAAACCATTAACGCCCAGAAGTCTACACAAAGCCTTAACGGTATAACTGCAGTGCATTTAAAAGAATTCCGTAATCTTATATTTAGATATAAAGTCAAGTTTCTTGTATTAGCACACTTAGCAATCGATATCGAAATGCTTCAAATCATTAGTTTAACATATTTAAGTTAACAAACCTACTTTAACGAAATAAAATTGACATCAGGCCTTGGCGGAATAACGGCAGTGCATTTGGAAGAATTCCGTTATCCTCTCTTTAGGTATAAAGTCAAGTTTCTTGTATTAGCACATTTAGCAATCGATGTCGAAATGCTTCAAATCATTAGTTTAACATATTTAAGTTAAATTTTTTGTTTAACCTACCGAAGGTGACATAAAGCCATGGCGCCATAACGGCAGTGCATGAAGAAGAATTCCGTATTCTTATAAAATCGAATTTGTTGTATATATGCATTTAGCAATCGATATCGAAAGGCTTCAAATCATTAGTTTAACATATTTAAGTTAATTCGCCTACTTTATCGTACTGAAGTTTACATAAAGCCTTAACGGTATGACAACAGTGCATTTTGAAGAATTTCTTAATCTTGTATTTAGGTATAAAGTCGATTTTCTTGTTTATACACATTTCGCAATCGTTTTTGAAAAGCTTCAAATCTTTTGTTTAATATATTTAAGTTAATAAACCTTCTTTAACGAACTAAAGTTAACATAAAGCCATAACGGCATAATATAAATTCGATTTGCTTGTATATACACATTAAGCAATCGATATCAAAATGCTTCAAATCATTAGTTTAACATATTTAAGTTAATAAACCTTCTTTAGCGAACTGTGTTGGCATAAAGTCATGGCGGCATAACGGCAGTGCATTTAGAAGAATTCCATAATCTTATATTAAGTATAAAGTCGATTTTCTTGTATATACACATTTAGCAATCGATATCGAAATGCTTCAAATCATTAGTTTAACATATTTAAGTTAATTAACCTTCTTTAACTAAAGACATAAAGCCATATAACGGCAGTGCATGAAAAAATTCCGTATCTATGTTTAGGTATAAATCAATTTTTGTATTACCATTTAGCAATCGATTCGAAATGCTTATTTATTACTAAAGTTTACATAAAGCCTTAACGGTATAACGGCAGTGCATTTGAAAAAATTCCGTTATCCTATGTTTAGGTATAAAGTCAAATTTCTTGTATTAGCCATTTAGCAATCGATTCGAAATGCTTCAAATCATTAGTTAACATATTTAAGTTAAACTCCTTCTTTAACTCGTACATAAAGCCTACGGCATAACAGTAATTCAGAAGAATTAGTAATCTTATATTTAGGTATAAATTCATTTTCTTGTATATACATTTAGCAAGCATATCGAAATGCTTAAGTCATTAGTTTAACATATTAAGTTAAATACCTTCTTTAACCTACCGAAGGTGACATAAAGCCATGGCGGCATAACGGCAGTGCATGAAGAAGAATTCCGTAATCTCATGTTTAGGTATAAAATCGATTTTGTTGTATATACCCATTTAGCAATCGATATCGAAATGCTTCAAATCATTAGTTTAACATATTTAAATTAATTAACCCTCCTTATCTTACTGAAGTCTACATAAAGCCTTAACGGCATAACGGCAGTGCAATTAGAAGAATTAAGTAATCTTATATTTAGGTATAAAGTCAATTTTCTTCTATATATGCATTTAGCAAGCTATATCGAAATGCTTCAAATCATTAGTTTAACATATTCAAGTTAATAAACCTTCATTAACGAACTGAAGTTTACATAAAGCCATGGCGGCATAACAGCAATGCCTTTAGAAGAATTCCGTTATCCTATGTTTAGGTATAAAGTCAAGTTTCTTGTATATACACATTTAGCAATCGATGTCGAAATGCTTCAAATCATTTGTTTAACATATTTAAGCTAATTAACCCTCTTTATCTTACTGAAGTCTACATAAAGCCCTGACGGCATAGCGACAGTGCATTTAGAAGAACTACGTAATCTTATATTTAGGTATAAATTCGATTTTCTTGTATATACTCATTCAGCAATCGATATCGAAATGCTTCAAATCATTATTTTAACATATTTAAGTTAATTAAGGTTCTTTAACGCACTGAAGTTAACATAAAGCCATGGCGGCATAGCGGCAGTGCATGTAGAAGAATTCCGAAATCTTATGTTTAGGTATAAATTCGATTTTCTTGTATATACACATTTAACATCGATATCGAGATGCTTCAACTCATTAGTTTAACATATTTAAGTTAATAAACCTTCTTCAAGAACTGAAGTTGGCATTAAGCCATGGCGGCATAACGGCAGTGCATGTAGAAGAACTCCGTAATCTTTTTTTTTAGGTATAAAGTCGATTTTCTTGTATATACACATTTAGCAATCGATATTGAAATGCTTCAAATCATTAGTTTAACAAATTTAAGTTAATAAACCTTTAACGCACAGAAATCTACAAAAAGCCTTAACGGCATAACGGCAGTGCATTAAGAAGAATTTCGTTATCTTATATTTAGACATAAATTCGATTTTCTTGTATATACACATTTAGCAAGCGATATCGAATTGCCTCAAATCATTAGTTTAACTTATTTAAGTTAGTTAACCTTCTTTAACGTATTGTAGTTGATATAAATCCATGGCAGCATAACCGCAGTGCATTTAGAATAAGTCCGTAATCTTATATTTAGATATAAAGTCGATTTTCTTGTATATACACATTTAGCAATCGATACCGAATTGCTTCAAATCATTTTTCTTCTTTACTGGCGTAGACACCGCTTACGCGATTATAGCCGAGTCAACAACAGCGCGCCAGTCGTTTCTTCTCTTCGCTACTTGGCGCCAATTGGATATTCCAAGCGAGGCCAGGTCCTTCTCCACTTGGTCCTTCCAACGGAGTGGAGGTCTTCCTCTTCCTCTGCTTCCCGCGACGGGTACTGCGTCGAATACTTTCAGAGCTGGAGTGTTTTCATCCATCCGGACAACATGACCTAGCCAGCGTAGCCGCTGTCTTTTAATGCGCTGAACTATGTCAATGTCGTCGTATATCTCGTACAGCTCATCGTTCCATCGAATGCGATATTCGCCGTGGCCAACGCGCAAAGGACCATAAATCTTTCGCAGAACCTTTCTCTCGAAAACTCGCAACGTCGACTCATCCGTTGTTGACATCGTCCAAGCCTCTGCACCATATAGCAGGACGGGAATTATGAGTGACTTATAGAGTTTGGTTTTTGTTTGTCGAGAGAGGACTTTGCTTCTCAATTGCCTACTTAGTCCGAAGTAGCACCTGTTGGCAAGAGTTATCCTGCGTTGGATTTCTAGGCTGACATTGTTGGTGGTGTTTACGCTGGTTTCAAGATAGACGAAATTATCTACAACTTCAAAGTTATGACTGTCAACAGTGACGTGAGTGCCAAGTCGCGAGTGCGACGACTGTTTGTTTGATGACAGGAGATATTTCGTCTTGCCCTCGTTCACTGCCAGACCCATTTCTTTTGCTTCCTTGTCCAGTATGGAGAAAGCAGAACTAACGGCGCGGGTGTTGAGGCCGATGATATCAATATCATCGGCATACGCCAGCAGTTGTACACTCTTATAGAAGATGGTACCTTCTCTGTTGAGTTCTGCAGCTCGGACTATTTTCTCCAGAAGCAGGTTGAAAAAGTCGCACGATAAGGAATCTTCATGGTCGGGCAATGGAACGTCTGCTCCATCGTCATCGATTGGGGTATCGGGTTCGCTTTCTCCTGGTGTTGTGCGTTCACTGCCATTCAGCAGGCTGGAGAAGTGATCCCTCCATAATTTAAGTATGCTCTGGGCATCGGTGGCTAGATCACCTTGGGGGGTTCTACAAGAGTATGCTCCGGTCTTGAAACCTTCTGTAAGCCGCCGCATCTTTTCGTAGAATTTTCGAGCATTACCCCTGTCGGCCAGCTTATCAAGCTCTTCGTACTCACGCATTTCGGCCTCTTCCTTTTTCAGTCTACAAATGCGTCTCGCTTCCCTCTTCAACTCTCGGTATCTATCCCATCCCGCACGTGTTGTGGTCGATCGTAACGTTGCGAGGTAGGCAGCCTGTTTTCTCTCCGCTGCGACACGGCACTCCTCGTCGTACCAGCTGTTCTTCTGCACTTTCCGAAAACCAATGGTTTCGGTTGCAGCTGTACGTAAGGAGTTTGAAATGCCGTCCCACAGTTCCCTTATACCGAGTTGTTGCCGAGTGCTCTCAGAGAGCAGGAGTGCAAGCCGAGTAGAAAAACGCTCGGCTGTTTGTTGTGATTGCAGCTTCTCGAAGTCGAACCATCCTTGTGTTTGTTGGCGTGCGTTTTTTGCTGCACAGAGGCGGGTGCGAATTTTGGCTGCAACAATATAATGGTCCGAGTCGATGTTAGGACCTCGGAGCGCACGCACATCTAAAACACTGGAGACGTGTCTTCCGTCTATCACAACATGATCGATCTGGTTGGTGGTTTTTCGATCAGGAGACAGCCAGGTAGCTTGATGTATCTTCTTATGCTGGAATCTAGTACTACAGATAACCATATTTCGGGCCTCAGCCCATTTGGGGATGTTTCCTCGTGGAGGCTGAATTTACCGACCGTAGTGCCAAAGATACCTTCTTTGCCCACCCTGGCATTGAAGTCGCCAAGCACGATTTTGACATCGTGGCGGGGGCATCTCTCATAAGTGCGCTCCAAGCACTCATAAAAGGCATCTTTGGTCACATCGTCCTTCTCTTCCGTCGGGGCGTGGGCGCAAATCAGCGATATGTTGAAGAACCTCGCTTTGATGCGGATTGTGGCTAGACGTTCATTCTCCGGGGTGAATGATAGTACTCGGCGACGGAGTCTCTCTCCCACCACGAACCCAACACCAAACTTGCGCTCCTTTATATGGCCACTGTAGAAATGTCACAAGGACCTACTCGTCTCTGTCCTTGTCCCGTCCATCGCATTTCTTGGACGGCGGTGATGTCAGCCTTTATCTTTTCGAGGACATCTACCAGCTGGGCAGCGGCACCTTCTCAATTAAGGGACCGGACATTCCAGGTGCATGCCCTCAAATCATAGTCCGTATTTCGTTTGCCATGGTCGTCATAAAAAGGGGGGGCTCTCATCCGAGGCTGTTTATGATTTTTCATTGGGGGTGTTTTTTTACGTGGCGGGTCCCAAACCCAGCGCACAACCCTATGCAGGGGTGTTTCGCCTTCTCACTTTAGCTCGCCTTCAAACGGATGTTCTTAGGCTACCCAGAGGATACTTGGTCAAAGACCGGAAGTCGTGAGCTGCTTGAGTCATATGTAAAAGAATCGTTTCTGGCCACTCCCAAGTGAATGGCGGTCAGAAAACTTTCCTCACTTGCGTGAACTTCTACACATGACTCCATCCTCCAAATCAAATCATTAGTTTAACATATTTAAGTTAATTTACTTTCTTTTACGTATTGAAGTTGATATAAAGCCATGGCGGCATAACGACAGTACATTTGGAAGAATTGCGTTATCTTGTATTTAAGTATAAAGTCGATTTTCTTGTATATATGAATTAAAAAATCGATATCGAAATGCTTCAAATCATTAGTTTAACATACTTAAGTTAATTAACCTTCTTTAACGTATTGAAGTTTACATAAAGCCATGGCTTTATATAACGGCATAACGGCAGTGCATTTTGAAGAATTCCGTTAACTTATATTTAGGTACAAAGTCGCTTTTGTTGTAGATACACACTTAGAAATCGATATCAAAATGCTTCAAATCATTAGTTTAACATATTTAAGTTAATAAAGCTTCTTTAACGAACTGAAGTTTACATAAAGCCATGGCGGCATAACAGCAATGCCTTTAGAAGAATTCCGTAATCTTATATTTAGTTACAAATTCAATTTTCTTGTATACACACATTTAGCAAGCGATATCGAAATACTTCAAATCATTATTTTAACATATTTAAGTTAATTAACCTTCTTAATATTACTAAAGTTTACATAAAGCCTTAACGGTATAACGGCAGTGCATATGAAAGAATTCCGTTATCCTATGTTTAGGTATAAAGTCAAGTTTCTTGTATTAGCACATTTAGCAATCGATGCCGAAATGCTTCAAATAATTAGTTTAACATATTTAAGTTAAATTACCTTCTTTAACCTACCGAAGGTGACATAAAGCCATGGCGGCATAACGGCAGTGCATGAAGAAGAATTCCGTAATCTCATGTTTAGGTATAAAATCGATTTTGTTGTATATACGCATTTAGCAATCGATATCGAAATACTTCAAATCATTAGTTTAACATATTTAAATTAATTAACCCTCCTTACCTTACTGAAGTCTACATAAAGCCTTAACGGCATAACGGCAGTGCATTTAAAAGAATTACGTAATCTTATATTTAAGTATAAAGTCGATTTTCTTGTATATACACATTTAGCAATCGATATCGAAATGCTTCAAATCATTATTTTAACATATTTAAGTTAATAAAGCTTCTTTAACGAACTGAAGTTTACATAAAGCCATGGCGGCATAACAGCAATGCCTTTAGAAGAATTCCGTAATCTTATATTTAGTTACAAATTCAATTTTCTTGTATACACACATTTAACAAGCGATATCGAAATGCCTCAAGTCATTAGTTTAACATATTTAAGTTTAATTACCTTCTTTAACCTACCGAAGGTGACATAAAGCCATGGCGGCATAACGGCAGTGAATGTAGAAGAATTTCGTAATCTTATATTAAGTTATAAATTCGATTTTCTTGTATATACACATTGAGCAATCGATATCGAAATGCTTCAAATCATTAGTTTAACATATTTAAATTAATAAAACTTCTTTAACGAACTGAAGTTTACATAAAGCCATGGCGGCATAACAGCAATGCCTTTAGAAGAATTCCGTAATCTTATATTTAGTTACAAATTCAATTTTCTTGTATACACACATTTAACAAGCGATATCGAAATGCCTCAAGTCATTAGTTTAACATATTTAAGTTTAATTACCTTCTTTAACCTACCGAAGGTGACATAAAGCCATGGCGGCATAACGGCAGTGCATGAAGAAGAATTCCGTTATCTCATGTTTAAGTATAAAATCGATTTTGTTGTATATACGCATTTAGCAATCGATATCCAAATGCTTCAAATCATTAGTTTAACATATTCAAGTTAATAAACCTTCTTTAACGAACTGAAGTTTACATAAAGCCATGGCGGCATAACAGCAATGCCTTTAGAAGAATTCCGTAATCTTATATTTAGCTATAAATTCGATTTTCTTGTATATACACAATTAGCAAGCGATATCGAAATGCTTCAAGTCATTAGTTTAACATATTTAAGTTAATAAACCTTCTTTAACGTATTGAAGTTGATACTAAGCCATGACGGCATAACGACAGTACATTTGGAAGAATTCCGTAGTCGTATATTTAGGTATAAAGTCGATTTTCTTGTATATATGCATATAGCAATCGATATCGAAATGCTTCAAATAATTAGTTTAACATATTTAAGTTAACAAACCTACTTTAACGAACTAAAGTTGACATAAAGCCTTGGCGAAATAACGGCAGTGCATTTGGAAGAATTCCGTTATCCTATGTTTAGGTATAAAGTCAAGTTTCTTGTATTAGCACATTTAGCAATCGATGTCGAAATGCTTCAAATCATTAGTTTAACATATTTAAGTTAAATTACTTTCTTTAACCTACCGAAGGTGACATAAAGCCATTGCGGCATAACGGCAGTGCCTGAAGAAGAAGTCCGTAATCTTATATTTAGGTATAAAGTCGATTTTCTTGTATATACACATTAGCAATCGATAACGAAATGCTTCAAATCATTAGTTTAACATATTTAAGTTAATTAACTTCTTTTTCGTATTGAAGTTGATATAAAGCCATGGCGGCATAACGGCAGTGAATTTAGAAGAATTTCTTAATCTTATATTTAGGTATAAAGTCGATTTTATTGTATATACACACTTCGCAATTGTTTTTGAAAAGCTTCAAATCTTTTGTTTAACATATTTAAAATAATAAACCTTCTTTAACGAACTGAAGTTAACATAAAGCCATAACGGCATAACGGCAGTGCATTTAGAAGAACTCCGTAATCTTGTATTTAGGTATAAATTCGATTTGCTTGTATATACACATTTAGCAATCGATATCAAAATGCTTCAAATCATAAGTTTTACATATTTAAGTTAATTAACTTTCTTTAACGTATTGAAGTTGATATAAAGCCATGGCGGCATAACGACAGTACATTTGGAAGAATTGCGTAATCTTATATTTAGAAATAAAGTCGATTTTCTTGTATATATGCATTAAAAAATCGATATCAAAATGCTTTAAATAGCTGGTTTAACATATTTAAGTTAATAAACCTTCTTTAACGAACTGAAGTTAACACAAAGCCATAACGGCATAACGGCAGTGCATTTAGAAGAATTCCGTAATCTTATATTAAGTATAAAGTCGATTTTCTTGTATATACACCTTTAGCAATCGATATCGAAATGCTTCAAATCATTAGTTTAACATATTTAAGTTAATTAACCTTCTTTATATTACTAAAGTTTACATAAAGCCTTAACGGTATAACGGCAGTGCCTTTGAAAGAATTCCGTTACCCTATGTTTAGGTATAAAGTTAAGTTTCTTGTATTAGCACATTTAGCAATCGATGTCGAAATGCTTCAAATAATTAGTTTAACATATTTAAGTTAAATTACCTTCTTTAACCTACCGAAGGTGACATAAAGCCATGGCGGCATAACGGCAGTGCATGAAGAAGAATTCCGTAAACTCATGTTTAGGTATAAAATCGATTTTGTTGTATATACACATTTAGCAATCGATATCGAAATGCTTCAAATCATTAGTTTAACATATTTAAGTTAAATTATTTTCTTTAACCTACCGAAGGTGACATAAAGCCATGGCGGCATAACGGCAGTGCATGAAGAAGAATTCCGTAATCTCATGTTTAGGTATAAAATCGATTTTGTTGTATATACACATTTAGCAATCGATATCAAAATGCTTTAAATCATAAGTTTTACATATTTAAGTTAATTAACTTTCTTTAACGTATTGAAGTTGATATAAAGCCATGGCGGCATAGCGGCAGTGCATTTAGAAGAATTCCGTTATCTTATATTTAGGTATAAAGTCGATTTTCTTGTATATACACAATTAGCAATCGATATCGAAATGCTTTAAATCATTAGTTTAACATATTTACGTTAATTAACCTTCTTTATCTTACTGAAGTTTACATAAAGCCTTAACGGTATATTGGCAGTGCATTTAGAAGAATTCCGTAATGTTATAATTTTATATTTAGGTATAAAGTCGATTTTATTGTATTTACAAATTTAGCAATCGACATCGAAATGCTTCAAACCATTAGTGTAACATATTTAAAATAATTAACCTTCTTTAACGTACTGAAGGTGATATAAAGCCATGACGGCATAACGACAGTACATGTGGAAGAATTCCGTAACTTTATATTTACGTATAAAGTCGATTTTCTTGTGTTAAATTTAAAAATTTCATATTTAAGTTAATAAACCTCCTTTAGCGAACTGAAGTTGACATAAAGCCATAACGGCAGGGCAGTTGGAAGAATTCCGTAGTCATTTATTTAGGCATAAAGTCGATTTTCCTGTACATACACATTTTGCAATCGATATTGAAATGCTTCAAATAACTGGGTTAGCATATTTAAGTTAATAAACCTTCTTTATCTTACTGAAGTCTACAAAATCCTTAACGGCATAACGGCAGTGCATTTGGAAGAATTTCGCAATTTTATATTTAGGTATAAGGTCGATTTTTTTGTATATACTCATTAAGCAATCAATTTAACATTTCGATATCGATTGCTAAATGTGTATAAACAAGAAAATCGACTTTATACCTAAATATAAGATTACGGAATTCTTCCAAATGTACTGTCGTTATGCCGCCATGGCTTTGTATCACCTTCAATACGTTAAAGAACGTTTATTAACTTAAATATGTTACACTAACGATTTGAAGCATTTCGATATCGGTTGCTAAATGTGTGTATACAAGAAAATCGAATTCATACCTAAATATAAGATTACGTAATTCTTCTAAATGCACTGCCGTTATGCCGGCATGGCTTTATATCAACTTAAGTACGTTAAAGAAGGTTAATTAACTTAAATATGTTAAACTAATGATTTGAAGCATTTCGATATCGCTTGCTAAATGTGTATATGCAAGAAAATCGAATTTATACCTAAACATAAGATTACGGAACTCTTCCAAATGTAATGTCGTTATGCCGCCATGGCCTTATATCAACTTCAATACGTTAAAGAAGGCTAGTTAACTTAAATATGTTAAACTTATGATTTGAAGCATTTCGATATCGATAGCTAAATGTGTATATTCAAGAAAATCGACTTTATACCTAACTATAAGATCACGGAATTCTACTACATGCACTGCCGTTATGCCGCCGTGGCCATATGCCAACTTCAGATTGTTAAAGAAGGTTTATTAACTAAAATACGTTAAACTCATGAGTTGAAGAATTTCTATATCGATTGCTAAATGTGTATATACAACAAAATCGACTTTATACCTAAACATAAGATAACGGAATTCATATAAATATGCTGCCGTTATGGCTTTATGTCAACTGCAGTTCGTTAAAGAAGGTTTATTAACTTAAATATGTTAAACTAATGATTTAAAGCATTTCGATATCGATTGCTAAATATGTAAATACAAGAAAATCGACTTTACACCTAAATATAAGATTACGGAATTCTTCCAAATGTGCTGCCGTTATACCGTTATGGCATTATGTGAACATCAGTAAGATAAAGAAGGTTAATTAACTTAATTATGTTAAACTAATGATTTGAAGCATTTTGATATCGATTGCTAAATATGTAAATACAAGAAAATCGACTTTACACCTAAATATAAGATTACGGAATTCTTCCAAATGTGCTGCCGTTATACCGTTATGGCATTATGTGAACATCAGTAAGATAAAGAAGGTTAATTAACTTAATTATGTTAAACTAATGATTTGAAGCATTTTGATATCGATTGCTAAATGTGCATATCCAAGAAAATCGACTCTATACCTAAATATAAGATTACGGAATTCTTCTACATGCACTGCCGTTATGCCGCCATGGCTTTATGTTAACTTCAGTGCGTTAAAGAAGCTTTATTTACTTAAATATGTTAAACTAATGATTTGAAGCATTTTGATATCGATTGCTAAATATATATATACAAGAAAATCGACTCTTTACCTAACTATAAGATTACGGAATTCTTCTAAATGCACTACCGTTATGCCGCCATGGCTTTATGCACACTTCAGTTCGTTAAAGAAGGTTTATTAACTTAAATATGTTAAACTAATGATTTAAAGCATTTCGATATCGATTGCTAAATATGTAAATACAAGAAAATCGACTTTACACCTAAATATAAGATTACGGAATTCTTCCAAATGTGCTGCCGTTATACCGTTATGGCATTATGTGAACATCAGTAAGATAAAGAAGGTTAATTAACTTAATTATGTTAAACTAATGATTTGAAGCATTTTGATATCGATTGCTAAATGTGCATATCCAAGAAAATCGACTTTATTCCTAAATATAATATAACGGAATTCTTTTACATGCACTGCCGTTATGCCGCCATGGCTTTATGTTAACTTCAGTGCGTTAAAGAAGCTTAATTAAATTAAATATCTTAAACTAATGATTTGAAGCATTTCGATATCGATTGCGAAATATATATATACAAGAAAATCGACTTTATACCTAAATATAAGATTACGAAATTCTTCCACATGTACTGCTGTTATTCCGCCATGGCTTTTTACCACCTTCAATACGTTAAAGAAGGTTAATTATTTTAAATATGTTAAACTAATGGTTTGAAGCATTTCGATATCGATTGCTAAATGTGTAAATACAAGAAAATCGACTTTATACCTAAATATAAAATTATAACATTACGGAATTCTTCTAAATGCACTGCCGTTATACCGTTAAGTCTTTATATAGACTTCAGTAAGCTAAACAACGTTTATTAACTTAATATGTTAAAATAATGATTTGAAGCATTTCGATATCGATAACTAAATGTGTATATACAAGAAAATCGACTCTATACCTAAATATAAGATTGCGGAATTCTTCCAAATGTACTGTCGTTATGCCGCGATGGCTTTATATCACCTTAAATACGTTAAAGAAGGTTAATTAACTTAAATATGTTAAACCAATGATTTGAAGCATCTCGATATCGATTGCTAAATGTGTATATACAACAAAATCGACTTATTACCCAAATATGAGATTACGGAATTATTCCAAATGCACTGCCGTGATACCGTTATGGCTTTATGTGAACTTCAGTAAGATAAAGAAGGTTAATTAACTTTAATAAGTTGAACTAATGATTTGAAGCATTTCGTTATCGATTGCTAAATGTGTATATACAAGAAAATCGAATTTATACCTAAATATAAGACTACGGAATTCTTCTAAATGCACTGCCGTTATGCCGTTAAGGCTTTATGTAGACTTCAGTAAGATAGAGAGGGTTAATTAACTTAAATATGTTAAACTAATGATTTGAAGCATTTCTGTATCGATTCCTAAATATGTACATACAAGAAAATCGACTTTATACCTAAATATAAGATTACGGAATTCTTCTAATTGCACTGCTGTTATACCGTTAAGGCTTTATGTAGACTTCAGAGCGTTAAAGAAAGTTTATTAACTTAAATATGTTAAACCAGTTATCTGAAGCATTTCGATATCGATTGCGAAATGTATATATACAAGAAAATCGACTTTATACCTAAATATAAGATTATGTAAATCTTCCACATGTACTGTCGTTATGCCGCCATGGCTTTACACCACCTTCAATACGTTAAAGAAAGTTTATTATTTTAAATATGTTAAACTAATGGTTTGAAGCATTTGATATCGATTGCTAAATGTGTAAATACAAGAAAATCGACTTTATACCTAAATATAAAATTATAACATTACTTACGGAAATCTTCTAAATGCACTGTCGTTATGCCTTATATTATATTGGCTTTATATAGACTTCAGTAAGCTAAAAAATGTTATAAATTTAATATGTTAAACTAATGGTTTGAAGCATTTCGATATCGATTGCCAAATGTGTATATACAAGAAAACCGACTTTATACTTAAATATAAGATAAATATAAGATTACGGAATTCTTCTACATGCACTGCCGTTATGCCGCCATGGCTATATGCCAACTTCAAATCGTTAAAGAAAGTTTATTAACTTGAATATGTTAAACTAATGAGTTGAAGCATCTCGATATCGATTGCTAAATGCGTACATACAAAAAAATCGACTAAATACCTAAATATAAGATTACGGAATTCTTCCAAATGTTCTGCCGTTATATCGTTATGGCTTTATATAAACTTCAGTAAGATAAAGAAGTTAATTAACTTAAATATGTTAAACTAATGATTTGGAGCATTTCGTTATCGATAGCTAATGTGTATATACAAGAAAATCGACTTTATACCTAAATATAAGATTACGGAATTCTTCTACATGCACTGCCGTTATGCCGTTAAGGCTTTATGTAGACTTCAGTAAGATAGAGAACGTTAATTAACTTAAATATGTTAAACTAATGATTTGAAGCATTTCTATGTCGATTGCTTAATGAGTATATACAAGAAAATCGAATTTATACATAAATATAAGATAACGGAAATCTCCCAAATGCACTGCCGTTATACCGTTATGGCTTTATGTAAACTTCAGTAAGATAAAGAAGGTTAATTAACCTAAATATGTTAAATTAATGATTTGAAGCATTTCGATATCGATTGCTAAATGAGTATATACAAGAAAATCGAATTTATACATAAATATAAGATAACGGAAATCTCCCAAGTGCACTGCCGTTATACCGTTATGGCTTTGTGTAAACTTCAGTAAGACAAAGAAGGTTAATTAACTTAAATATGTTAAACTAATGATTTGAAGCATTTCTATATCGATTTCTAAATATGTAAATACAAGAAAATCGTCTTTATAACTAAATATAAGTTTAGGGAAGTCTTCTAAATGCACTGCCGTTTTGCCGTCATGGCTTTATATCAACTTCAATACGTTAAAGAAGGTTAATTAACTTAAATATGTTAGACTAATGATTTGAAGCATTTCGATATCGATTGCTAAATGTGTAAATACAAGAAAATCGACTTTATGCCTAAATATAAGATTACGGAATTCTTCCAAATGCTCTGCCGTTATATCGTTATGGCTTTATGTAAACTTCAGTAAGATAAAGAAGTTAATTAACTTAAATATGTTAAACTAATGATTTGGAGCATTTCGCTATTGATTGCTAATGTGTATATACAGGAAAATCGACTTTATACCTAAATATAAGATTACGGAATTCTTCTAAATGCACTGCCGTTATGCCGCCATGGCCTTGTATCAACTTCAATACGTTAAAGAAGGTTAATTAACTTAAATATGTTAAACTAATGATTTTAAGCATTTCTATATCGATTGCTAAATGAGCATATACAAGAAAATCAAATTTATACCCAAATATAAGATAACGGAATCGCACTGCCGTTATGCCGTTAAGGCTTTATGTAGACTTCAGTAAGATAGAGAGGGTTAATTAACTTAAATATGTTAAACTAATGATTTGAAGCATTTCTATGTCGATTACTAAATATGTAAATACAAGAAAATCGACTTTATACCTAAATATAAGATTACGGAATTCTTCTAAATGCACTGCCGTTATGCCGCCATGGCTTTATGTTAACTTCAGTGCGTTAAAGAAGCTTTATTAACTTAAATATGTTTAACAAGTTATTTGAAGCATTTCGATATCGATTGCTAAATGTGTATGTACAACAAAATCGACTTTATACCTAAATATAAGATTACGCAATTCTTCTAAATGCACTGTGGTTATGCCGCCATGGCTTTATGTTAACTTCAGGCGTTAAAGAAGCTTTATTACAACAAAATCGACTTTATAATTAAATATAAGATAACGGAATTCATATAAATATACTGCCGTTATGCCGTTATGGCTTTCTGTAAACTTCAGTAAGATAAAGAAGTTTAATTAACTTAAATAAGCTAAACCTGTTATTGGAAGCATTTCGATATCAATTGCAATATGTGTATATACAAGAAAATCAACTTTATGCCTAAATATAAGACTACGGAATTCTTCCAAATGCACTGCCGTTCTGGCTTTATGTAGACTTCAGTAAGATAAAGAAGTTAATTAACTTAAATATGTTAAACTAATGATTTGAAGCATTTCGATAACGATTGCGAAATGTTTATATACAAAAAAACCGACTTTATACCTAAATATAAGATTACGGAATTCTTCCACATGTACTGTCGTTATGCCGCCATGGCTTTATATCACCTTCAATACGTTAAAGAAGGTTAGTTATTTTAAACATGTTAAACTAATGGTTTGAAGCATTTTGGTATCGATTGCTAAATGTGTAAATACAAGAAAATCGACTTTATACCTAAATATAAGAGTACGGAATTCTTCCAAATGCACTGCCGTTATACCGTTATGGCTTTATTTAAACTTCAGTAAGATAAAGAAGTTTATTTAACTTAAATAAGCTAAACCTGTTATTGGAAGCATTTCGATATCGATTGCAAAATGTGTGTAGACAAGAAAATCGACTTTATGCCTAAATATAAGACTACGGAATTCTTCCAAATGCACTGCCGTTATGCCGTTAAGGCTTTATGTTAACTTCAGTTCGTTAAAGAAGGTTTATTAACTTAAATATGTTAAACAAGTTATTTGAAGCATTTTGATATCGATTGCTTAGTGCATATTTACAAGAAAATCGACTTTATACCTAAATATAAAACTGCGGAATTCTTCTCCCTGCACTGCCGTTATGCCGTCATGGCTTTATGCCAACTTCCGTTCATTAAAGAAGGTTTATTAACCTAAATATGTTAAACTAATGATTTGAAGCATTTCGATATCGATTGCTAAATGTGTATGTAGAACAAAATCGACTTTATACCTAAATATAATATAACGGAATTCATATAAATATACTGCCGTTATGCTGTTATGGCTTTATGTAAACTTCAGTAAGATAAAGAAGTTTAATTAACTTAAATAAGCTAAACCTGTTATTGGAAGCATTTCGATATCGATTGCAAAACGTGTATATACAAGAAAATCGACTTTATGCCTAAATATAAGACTATGGAATTCTTCCAAATGCACTGCCGTTCTGGCTTTATGTAAACTTCAGTAAGATAAAGAAGTTAATTATCTTAAATATGTTAAACTAATGATTTGAAGAATTTCGATATCGATTGCGAAATGTATATATACAAGACAATCGACTTTATACCTAAATATAAGATTACGGAATTCTTCCACATGTACTGTCGTTATGCCGCCATGGCTTTACATCACCTTCAATACGTTAAAGAAGGTTAATTATTTTAAATATGTTAAACTAATGGTTTGAAGCATTTTGATATGGATTGCTAAACGTGTAAATACAAGAAAATCGACTTTATACCTAAATATAAGATAACGGAATTCTTTTAAATGCACTGCCGTTATGCCGTTGAGGCTTTATATTAACTTCAGTTCGTTAAAGAAGGTTTATTAACATAAATATGTTAAACAAGTTATTTGAAGCATTTCGATATCGATTGCTTAATGCACATATACAAGAAAAAAATATAAGACTACGGAATTCTTCCAAATGCACAGCCGTTCTGGCTTTATGTAAACTTCAGTAAGATAAAGAAGTTAATTAACTTAAATATGTTAAACTAATGATTTGAAGCATTTCGATATCGATTGCGAAATGTATATATACAAGAAAATCGACTTTATACTTAAATATAAGATTACTGAATTCTTCCACATGTACTGTCGTTATGCCGCCATGGCTTTATATCACCTTCAATACTTTAAAGAAGGTTAGTTATTTTAAATATGTTAAACTAATGGTTTGAAGCATTTCGATATCGATTGCTAAATGTGCATGTACAACAAAATCGACTTTATACCTAAATATAAGATAACGGAATTCATATAAATATACTGCCGTTATGCCGTTATGGCTTTGTGTAAACTTCAGTAAGATAAAGTAGTATAATTAACTTAAATAAGCTAAGCCTGTTATTGGATGCATTTCGATATCGATTGCAAAATGTGTATATACAAAAAAACCACTTTATACCTAAATATAAGATTACGGAATTCTTCCAAATGCAGTGCCGTTATACCGTTATGGCTTTATTTAAACTTCAGTAAGATAAAGAAGTTTAATTAACTTAAATAAGCTAAACCTGTTACTGGAAGCATTTCGATATCGATTGCAAAATGTGTGTATACAAGAAAATCGAATTTATGCCTAAAAATAAGATTACGGAATTCTTCCAAATGAACTGCTGTTCTGGCTGTATGAACTTCACTAAGATAACGAAGTTAATTAACTTAAATATGTTAAACTAATGATTTGAAGCATTTCGATATCGATTGCGAAATGTATATATATACAAAAAAATCGACTTTATACTTAAATATAAGATTACTGAATTCTTCCACATGTACTGTCGTTATGCCGCCATGGCTTTACGTCTCCTTCAATACGTTAAAGAAGGTTAATTATTTTAAATATGTTAAACTATTGGTTTGAAGCATTTCGTTATCGATTGCTAAATGTGTAAATACAAGAAAATCGACTTTATACCTAAATATAAGATAACGGAATTCTTCCAAATGCACTGCCGTTATACCGTTATGGCTTTATTTAAACTTCAGTAAGATAAAGAAGTTTAATTAACTTAAATTTGTTAATCTAATGATTTGAAGCATTTCGATATCGATTGCTAAATGTGTATGTACAAAAAAATCGACATTATACCTAAATATAAGATAACGGAATTCATATAAATATACTGCCGTTATGCCGTTATGGCTTTATGTAAACTTCAGTAAGATAAAGAAGTATAATTAACTTAAATAAGCTAAGCCTGTTATTGGATGCATTTCGATATCGATTGCAAAATGTGTATATACAAAAAAACCACTTTATACCTAAATATAATATTACGGAATTCCTCCAAATGCAGTGCCGTTATACCGTTATGGCTTTATTTAAACTTCAGTAAGATAAAGAAGTTAATTAACTTAAATAAGCTAAACCTGTTATTGGAAGCATTTCGATATCGATTGCAAAATGTGTGTATACAAGAAAATCGAATTTATGCCTAAATATAAGATTACGGAATTCTTCCAAATGCACTGCTGTTCTGGCTGTATGTAAACTTCACTAAGATAACGAAGTTAATTAACTTAAATTTGTTAAACTAATGATTTGAAGCATTTCGATATCGATTGCTAAATCAGTATATACAACAAAATCGACTTTATACCTAAATATAAGATTAAGGAATTCTTCTGCATGCACTGCCGTTATGCCGCCATGGCTTTATGTTAACTTCAGTGCGTTAAAGAAGCTTTATTATTTTAAATATGTTAAACTAATGATTTGAAGCATTTCGATATCGATTGCTAAATGAGTATATACAAGAAAGTCGATTTTTACCTAAATACAAGATAAAGGAATTCATAAAAATATACTGCCGTTATGCCGTTATGGCTTTATGTAAACTTCAGTAAGATAAAGAAGTTTAATTAACTCAAATGAGCTAAACCTGTTATTGGAAGCATTTCGATATCGGTTGCAAAATGTGTATCTACAAGAAAATCGACTTTATACCTAAATATAAGACTACGGAATTCTTCCAAATGCACTGCCGTTCTGGTTGTATGTAAACTTCAGTAAGATAAAGAAGTTAATTAGCTTAAATATGTTAAACTAATGATTTGAAGCATTTCGATATCGATTGCTAAATGAGTATATACAACAAAATCGACTTTATACCTAAATATAAGATTACGGAATTTTTCCAAATGCACTGCCGTTATACCGTTATGGCTTTATGTAAACTTCAGTAAGATAAAGAAGGTTAATTAACTTAAATATGTTAAACTAATGATTTGAAGCATTTCGATATCGATTGCTAATGTGTATATACAAGAAAATCGACTTTATACCTAAATATAAGATTACGGAATTCTTCCAAATGCACTGCCGTTATGCCGCCATGGCTTTATGAAACTTCAGTACAGTTAAAGAAGGTTAATTAACTTAAATATGTTAAACTAATGATTTGAAGCATTTCGATATCGATTGCTAAATGTGTATATACAAGAAAATCGACTTTATACCTAAATATAAGATAACGGAATTCTTCTCCATGCACTGCCGTTATGCCGCCATGGCTTTATGAAACTTCGTCGATTAAAGAAGTTTATTAACTAAATATGTTAAACTATGATTTGAAGCATTTCGATATCGATTGCTAAATGTGTATATACAAGAAAATCGACTTTATACCTAAATATAAGATAAGGAATTCTTCCAAATGCACTGCCGTTATGCGTTATGGCTTTATGTAAACTTCAGTAGGATAAAGAAGTTTAATTAACTTAAATATGTTAAACTATGATTTGAAGCATTTCGATATCGATTACAAAATGTGTATATACAAGAAAATCGACTTTATACCTAAATATAAGATACGGAATTCTTCCAAATGCACTGCCGTTATGCCCCAGGCTTTATGTAAACTTCAGTAAGATAAAGAAGTTAATTAACTTAAATATGTTAAACTAATGATTTGAAGCATTTCGATATCGATTGCAAATGTTAATACAAGAAATCGACTTTATACCTAAATATAAGATTGCGGAATTCTTCCACATGTACTGTCCGTTATGCCCCATGGCTTTACATCACCTTCAATACGTTAAAGAAGTTTATTATTTTAAATATGTTAAACTAATGGTTTGAAGTATTTTGATATCGATTGCTAAATGTGTAAATACAAGAAAATCGACTTTATACCTAAATATAAGATAACGGAATTCTTCCAAATGCACTGCCGTTATGCCGCCAAGGCTTTATATCACCTTCGATACGTTAAAGAAGATTAATTAACATAAATATGTTAAACTAATGATTTGAAGCATTTCGATATCGATTGCTAAATGAGTATATACAAGAAAATCGACTTTATACCTAAATATAAGATTAAGGAATTCTTCTGCATGCACTGCCGTTATGCCGCCATGGCTTTAAGTTAACTTCAGTGCGTTAAGGACAGTTTATTAACTTAAATATGTTAAACTTACGATTTGAAGCATTTCTATATCGATTGTTAAATGAGTATATACAAGAAAATCGACTTTATACCTAAATATAATATTAATTAATTTTCCTAAATGCACTGCCGTTATGCCGTTAAGGCTTTTGTAAACTTCAGTCAGATAAAGAAGATTAATTAACTTAAATATGTTAAACTAATGATTTGAAGCATTTCGATATCGAATGCTAAATGTGTACATACAAACATTCGACTTTATACCTAAATATAAGATTACGGAATTCTTCAAAATGCACTGCCGTTATGCCGCCATGGCTTTATGCCAACTTCAGTTCGTTAAAGAAAGTTTATTAACTCAAATATGTTAAACTAACGATTTGAAGCATTTCGATATCGATTGCTAATTGCAGCGCATTTGGAAGAATTCCGTAATCTTATATTTAGGTATAAAGTCGATTTTGTTGTATACACACATTTAGCAATCGATATCGAGATGCTTCAACCACTTAGTTTAACATATTTAAGTTAATAAACCTTCTTTAGCGAACTGAAATTGGCATAAAGCCATGGCGGCATAACGACAGTATATTTGGAAGAATTCTGTAATCTTATATTTAGGTATAAAGTCGAATTTCTTGTATACATGCATTAAGCAATCGATTTCGAAATGCTTCAAATAACTGGTTTAACATATTTAAGTTAATAAACCTTCTTTAACGAACTGAAGTTAACATAAAGCCATAAATGCATAACGGCAGTGCATTGAGAAGAACTCCGTTATCTTATATTTAGGTATAAAGTCGATTTTCTTCTAAATACACATTTAGGAATCGATATTGAAATGCTTCAAATCATTAGTTTAACATATTTGAGTTAATAAACCTTCTTTGACGAACGGAAGTTGGCATAAAGCCATGGCGGCATAACGGCAGTGCATTTAGAAGAATTCCGTAATCTTATATTTAGGTATAAAGTCGAATGTTTGTATGTGCACATTAAGCATTCGATATCGAAATGCTTCAAATCATTAGTTTAACATATTTAAGTTAATCAACCTTCTTTATCTGACTGAAGTCTACAAAAACCTTAACGGCATAACGATAGTGCATTTAGAAGAATTAATTAATATTATATTTAGGAATAAAGTCGATTTTCTTGTATATACTCATTTAGCAATCGATATCGAAATGCTTCAAATCATTAGTTTAACATATTTAAGTTAATAAACTGTCTTTAACGCACTGAAGTTAACTTAAAGCCATGTCGGCATAACGGCAGTGCATGTAGAAGAATTCCGTAATTTTATATTTAGGTATAAAGTCGATTTCGTTGTATATACTCATTTAGCAATCGATATCGAAATGCTTCAAATCATTAGTTTAACATATTTAAGTTAATTAACCTTCTTTAACGTATCGAATGTGATATAAAGCCTTGGCGGCATAATGACAGTACATTTGGAAGAATTCTGTAATCTTATATTTAGGTATAAAGTCGATTTTCTTGTATATATGCATTTAGCAATCGATATCGAAATGCTTCAAATAACTGGTTAAACATATTTAAGCTAACAAACCTTCTTTAACGAACAGAAGTTAACAAAAAGCCACAACGGCATAACGGCAGTGCATTTAGAAGCATTCCGTAATCTCATATTTAGGTATAAAATCGATTTTCTTGTGTATACACATTTAGCAGTCGATATCGAAATGCTTCAAATCATTAGTTTAATATATTTAAGTTAATTGTGTTTCTTTAACGTATTGAAGTTGAAGTTGAAGCGGCATAACGACAGTGCATTTAGAAGAATTCCGTAATCTTATGTTTAGGTATAAATGCGATTTTCTTGTATATACACATTTAGCAATCGATATCGAAATGCTTTAAATCATTAGTTTAACATATTTAAGTTAATAAACCTTCTTCAACGAAGAGAAGTTGGCATAAAGCCATGGCGGCATAACGGCAGTGCATTTAGAAGAATTAGGTAATCTTGTATCGTATAAAGTCGATTTTTTTTTATATACTCATTTAGCAATCGATATCGAAATGCCTCAAATCATTATTTTAACACATTTAAGTTAATAAAGCTTCTTTAACGAACTGAAGTTACCATAAAGCCATGGCGGCATAATGGCAGTGCATGTGAAAGAATTCCGTAATCTTATATTTAGGTATAAATTCGATTTTCTTGTATTTACATTTTAGCAATCGATACCGAAATGTTTCGAACCATTAGTTTAACATATTTAAGTTAATAAGCTTTCTTTAACGAACTGAAGTTGATATAAAGCCATTTCGGCATAACGACAGTACATTTGGAAGAATTCCGTAGTCTTATGTTTAGGTATAAAGTCTATTTTCTTGTATATATGCATAAACCAATCGATATCGAAATGCTTCAAATCATTAGGTTATCATATTTAAGTTAATAATCCTTCTTCAACGAAGAGAAGTTGGCATAAAGCCATGGCGACATAACGGCAATGCATGTAGAAGAATTCCGGAATCTTATATTTAGGTATAAATTAAATTTTCTTGTATATACATAAGCATTAAGCAATCGATATCGAAATGCATCAAAAAACTGGTCTAACATATTTAAGATAATAAACCTCCATTAACGAACTGAAGTTAACAAAAAGCCATAACGGCATAACGGCAGTGCATTAAGAAGAACTCCGTTATCTTATATTTAGGTATAAAGTCACTTTTCTTCAATCCACTAGTTTAACATATCTAAGTTAATAAACCTTCTTTAACGAACTGAAGTTGGCATTAAGCCATGGCGGCATAACGGCAGTGCATTTTGAAGAATTCCGTTATCTTATATTTAGGAATAAAGTCGATTTTCTTGTATGTACACATTTAGCAATCGATATCGAAATGCTTCAAATCCTTAGTTTAACATAATTAAGTTAATTAATCTTCTTTAACGCACCGAAGTTCACATAATACCATAACGGTATAACGGTAGCGCATTTGGAAGAATTCCGTAATCTTAATTTTAGGTATAAAGTCGATTTCGTTGTATATACAAATTAGCAATCGATATCGAGATTCTTCAATCCACTAGTTTAACATATTTAAGTAAATAAACCTTCTTTAACGAACTGAAGTTGGCATAAGCAAATGGCGGCATAACGACAGTGCAATTAGAAGAATTCCATAATCTTATATTTAGGTGCAAAGTCGATTTTCTTGTATTTACATATTTAGCAATCGATATCGAAATGCTTCAAACCATTAGTTTAACATATTTAAGTTAATTAAGCTTCTTTAACGCACTGAAGTTAACATAACGCCTCAACGGTATAACGGCAGTGCATGTAGAAGAATTCCGTAATCTAATATTTAGGTAAAAAGTCGATTTTCTTGTATATACACATTTAGCAATCGATATCAAAATGCTTTAAATCATTAGCTTAACATAATTAAGTTAATTAACCTTCTTTATCTTACTGAAGTTCACATAATGCCATAACGGTATAACGGCAGCGCATTTGGAAGAATTCCGTAATCCTATATTTAGGTATAAAATCGATTTTGTTGTATATACACATTTAGCAATCGATATCGAGATGCTTCAACCCATTAGTTTAACATATTTAAGTTAATAAACCTTCTTTAACGAACTGAAGTATGCATAAAGCCATGGCGGCATAACGACAGTGCAGGTAGAAAAATTCCGTAATCTTATATTTAGGTGTAAAGTCAATTTTCTTGTATTTACATATTTAGCAATCGATATCGAAATGCTTCAAACCATTAGTTTACCATATTTAAGTTAATTAAGCTTCTTTAACGCACTGAAGTTAACATAAAGCCATGGCGGCATAACGGCAGTGCATGTGGAAGAATTCAGTAATCTTATGTTTAGGTATAAATTCGATTTTCTTGTATATACACATTTAGAAAGCGATATCGAAATGCTTTAAATCATTGGCTTAACATATTTAAGTTAATAAAACTTCTTTAACCTATTGAAGTTGATATAAAGCAATTTCGGCATAACGACAGTACATTTGGAAGAATCCCGTAGTCTTATATTTAGGTATAAAGTCTATTTTCCTGTATATATGCATTAACAAATCGATATCGAAATGCTTCAAATAACTGCTTTAACATATTTAAGTTAATAAACCTTCTTTAACGAACTGAAGTTAACATAAAGCCATAACGGCATAACGGCAGTGCATTAAGAAGAATTCCGTAATCTTATATTTAGGTATAAAATCGATTTTGTTGTATATACGCATTTAGCAATCGATATCGAGATGCTTCCACCCATTAATTTAACACATTTTAGTTAATAAACCTTCTTTAACGAACGGAAGTTGGCATAAAGCCATGGCGGCATAACGACAGTGCATGTAGAAGAATTCCGTAATGTTATATTTAGGTGTAAAGTAGAGTTTCTTGTATTTACATATTTAGCAATCGATATCGAAATGCTTCAAACCATTAGTTTAACATATTTAAGTTAATTAAGCTTCTTTAACGCACTGAAGTTAACATAAAGCCATGGCGGCATAACGGCAGTACATGTAGAAGATTTCCGTATTCTTATATTTAGGTAAAAAGTCGATTTTCTTGTATATACACATTTAGCAATCGATATCAAAATGCTTCAAATCATTAGTTTAACATAATTAAGTTAATTAAACTTCTTTATCTTACTGAAGTTCACATAATGCCATAACGGTATAACGGCAGCGCATTTGGAAGAATTCCGTTATCTTATATTTAGGTGTAAAGTCGATTTTCTTGTATTTACATATTAAGCAATCGATATCGAAATGCCTCAAACCATTAGTTTAACATATTTAAGTTAATAAACCTTCTTTAACGAACTGAAGTTGGCATAAAGCCATGGCGGCATAACGGCAGTGCATTTAGAAGAATTAAGTAATCTTATATTTAGGTAAAAAGTCAATTTTCTTGTATATACACATTTAGCAATCGATATCAAAATGCTTCAAATCATTAGTTTAACATATTTGAGTAAATAAAGCTTCTTTAACGCACTGAAGTTAACATAAAGCCATGGCGGCATAACGGCAGTGCATGCAGAAGAATTCCGTAATCTTATATTTAGGTATAAAGTCGAATTTCTTGTATATATGCATTAAGCAATCAATTTCGAAATGCTTCAAATAACTGGTTTAACATATTTAAGTTCATAAACCTTCTTTAACCAACTGAAGTTAACATAACGCCTTAACGGCATAACGGCAGTGCATTGAGAAGAACTCCGTTATCTTATATATAGATATAAAGTCGATTTTCTTGTATATACACATTTAGCAATCGATATCGAAATGCTTCATATCATTAGTTTAACATATTAAAGTAATTAACCATCTTTATCTTACTTAAGTCTACAAAAGCCTTAACGGCATAACGGCAGTGCATTTGGAAGAATTCCGTAATCTCAGATTTAGGTATAAAATCGATTTTGTTGTATATACACATTTAGCAATCGATATCGAAATGCTTCAAATCATTAGTTTAACATATTTAGGTTAATTAACCCTCTCCGTTCGAATTCCGTAATTTTATATTTAGGTATAAAGTCGATTTTGTTGTATATACTCATTTTGCAATCGATGTCGAAATGCTTCAAATCATTAGTTTAACATATTTAAGTTAATTAACCTTCTTTAACGTATCGAAGGTGATATAATGTCATGGCGGCATAACGACAGTACATTTGGAAGAATTCCGTAATCTTATATTTAGGTATAAAGTCGATTTTCTTGTATATATGCATTTAGCAATCGACATCGAGATGCTTCAACCTATTTATTTAGATATTTAAGTTAATAAAGCTTCTTTAACGAACTCAAGTTGGCATAAAGCCATGGCGGCATAACGGCAGTGCATGTAGAAGAATTCCTTAATCTTATATTTAGGTGTAAAGTCGATTTTCTTGTATTTACATATTAAGCAATCGATATCGCAATGCTTCAAATCATTAGTTTAAGATATTTAAGTTAATTAAGCTTCTTTAACGCACTGAAGTTCACATAATGCCATAACGGTATAACGGCAGCGCATTTGGAAGAATTCCGTAATCTAATATTTAGGTAAAAAGTCGATTTTCTTGTATATACACATTTAGCAATCGATATCAAAATGCTTTAAATCATTAGCTTAACATAATTAAGTTAATTAACCTTCTTTATCTTACTGAAGTTCACATAATGCCATAACGGTATAACGGTAGCGCATTTGGGAGAATTCCGTAATCCTATATTTAGGTATAAAATCGATTTTGTTGTATATACACATTTAGCAATCGATATCGAGATGCTTCAACCCATTAGTTTAACATATTTAAGTTAATAAACCTTCTTTAACGAGCTGAAGTATGCATAAAGCCATGGCGGCATAACGACAGTGCAGGTAGAAAAATTCCGTAATCTTATATTTAGGTGTAAAGTCAATTTTCTTGTATTTACATATTTAGCAATCGATATCGAAATGCTTCAAACCATTAGTTTACCATATTTAAGTTAATTAAGCTTCTTTAACGCACTGAAGTTAACATAAAGCCATGGCGGCATAACGGCAGTGCATGTGGAAGAATTCAGTAATCTTATGTTTAGGTATAAATTCGATTTTCTTGTATATACACATTTAGAAAGCGATATCGAAATGCTTTAAATCATTGGCTTAATATATTTAAGTTAATAAAACTTCTTTAACCTATTGAAGTTGATATAAAGCAATTTCGGCATAACGACAGTACATTTGGAAGAATCCCGTAGTCTTATATTTAGGTATAAAGTCTATTTTCCTGTATATATGCATTAACAAATCGATATCGAAATGCTTCAAATAACTGCTTTAACATATTTAAGTTAATAAACCTTCTTTAACGAACTGAAGTTAACATAAAGCCATAACGGCATAACGGCAGTGCATTAAGAAGAATTCCGTAATCTTATATTTAGGTATAAAATCGATTTTGTTGTATATACGCATTTAGCAATCGATATCGAGATGCTTCCACCCATTAATTTAACACATTTTAGTTAATAAACCTTCTTTAACGAACGGAAGTTGGCATAAAGCCATGGCGGCATAACGACAGTGCATGTAGAAGAATTCCGTAATGTTATATTTAGGTGTAAAGTAGAGTTTCTTGTATTTACATATTTAGCAATCGATATCGAAATGCTTCAAACCATTAGTTTAACATATTTAAGTTAACTAAGCTTCTTTAACGCACTGAAGTTAACATAAAGCCATGGCGGCATAACGGCAGTACATGTAGAAGATTTCCGTATTCTTATATTTAGGTAAAAAGTCGATTTTCTTGTATATACACATTTAGCAATCGATATCAAAATGCTTCAAATCATTAGTTTAACATAATTAAGTTAATTAAACTTCTTTATCTTACTGAAGTTCACATAATGCCATAACGGTATAACGGCAGCGCATTTGGAAGAATTCCGTTATCTTATATTTAGGTGTAAAGTCGATTTTCTTGTATTTACATATTAAGCAATCGATATCGAAATGCCTCAAACCATTAGTTTAACATATTTAAGTTAATAAACCTTCTTTAACGAACTGAAGTTGGCATAAAGCCATGGCGGCATAACGGCAGTGCATTTAGAAGAATTAAGTAATCTTATATTTAGGTAAAAAGTCAATTTTCTTGTATATACACATTTAGCAATCGATATCAAAATGCTTCAAATCATTAGTTTAACATATTTGAGTAAATAAAGCTTCTTTAACGCACTGAAGTTAACATAAAGCCATGGCGGCATAACGGCAGTGCATGCAGAAGAATTCCGTAATCTTATATTTAGGTATAAAGTCGAATTTCTTGTATATATGCATTAAGCAATCAATTTCGAAATGCTTCAAATAACTGGTTTAACATATTTAAGTTCATAAACCTTCTTTAACCAACTGAAGTTAACATAACGCCTTAACGGCATAACGGCAGTGCATTGAGAAGAACTCCGTTATCTTATATATAGATATAAAGTCGATTTTCTTGTATATACACATTTAGCAATCGATATCGAAATGCTTCATATCATTAGTTTAACATATTAAAGTAATTAACCATCTTTATCTTACTTAAGTCTACAAAAGCCTTAACGGCATAACGGCAGTGCATTTGGAAGAATTCCGTAATCTCAGATTTAGGTATAAAATCGATTTTGTTGTATATACACATTTAGCAATCGATATCGAAATGCTTCAAATCATTAGTTTAACATATTTAGGTTAATTAACCCTCTCCGTTCGAATTCCGTAATTTTATATTTAGGTATAAAGTCGATTTTGTTGTATATACTCATTTTGCAATCGATGTCGAAATGCTTCAAATCATTAGTTTAACATATTTAAGTTAATTAACCTTCTTTAACGTATCGAAGGTGATATAATGTCATGGCGGCATAACGACAGTACATTTGGAAGAATTCCGTAATCTTATATTTAGGTATAAAGTCGATTTTCTTGTATATATGCATTTAGCAATCGACATCGAGATGCTTCAACCTATTTATTTAGATATTTAAGTTAATAAAGCTTCTTTAACGAACTCAAGTTGGCATAAAGCCATGGCGGCATAACGGCAGTGCATGTAGAAGAATTCCTTAATCTTATATTTAGGTGTAAAGTCGATTTTCTTGTATTTACATATTAAGCAATCGATATCGCAATGCTTCAAATCATTAGTTTAAGATATTTAAGTTAATTAAGCTTCTTTAACGCACTGAAGTTCACATAATGCCATAACGGTATAACGGCAGCGCATTTGGAAGAATTCCGTAATCTAATATTTAGGTAAAAAGTCGATTTTCTTGTATATACACATTTAGCAATCGATATCAAAATGCTTTAAATCATTAGCTTAACATAATTAAGTTAATTAACCTTCTTTAATGCACTGAAGTTAACATAAAGCCATGGCGGCATAACGGCAGTACATGTAGAAGATATCCGTATTCTTATATTTAGGTAAAAAGTCGATTTTCTTGTATCTACATATTAAGCAATAGATATCGAAATGCTTCAAACCATTAGTTTAACATATTTAAGTTAATAAACCTTCTTTAACGAACTGAAGTTGGCATAAAGCCATGGCGGCATAACGGCAGTGCATTTGGAAGAATTCCGTAATTTTATATTTAGGTATAAAGTCAATTTTGTTGTATATACTCATTTTGCAATCGATGTCGAAATGCTTCAAATCATTAGTTTAACATATTTAAGTTAATTAACATTCTTTAACGTATCGAAGGTGATATAATGTCATGGCGGCATAACGACAGTACATTTGGAAGAATTCCGTAATCTTATATTTAGGTATAAAGTCGATTTTCTTGTATATATGCATTTAGCAATCGACATCGAGATGCTTCAACCTATTAATTTAACATATTTAAGTTAATAAAGCTTCTTTAACGAACTCAAGTTGGCATAAAGCCATTGCGGCATAACGGCAGTGCATGTAGAAGAATTCCTTAATCTTATATTTAGGTGTAAAGTCGATTTTCTTGTATATATGCATTAACCAATCGATATCGAAATGCTTCAAATAACTTGTTTAACATATTTAAGTTAATAAACCTTCTTTAACGCATTGAAGTTAACATAGAGCCATGGCGGCATAACGGCAGTGAATGTAAAAGAATTCCGTTATTTTATATTTAGGTATAAAGTCGATTTTCTTGGATATTCACATTTAGCAATCGATATCAAAATGCTTCAAATCATTAGTTTAACATAATTAAGTTAATTAACCTTCTTTATCTTACTGATGTTCACATAATGCCATAACGGTATAACGGCAGCGCATTTGGAAGAATTCCGTAATCTTATATTTAGGTGTAAAGTCGATTTTCTTGTATTTACATATTTAGCAATCGATATCGAAATGCTTCAAATCATTAGTTTAACATATTTAAGTTAATTAAGCTTCTTTAACGCACTGAAGTTAACATAAAGCCATGGCGGCATAACGGCAGTGCATGTAAAAGAATTCCGTTATTTTATATTTAGGTACAAAGTCGATTTTCTTGGATATTCACATTTAGCAATCGATATCAAAATGCTTCAAATCATTAGTTTAACATAATTAAGTTAATTAACCTTCTTTATCTTACTGATGTTCACATAATGCCATAACGGTATAACGGCAGCGCATTTGGAAGAATTCCGTAATCTTATATTTAGGTGTAAAGTCGATTTTCTTGTATTTACATATTTAGCAATCGATATCGAAATGCTTTAAATCATTAGTTTAACATATTTAAGTAAATAAACCTTCTTTAACGAACGAAGTGATAAAGCCATGGCGGCATAACGCAGTCATTTGGAAGAATTCCGTAATCTTATATTTAGGTATAAAGTCGATTTTCTTGTATATATGCATTTAGCAATCGACATCGAGATGCTTCAACCTATTAATTTAACATATTTAAGTTAATAAAGCTTCTTTAACGAACTCAAGTTGGCATAAAGCCATTGCGGCATAACGGCAGTGCATGTAGAAGAATTCCTTAATCTTATATTTAGGTGTAAAGTCGATTTTCTTGTATATATGCATTAACCAATCGATATCGAAATGCTTCAAATAACTTGTTTAACATATTTAAGTTAATAAACCTTCTTTAACGCATTGAAGTTAACATAGAGCCATGGCGGCATAACGGCAGTGAATGTAAAAGAATTCCGTTATTTTATATTTAGGTATAAAGTCGATTTTCTTGGATATTCACATTTAGCAATCGATATCAAAATGCTTCAAATCATTAGTTTAACATAATTAAGTTAATTAACCTTCTTTATCTTACTGATGTTCACATAATGCCATAACGGTATAACGGCAGCGCATTTGGAAGAATTCCGTAATCTTATATTTAGGTGTAAAGTCGATTTTCTTGTATTTACATATTTAGCAATCGATATCGAAATGCTTCAAATCATTAGTTTAACATATTTAAGTTAATTAAGCTTCTTTAACGCACTGAAGTTAACATAAAGCCATGGCGGCATAACGGCAGTGCATGAAAAGAATTCCGTTATTTTATATTTAGGTACAAAGTCGATTTTCTTGGATATTCACATTTAGCAATCGATATCAAAATGCTTCAAATCATTAGTTTAACATAATTAAGTTAATTAACCTTCTTTATCTTACTGATGTTCACATAATGCCATAACGGTATAACGGCAGCGCATTTGGAAGAATTCCGTAATCTTATATTTAGGTGTAAAGTCGATTTTCTTGTATTTACATATTTAGCAATCGATATCGAAATGCTTTAAATCATTAGTTTAACATATTTAAGTAAATAAACCTTCTTTAACGAACTGAAGTTGGCATAAAGCCATGGCGGCATAACGGTAGTGCATTTAGAAGAATTCCGTAATCTTATAGTTAGGTAAAGAGTCGATTTTCGTGTATGTACACATTTAGCAATCGATATCAAAATGCTTCAAATCATAAGTTTAACATATTTAAGTAAATAAAGCTTCTTTAACGCACTGAAGTTAACATAAGGCCCTGGCGGCATAACGGCAGTGCATGTAGAAGAATTCCGTAATCTTATATTTAGGTATAAATTCGAGTTTCTTGTGTACATACATATAGCAATCGATATCGAAATGCTTCGAATCATTAGTTTAATATATTTAAGTTAATTAACCTTCTTTAACGTATTAAAGTTTATATAAAGCCATGGCGGCATAACGACAGTGCATGTAGAAGAATTCCGTAATCTTATATTTAGGTGTAAAGTCGATTTTCTTGTATATATGCATTAACCAATCGATATCGAAATGCTTCAAATAACTTGTTTAACATATTTAAGTAAATAAACCTTCTTTAACGCATTGAAGTTAACATAGAGCCATGGCGGCATAACGGCAGTGAATGTAGAAGAATTCCGTAATTTTATATTTAGGTATAAAGTTGATTTTGTTGTATATACTCATTTAGCAATCGATATCGAAATGCTTCAAATCATTAGTTTAATATGTTTAAGTTAATTAACCTTCTTTAACCTATTGAAGTCGATATAAAGCCATGGTGGCATAACGACAGTACATTTGGAAGAATTCCGTAATCTTATATTTAGGTATAAAGTCGAATTTCTTATATATATGCATTAAGCAATCGATTTCGAAATGCTTCAAATAACTGGTTTAACATATTTAAGTTAATAAACTTTCTGTAACGAACTGAAGTTAACATAACGCCTTAACGGCATAACGGCAGTGCATTGAGAAGAACTCCGTTATCTTATATTTAGGTATAAAGTCGATTTTCTTGTATATACACATTTAGCAATCGATATCGAAATGCTTCAAATCATTAGTTTAACATATTTGAGTTAATAAACCTTATTTAACGAACTGAAGTTGGCATAAACCCATGGCGGCATAACGGCAGTGCATTTAGAAGAATTGCGTAATCTTATATTTGGGTATAAAGTCGAATTTTTGTATATACACATTTAGCATTCGATATCGAAATGCTTCAAATCATTAGTTTAAAATATTTAAGTTAATTAACATTCTTTATCTTATTAAAGTTTACATAAAGCCATAACGGTATAACGGCAGCGCATTTGGAAGAATTCCGTAGTCTTATATTTAGGTATAAAGTCGATTTTGTTGTATATATACACCTAGCAATCGATATCAAGATGCTTCAACTCAATAGTTTAACATATTTAAGTTAATTAACCATCTTTATCTTAGATAAGTCTACAAAAGCCTTAACGGCATAACGGCAGTGCATTTGGAAAAATTCCGTAATCTCATATTTAGGTATAAAATCGATTTTGTTGAATATACACATTTAGCAATCGATATCGGAATGCTTCAAATCATTAGTTTAACATATTTAAATTAATTAACCCTCTCTATCTTAATGAAGTCTACAAAAGCCTTAACGGCATAACGGCAGTGCATTTAGAAGAATTAATTAATATTATGTTTAGGTATAAAGTCGATTTTCTTGTATATACTCATTTAGCAATCGATATCAAAATGCTTCAAATCATTAGTTTAACATATTTAAGCTAATTAAGCATCTTTAACGCACTGAAGTTAACATAAAGCCATGGCGGCAAAACGGCAGTGCATGTAGAAGAATTCCGTAACTTTATATTTAGGTATAAAGTCAATTTTGTTGTATATACTCATTTAGCAATCGATATCGAAATGCTTCAAATCATTAGTTTAACATATTTAAGTTAATTAACCTTATTTAACGTATCGTAGGTGATATAATGTCGCGGCATAACGACAGTACGCTTGGAAGAATTCCGTAATCTTATATTTAGGTATAAAGTCGATTTTCTTGTATATATGCATTTAGCAATCGATATCGAGATGCTTCAAACCATTAGTTTAACATATTTAAGTTAATAAACCTTCTTTAACGAACTGAAGTTGGCATAAAGCCATGGCGGCATAACGGCAGTGCATTTAGAAGAATTAATTAATATTATGTTTAGGTATAAAGTCGATTTTCTTGTATATACTCATTTAGCAATCGATATCAAAATGCTTCAAATCATTAGTTTAACATATTTAAGCTAATTAAGCATCTTTAACGCACTGAAGTTAACATAAAGCCATGGCGGCATAACGGCAGTGCATGTAGAAGAATTCCGTAATTTTATATTTAGGTATAGAGTCGAATTTCTTGTATATATGCATTAAGCACACGATTTCAAAATGCTTCAAATAACTGGTTTTACATATTTTAGTTCATAAACCTTCTTTAACGAACTGAAGTTAACATAACGCCTTAACGGCATAACGGCAGTGCATTGAGAAGAACTCCGTTATCTTATACTATATAGATATAAAGTCGAATTTCTTGTATATACACATTTAGCAATCGATATGGAAATGCTTCAAATCATTAGTTTAACATATTTGAGTTAATAAACCTTCTTTAACGAACTGAAGTTGGCATAAAGCCATGGCGTCATAAAAGCAGTGCATTAAGACGAATTCCGTAATTTTATATTTAGGTATAAAGTCAAATTTTTGTATAAACACATTTAGCATTCGATATCGAAATGCTTCAAATCATTAGTTTTACAAATTTAAGTTAATTAACCATCTTTATCTTACTTAAGTCTACAAAAGCCTTAACGGCATAACGGCAGTGCATTTGGAAAAATTCCGTAATCTCATATTTAAGTATAAAATCGGTTTTGTTGTATATACATATTTAGCAATCGATATCGGAATGCTTCAAATCATTAGTTTAAAATATTTAAGTTAATTAACCCTCTCTATCTTAATGAAGTCTACAAAAGCCTTAACGGCATAACGGCAGTGCATTTAGAAGAATTAATTAATATTATGTTTAGGTATAAAGTCGATTTTCTTGTATATACTCATTTAGCAATCGATATCAAAATGCTTCAAATCATTAGTTTAACGTATTTAAGCTAACTAAGCATCTTTAACGCACTGAAGTTAACATAAAGCCATGGCGGCATAACGGCAGTGCATGTAGAAGAATTCCGTAATTTTATATTTAGGTATAAAGTCGAATTTCTTGTATATATGCATTAAGCAATCGATTTCGAAATGCTTCAAATAACTGGTTTAACATATTTAAGTTCATAAACCTTCTTTAACGAACTGAAGTTAACATAACGCCTTAAAGGCATAACGGCAGTGCATTGAGAAGAACTCCGTTATCTTATATATAGATATAAAGTCGATTTTCTTGTATATACACATTTAGCAATCGATATGGAAATGCTTCAAATCATTAGTTTAACATATTTGAGTTAATAAACCTTCTTTAACGAACTGAAGTTGGCATAAAGCCATGGCGTCATAACGGCAGTGCATTAAGAAGAATTCCGTAATCTTATATTTAGGTATAAAGTCAAATTTTTGTATAAACACATTTAGCATTCGATATCGAAATGCTTCAAATCATTAGTTTAACAAATTTAAGTTAATTAACCATCTTTATCTTACTTAAGTCTACAAAAGCCTTAAAGGCATAACGGCAGTGCATTTGGAAGAATTCCGTAATCTCATATTTAGGTATAAAATCGATTTTGTTGTATATACATATTTAGCAATCGATATCGAAATGCTTCAAATCATTAGTTTAACATATTTAAGTTAATTAACCTTCTTTAACGTATCGAAGGTGATATAATGTCATGGCGGCATAACGACAGTACATTTGGAAGAATTCCGTAATCTTATATTTAGGTATTAAGTCGATTTTCTTGTATATATGCATTTAGCAATCGACATCGAGATGCTTCAACCTATTAGTTTAACATATTTAAGCTAATAAAGCATCTTTAACGCACTGAAGTTAACATAAAGCCATGGCGGCATAACGGCAGTGCATGTAGAAGAATTCCGTAATTTTATATTTAGGTGTAAAGTCGATTTTCTTGTTTTTACATATTTAGCAATCGATATCGAAATGCTTCAAATCATTAGTTTAACATATTTAAGTTAATTAAGCTTCTTTAACGCACTGAAGTTAACATAAAGCTATGGCGGCATAACGGCAGTGCATGTAAAAGAATTCCATATCTTATATTTAGGTATAAAGTCGATTTTCTTGTATATACACATTTAGCAATCGATATCAAAATGCTTCAAATCATTAGTTTAACATAATTAAATTAATTAACCTTCTTTATATTACTGAATTTCACATAATGCCATAACGGTATAACGGCAGCGCATTTGGAAGAATTCCGTAATCTTATATTTAGGTGTAAAGTCGATTTTCTTGTATTTACATATTTAGCAATCGATATCGAAATGCTTCAAATCATTAGTTTAACATATTTAAGTTAATAAACCTTCTTTAACGAACTGAAGTTGGCATAAAGCCATGGCGGCATAACGGCAGTGCATTTAGAAGAATTCCGTAATCTCATAGTTAGGTAAAGAGTCGATTTTCTTGTATATACACATTTAGCAATCGATATCAAAATGCTTCAAATCATTAGTTTAACATATTTATGTAAATAGAGCTTCTTTAACGCACTGAAGTTAACATAAAGCCATGGCGGCATAACGGCAGTGCATGTAGAAGAATTCCGTAATCTTATATTTAGGTATAAAGTCGATTTTCTTGTTTATATGCATTAGCAATCGATATCGAAATGCTTCAAATAATTAGTTTAACATATTTAAGTTAATAAAACTTCTTTAACGACTGAAGTTAACATAAAGCCATGGCGGCATAACGGCAGTGCATGTAGAAGAATTCCCTAATCTTATATTTAGGTATAAAGTCGATTTTCTTGTATTTTACATTTAGCAATCGATATCGAAATGCTTCAAATCATTAGTTTAACATATTTAAGTTAATTAACCTTCTTTAACGCACTGAAGTTAACATAAAGCCATGGCGGCATAACGGCAGTGCATGTAGAAGAATTCCGTAATCTTATATTTAGGTATAAAGTCGATTTTCTTGTATATACGCATTTAGCAATCGATATCGAGATGCTTCAACCCATTAGTTTAACATAATTAAGTTAATTAACCTTCTTTATCTTACTGAAGTTCACATAATGCCATGACGGTATAACGGCATCGCATTTGGAAGAACTCCGTAATCTTATATTTAGGTATAAAATCGATTTTGTTGTATATACACATTTAGCAATCGATATCGAAATGCTTCAAATCATTAGTTTAACATATTTAAGTTAATTAACCCTCTCTATCTTAATGAAGTCTACAAAAGCCTTAACGGCATAAGGCAGTGCATTTAGAAGAATTAATTAATATTTAGGGAGTTCACAAGTCGTACTATTTGTCGTATTTGGTATATTGCCTATTAAATTATGATAGTTGTAAAACGAATCTTGTGAACGCCCTGTTTTATTTATTGCACTATTGTATGCGCTATTTCTGCAATTAATCAGCTGATTCAAACAAAACAGAAAAAATTCATAAAAATTAAAATGCCTAGAAGAAGTGAAAAGAGCAAATTAATAGCTGCAATTTGCGAAAAATACTTACAAGACATACTCATGTTGGAATTAAGTAAGTTGTCTATTATTTCCTCCAAAAATTTTTTGCAAATGTAATTGTTTTAGGTCATGACGATGAGCAGGAAGAAGTGGATGAACAATTTAGAGTGAATATGCTTATATTATTGAACAATCGCCGAAGTGCTCACTTAGGAGTTCCTAAGTCGAACCATTGGGAGCGGAATGTATTAAAGCATTTTGACAAAAGCAGATTTTGCCAAATGATGCGCTTAAACCAAACAGATTTTGCTTACCTTCTAAATTTAGTAAAAGATGATGATGTGTTTCGAAATGATTATAACGCAGCACTACTTTCGATCGACACACAACTTAAGATCGTCCTTTTTCGATTAGGATCATCAGGTGAAGGACTTTCGGTTCGTAAAGTGGCATCCTTGTTTGGTATAGGAGATGGCGGTACCATTCGAATTGTAACCAGGCGAGTTTTTAAAGCTATTATTAACTTGAAACAAAGGTTTTTATACTGGCCCGATGAAAGGGAGCGATTAAAGCTTATTGCAGTAACAGAAAAGGAAATGCCTGGGTGCGTTGGATACATTGATGGGTCTGAAATTAAGTTGGCCGAAGCACCTGTAAGGAATCACGAAATATTTTTTTTCCGTAAGCGCCAATATTTTGTAAAAATTCAAGTTATTTGTGATCATCGGCTACGCATAAGACAACTTACACTTGGTTACCCGGGAAGTGTTCATGATGCGAAAATGTTCTCGGGATGTTTGCTCTCAAAACATCCCAATAGATTTTTGTCAACCTCGCAATGGATAGCTGGAGATAGTGCATATCCATTAAAGCCATTTTTAGTAACCCCGTTTCGGCAAAATAGTACAGAATATAGCAGAGAAGAAAGAGATAATTTCAATAAATACTTTTCCAAATACCGCGTACGTATTGAAAATTGTTTTGGGGCCTTGAGAGAAAAATTTTCAAGTCTAAAAGAACTCAAGTTCAGATTGCACACTATCCAAAACAAGAGAGAGTGTAATGAGTGGATAATGGTCTGTTGTATTTTGCACAACATTTTTATAAATTTCAACAACGAAGATCATGAAAGCAGCGTGAAACCCAGTGTAAATTTATTGCCATCAACAAACCTTAGACATAGTCTACTGAACTTTATTCAAAACCAACCTATTGTTTAACGTTTTTACTTATATAAATATTCATTAAAATAAAAACATTAACTTTACTTACTGGTATTACCTTCTACTTTGCCTGTGCAGAATTCGATATGACGCTATGCTTTCAAATGTTACAAAAAATATATGATTAATTTCACTAAATCAGACAAATTTCATTTCATTTAAATTGTTTGGTTAGATATACATATATACATATATATTGATATACACATACGTACATTTGTCAGATTGTTTGTTTTCTTTTGTTTTTTAGCTTTTATAGAAAAGTAAACAAATATTTATTTTATAAATAACAGCATTTATATATTTTATAAAATCGTATATATGTAAGTGTTCGTCATATATAAAACACAAGAATTCAATGTAATACTGTTTGGAACTTACGTTTACTAATTTATTTTCAATAATTTTTTATAAAAGTACAGCTCATTCTATAATGTAAATTACACAATTAAATATTTGTTAATTTCGTAAAAAGCTTGAAACTTTTATTTGTATGGTTTATATTATAGAATGAGCTATACTTTTATAAAAAATTATTACATTAAATTTTGTTGTTTTAGCTATGACGAACATCTCATGTAATTAAAATGTTTACATATTTAAACTCCGGACTATCGCAGCGTTATTACAGGGCTTTCGGCTGTTTCTTAAAACTATTTTTTGGCAATTCAGGCGTAACATTAATTAATTGAATATATAAATAAAAATATAAGTTAACGAAATTCATTTTCTAATTTAAACAAAATCAAATTCATTATATTAAATTAAAATAACTCTATCACAGTGGCGAGCACAAATGAGTATATGTATAGTGATTTTTCTTACAATATTCGCAATGCTTTTCATGATAAATTTTTTAAACGAATTAGTTCAAAAAGCATATAAATCAAATTTCAAACATTTTACAACATTCATAAAAATCCAACAAACTCCCATATGAACTTTTAAGAAATTTTCAAGTAAGTTACAAATCCGTCAGCAAAAAATGATCTAAAATCAACGGAAGTTTTAAGGCACTTGAAATTTGGCATAATAATATAAAATAAAATTTGTAACTTATTCGAAAATTTCTCAAAAGTTCATATGGGAGTTTTGTTTGATTTATATGCTTTTTGAACTAATTCGTTTAAAAAATTTATGACAAAGTTTATCATGAAAAGTATTGCGAATATTGTAAGAAAAATCACTATACATATACTCATTTGTGCTTGCCACTATATTACCTTAAATCATTTAAGTTACGTTAAAATAATTATTTATATTTTAGCTTAAGCTCTTCCATAGCTAATCGCTCTTTCATTTCGAGCTCAAGAACCTTCAGCTTTTCTTCGCTTTTAAAATTCCTTTCTTTCAAATCAAAATTCTTTTCTTTTAACACCAATTCTCTTTCCCTTATAACTAACTCCCTGTCTCTTGCCGCCAATTCTGCTTCTAGTTTTTCTTTCTTGAAACTAACGACTTCGGCTTGGAGTTTCATTATTTCCGAAACCCCCGTTCTGCTGTATATGCCCTTACGGCTCGTACTTGGTGTACAACTAATTTCGGCAGAACTTTCGTTACCATTTAAATGTAACACACAATCTGGGCCTTGGGAGCTTTCCGGTTCTTCAGTCGGTACTGCTATCTGAGTTTCTACAGCACCTTCAAAATTCAAATACTCAGCGGTCATCGTATCTTCCATTGCGGCACATTCACTAACTCTGCTCCCAAAAATGTCTTCGAGCTCGTAACAAACATATAGGTTATTCAAATAAATTGGCAACTAAAACATCTAAAATACCCACCCAATAGTTTCACCACTCAAGCTACCTGCTCCCATCGAGCCTTCCCATGTCTTCGCTTTGTTGTAGCTCACTCTCATGTTCCGCACTTTAGAACGCACAAGCTTCCACTCCATGGTTAGATTATTTGCCATGCAGAATTGCTTATAGTAAGCTTGAGCAGACGGCTTCTGTTAAATATATCTTTCCAAATTATTAAATTTAATATTTCAAGAAATAAAAACAAACCTCAAGTTGCCGATTTTCCAACAGAAACTCAATTAGAGACTTCTCTTCTGCTGCCGCCCATCTATGGGTTGGGTTGCAACGGATACGCTTGGCTTTGACCTAAAATTAAAAAAGGTTCTTTAGTAATACATGTTTACATATATTTCTTCCAATTCAAGAATACTTACGTCATTATCTCGGGGTGATTCCGTTTTTGTTTTTAACTATTTTAAGTAGCCTGCAGACATATTAACACAATCAGAATGTAAATAGAAACAGCTGATCGAATAGCATCCACAAATAGCAAGGCAAACATACCTTTCAGAGTTGTATTGTGATATTAAAATTTTACTTGCGAAACAAAAACAAAACTTTTACAACTGTTGTATTACAATAGCGTAATAGACCAAATAAGACAAATAGTACGTCTTGTGAACTCCCTAATTATGTTTAGGTATAAAGTCGATTTTCTTGTATATACTCATTTAGCAATCGATATCGAAATGCTTCAAATCATTAGTTTAACATATTTAAGCTAATTAAGCTTCTTTAACGCACTGAAGTTAACATAAAGCCATGGCGGCATAACGGCAGTGCATGTAGAAGAATTCCGTAATTTTATATTTAGGTATAAAGTCGATTTTGTTGTATATACTCATTTAGCAATCGATATGGAAATGCTTCAAATCATTAGTTTAACGTATTAAAGTTAATTAACCTTTTCTAACGTATCGAAGGTGATATAATGTCATGGCGGCATAACGACAGTACATTTGGAAGAATTCCGTAATCTTATATTTAGGTATAAAGTCGATTTTCTTGTATATATGCATTTAGCAATCGATATCGAGATGCCTCAACCCATTAGTTTAACATATTTAAATTAATAAGCCTTCCTTAACGAACTGAAGTTGGCATAAAGACATGGCGGCATAACGGCAGTGCATGTAGAAAAATTCCGTAATCTTATATTCAGGTATAAAGTCGATTTTCTTGAATATACTCATTTCGCAATCGATATCGAAATGCTTCAAATCATTAGTTTAACATATTTAAGTTAATAAACCTTCTTTAACGAACTGAAGTTGGCATAAAGTCATGGCGGCAAAACGGCAGTGCATGTAGAAGAATTCCGTAACCTTGTATTTAGGTATAAAGTCGATTTTCTTGTATTTACATATTTAGCAATCGATATCGAAATGCTTCAATCCATTAGTTTAACATATTTAAGTTAATTAAGCTTCTTTAATGCACTGAAGTTAACTTAAACTAATCCACTAGTTTAACATATTTAAGTTAATAAACCTTCTTTAACGAACTGAAGTTGGCATAAAGCCATGGCGGCATAACGACAGTGCATTGAGAAGAACTCCATAATCTTATATTTAGGTGTAAAACGATTTTCTTGTATTTACATATTTATCAATCGATATCGAAATGCTTCAAACCATTAGTTTAACATATTTAAGTTAATTAAGCTTCTTTACCGCACTGAAGTTAACATAAAGCCATGGCGGCATCACGCCAGTGCATGTAGAAGAATTCCGTTATCTTATATTTAGGTATAAAGTCGATTTTCTTTTATATACACATTTAGCAATCGATAACGAAATGCTTCAAATAACTGGTTTAACATATTTAAGTTAATTAACCTTCTTTATCTTACTGAAGTTTACATAAAGCCATAACGGTATAACCGCAGTGCATTTAGAAGAATTCCGTAATCTTATATTTAGGTAAAAAATCGATTTTGTTGTATATACACATTAAGCAATCGACATCGAGATGCTTCAACACATTAGTTTGACATATTTTAGTTAATAAACCTCCTTTAACGAACTGAAATTGGCATAAAGCCATGGCGGCATAACGGCAGTGCATGTAGAAAAATTCCGTAATCTTATATTCAGGTATAAAGTCGATTTTCTTGAATATACTCATTTCGCAATCGATATCGAAATGCTTCAAATCATTAGTTTAACATATTTAAGTTAATAAACCTTCTTTAACGAACTGAAGTTGGCATAAAGTCATGGCGGCAAAACGGCAGTGCATGTAGAAGAATTCCGTAACCTTGTATTTAGGTATAAAGTCGATTTTCTTGTATATACACATTTAGCAATCGATATCAAAATGCTTCAAATCATTAGTTTAACATAATTAAGTTAATTAACCTTCTTTATCTTACTGAAGTTCACATAATGCTCCAAATCATTAGTTTAACATATTTGAGTTAATAAACCTTCTTTAACGAACTGAAGTTGGCATAAAGCCATGGCGGCATAACGGCAGTTCATTTAGAAGAATTCCGTAATCTTATATTTAGGTATAAAGTCGAATTTTTGTATATCCACATTTAGCATTCGATATCGAAATGCTTCAAATAACTTGTTTAACATATTTAAGTTAATAAACCTTCTTTATCCTATTGAAGTTAACATAAAGCCATAACGGTATAACGGCAGCGCATTTGGAAGAATTCCGTAGTCTTCTATTTAGGTATAAAGTCGATTGTGGTGTATATATATATAATAGTTTAACATATTTAAGTTAATTAACCATCTTTATCTTACCTAAGTCTACAAAAGTCTTAACGGCATAACGGCAGTGCATTTGGAGGTATTCCATAATCTCATATTTAGGTATAAAATCGATTTTGTTGTATATACACATTTGGCAATCGATATCGAAATGCTTCAAATCATTAGTTTAACATATTTGAGTTAATAAACCTTCTTTAACGCACTGAAGTTAACATAAAGCCATGGCGGCATAACGGCAGTGCATGTTTGAAGAATTCCGTAATCTTATATTTAGGTAAAGTCGATTTTCTTGTATATACACATTTAGCAATCGATATCAAAATGCTTCAAATCATTAGTTTAACATTTTAAGTAAATAAAGCTTCTTTAACGAACTGAAGTTAACATAAAGCCATGGCGGCATAACGGCAGTGCATGTAAAAGAATTCCTTTATCTTATGTTTAGGTATAAAGTCGATTTTGTTGAATGTACACATTTAGCAATCGATATCGAAATGCTTCAAATCATTAGTTTAATATGTTTAAGTTAATTAACCTTCTTTAACATATTGAAGTTGATATAAAGCCATGGCGGCATAACGACAGTACATTTGGAAGAATTCCGTAATCTTATGTTTAGGTATAAAGTCGAATTTCATGTATATATGCATTTAGCAATCGATATCGAGATGCTTCAAATCATTAGTTTAACATAATTAAGTTAATTAACCTTCTTTATCTTACTGAAGTTCACATACTGCCATAACGGTATAACGGCAGCGCATTTGGAAGAATTCCGTAATCTTATATTTAGGTGTAAAGTCGATTTTCTTGTATTTACATATTTAGCAATCGATATCGAAATGCTTTAAACCATTAGTTTAACATATTTAGGTTAATAAACCTTCTTTACGAACTGAAGTTGGCATAAAGCCATGGCGGCATAACGGCAGTGCATTTAGAAGAATTCCGTAATCTTATATTTAGGTAAAGAGTCGATTTTCTTGTATATACACATTAGCAATCGATATCAAAATGCTTCAAATCATTAGTTTAACATATTTAAGTAAATAAAGCTTCTTTATCTTACTGAAGTTCACATAATGCCATAACGGTATAACGGCAGTGCATGTAGAAGATTTCCGTAATCTTATATTTAGGTATAAATTCGATTTTCTTGTGCACATGCATTTAGCAATCGATATCGAAATGCTTCAAATCATTAATTTAATATATTTAAGTTAATTAACCTCCTTTAACGTATTAAAGTTGATAGAAAGCCGTGGCGGCATAACGATAGTGCATGTAGAAGAATTCCGTAATCTTATATTTAGGTGTAAAGTCGATTTTCTTGTATATATGCATTAACCAATAGATATCGAAATGCTTCAAATAACTTGTTTAACATATTAAATTAAATAAACCTTCTTTAACGCACTGAAGTTCACATAAAGCCATGGCGGCATAACGGCAGTGCATTTAGAAGAATTCCGTAATTTTATATTTAGGTAAAGAGTCGATTTTCTTGTATATACACATTTAGCATTCGGTATCGAAATGCTTCGAATCATTAGTTTAACATATTTAAGTTAATTAACATTCTTTATCTTATTGAAGTTTACATAAAGCCATAACGGTATAACGGCAGCGCATTTGGAAGAATTCCGTAGTCTTATATTTAGGTATAAAGTCGATTTTGTTGTATATAAACACCTAGCAATCGATATCGAGGTGCTTCAACTCATTAGTTTAACATATTTAAGTTAATTGACCATCTTTGTCTTACTTAAGTCTACAAAAGCCTTAACGGCATAACGGCAGTGCATTTGGAAATATTCCGTTATCTCATATTTAGGTATAAAATCGATTTTGTTGTATATACACATTTAGCAATCGATATCGAAATGCTTCAAATCATTAGTTTAACATATTTAAGTTAATTAACCCTCTCTATCTTAATGAAGTCTACAAATGCCTTAACGGCATAACGGCAGTGCATTTAGAAGAATTAAGTAATATTATGTTTAGGTATAAAGTCGATTTTCTTGTATATACTCATTTAGCAATCGATATCGAAATGCTTCGAATCATTAGTTTAACATATTTAAGTTAATTATGCTTCTTTAACGCACTGAAGTTAACATAAAGCCATGGCGGCATAACGGCAGTGCATGTAGAAGAATTCCGTAATTTTATATTTAGGTATAAAGTCGATTTTGTTGTATATACACATTTAGCAATCGATATCGAAATGCTTCAGATCATTAGTTTAACATATTTAAGTTAATTAACATTCTTTAACGTATCGAAGGTGATATAATGTCATGGCGGCATAACGACAGTACATTTGGAAGAATTCCCTAATCTTGTATTTAGGTATAAGGTCGATTTGCTTGTATATATGCATTTAGCAATCGATATCGAGATGCTTCAACCAATTAGTTTAACATATTTAAGTTAATAAACCTTCTTTAACGAACTGAAGTTGGCATAAAGCCATGGCGGCATAACGACAGTGCATGTAGAAGAATTCTATAATCTTATATTTAGGTGTAAAGTCGATTTTCTTGTATTTACATATTTAGCAATCGATATCGAAATGCTTCAAACCATTAGTTTAACATATTTAAGTTAATTAAGCTTCTTTAACGCACTGAAGTTAACATAAACTACTACACTAGTTTAACATATTAAAGTTAATAAACCTTCGTTAACGAACTGAAGTTGGCATAAAGCCATGGCGGCATAACGACAGTGCATGTAGAAGAATTCCGTAATCTTATATTTAGGTGTAAAGTCGATTTTCTTGTATTTACATATTTAGCAATCGATATCGAAATGCTCTTAACCATTAGTTTAACATATTTAAGTTACTTAAGCTTCTTTAACCCACTGAAGTTAACATAACGCCTTAACGGCAGTGTATGTAGAAGAATTTCGTAATCTAATACTTAGGTAAAAAGTCGATTTTCTTGTATATACACATTTAGCAATCGATATCAAAATGCTTTTAATCATTAGCTTAACATAATTAAGTTAATTAACCTTCTTTATCTTACTGAAGTTCACATAATGCCATAACTTTATAACGGCAGCGCATTTAGAAGAATTCTGTAATCTTATATTTAGGTATAAAGTCGATTTTGTTGTATATACACATTTAGCAATCGATATCGAGATGCTTCAAATCATTAGTTTAACATATTTAAGTTAATAAACCTTCTTTACCGAACTGAAGTTGGCACAAAGCCATGGCTGCATAACGACAGTGCAGGTAGAATAATTCCGTAATCATATATTTAGGCGTAAAGTCGATTTTCTTGTATTTACATATTTAGCAATTGGTATCGAAATGCTTCAAACCATTAGTTTAACATATTTAAGTTAATAAACCTTCTTTAACGCACTGAAGTTAACATAAACCCATGGCGGCATAACGGCAGTGCATGTAAAAGAATTCCTTTATCTTATATTTACGTATAAAGTCGATTTTCTTATATATACACATTTAGCAATCGATAACGAAATGCTTCAAATAACTGGTTTAACATAATTAAGTGAATTAACCTTCTTTATCTTACTGAAGTTTACATAAAGCCATAACGGTATAACGGCAGTGCATTTAGAAGAATTCCGTAATCTTATATTTAGGTAAAAGGTCGATTTTCTTGTATATACACATTTAGCAATCGATATCAAAATGCTTCAAATCATTAGTTTAACATAATTAAGTTAATTAACCTTCTTTATCTTACTGAAGTTCACATAATGCCATAACGGTATAACGGCAGCGCATTTGGAAGAATTCCGTAATCTTATATTTAGGTGTAAAGTAGATTCTCTTGTATTTACATATTAAGCAATCGATATCGAAATGCTTTTAACCATTAGTTTAACATATTTAAGTTAATAAACCTTCTTTAACGAACTGAAGTTGGCATAAAGCCATGGCGGCATAACGGCAGTGCATTTGGAAGAATTCCGAAATCTTATATTTAGGTAATGAGTCGATTTTCTTGTATATACACATTTAGCAATCGATATCAAAATGCTTCAAATCATTAGTTTAACATATTTAAGTAAATAAAGCTTCTTTAACGCACTGAAGTTAACATAAAGCCATGGCGGCATAACGGGAGTGCATGTAGAAGAATTCCGTAATCTTATATTTAGCTATAAATTCGATTTTCTTGTGTACATACATTTAGCAATCGATATCGAAATGCTCCAAATCATTAATTTAACATATTTAAGTTAATTAACCTTCTTTTACGTATTGAAGTTGATTTAAAGCCATGGCGGCATAACGACAGTGCATGTAGAAGAATTCCGTAATCTTATATTAAGGTGTAAAGTCGGTTTTCTTGTATATATGCATTAACCAATCGATATCGCAATGCTTCAAATAACTTGTTTAACATATTTAAGTTAATAAACCTTCTTTAACGACTGAAGTTAACATAAAGCCATGGCGGCATAACGGCAGTGAATTTAGAAGAATTCCGTAATCTTATATTCAGGTATAAAGTCGATTTTGTTGTATATACTCATTTAGCAATCGATATCGAAATGCTTCAAATCATTAGTTTAATATATTTAAGTTAATAAACCTTCTTTACCGAACTGAAGTTGGCATAAAGTCATGGCGCATAACGGCAGTGCATTTAGAAGAATTCCGTAATCTTATATTTAGGTATAAGAGTCGATTTTCTTGTATATACACATTTAGCAATCGATATCGAAATGCTTCAAATCATTAGTTTAACATATTTAAGTTAATAAACCTTCTTTAACGACTGAAGTTAACATAAAGCCATGGCGGCATAACGACAGTGCATGTAGAAGAATTCCGTAATCTTATATTTAGGTATAAAGTCGATTTTCTTGTATATATACATTTAGCAATCGATATCGAAATGCTTCAAATCATTAGTTTAATATATTTAAGTTAATTAACCTTCTTTAACGTATTAAAGTTGATATAAAGCCATGGCGGCATAACGAAAGTGCATGTAGAAGAATTCCGTAATCTTATATTTAGGTGTAAAGTCGATTTTCTTGTATATATGCATTAACCAATAGATATCGAAATGCTTCAAATAACTTGTTTAACATATTTAAGTTAATTAACCATCTTTATCTTACTTAAGTCTACAAAAGTCTTAACGGCATAACGGCAGTGCATTTGGAAGAATTCCGTAATCTCATATTTAGGTATAAAATCGATTTTGTTGTATATACACATTAAGCAATCGATATCGAAATGCTTCAAATCATTAGTTTAATATGTTTAAGTTAATTAACCTTCTTTAACGTATTGAAGTTGATATAAAGCCATGCCGGCATAACGACAGTACATTTGGAAGAATTCCGTAATCTTATATTCAGGTATAAAGTCGAATTTCTTGTATATATGCATTAAGCAATCGATTTCGAAATGCTTCAAATCATTAGTTTAACATATTTAAGTTAATAAACCTTCTGTAACGAACTGAAGTTAACATAACGCCTTAACGGCATAACGGCAGTGCATTGAGAAGAACTCCGTTATCTTATATTTAGGTATAAATATTTGGTTAAACACTGAAGTTAACATAAAGCCATGGCGGCATAACGGCAGTGCATGTAGAAGAATTCCGTTATCTTATATTTAGGTATAAAGTCGATTTTGTTGTATATACACATTTAGCAATCGATAACGAAATGCTTCAAATAACTGGTTTAACATATTTAAGTTAATTAACCTTCTTTATCTTACTGAAGTTTACATAAAGCCATAACGGTATAACGGCAGTGCATTTAGAAGAATTCCGTTATCTTATATTTAGGTATAAAATCGATTTTGTTGTATATACACATTTAGCAATCGATATCGAGATGCTTCAACCCATTAGTTTAACATATTTTAGTTAATAAACCTCCTTTAACGAACTGAAGTTGGCATATAGCCATGGCGGCTTAACGGCAGTGCATGTAGAAGAATTCCGTAATCTTATATTCAGCATTTAGCAATCGATATCGAAATGCTTCAAATCATTAGTTTAAAATATTTTAGTGAATAAACCTTCTTTAACGAACTGAAGTTGGCATAAAGTCATGGCGGCAAAACGGCAGTGCATGAAGAAGAATTCCGTAATCTTATATTTAGGTATAAAGTCGATTTTCTTGTATATACACATTTAGCAATCGATATCAAAATGCTTCAAATCATTAGTTTAACATAAATTAGTTAATTAACCTTCTTTATCTTACTGAAGTTCAGATAATGCCATAACGGTATAACGGCAGCGCATTTGGAAGAATTCCGTAATCTTATATTTAGGTGTAAAGTCAATTTTCTTATATTTACATATTTAGCAATCGATATCGAAATAATTCAAACCATTAGTTTAACATATTTAAGTTAATAAACCTTCTTTAACGAACTGAAGTTGGCTTAAAGCCATGGCGGCATAAAGGCAGTGCATTTAGAAGAATTCCGTAATCTTATATTTAGGTAAAGAGTCGATTTTCTTGTATATACACATTTAGCAATCGATATCAAAATGCTTCAAATCATTAGTTTAACATAATTAAGTTAATTAACCTTCTTTATCTTACTGAAGTTCACATAATGCCATAACGGTATAACGGCAGCGCATTTGGAAGAATTCCGTAATCTTATATTTAGGTGTAAAGTCGATTTTCTTGTATTTACATATTTAGCAACCGATATCGAAATGATTTAAACCATTAGTTTAACATATTTAAGTTAATAAACCTTCCTTAACGAACAGAAGTTAACATAAAGCCATGGCGGCATAACGGCAGTGCATTTAGAAGAATTCCGTAATCTATATTTAGGTAAAGAGTCGATTTTCTTGTATATACACATTTAGCAATCGATATCGAAATGCTTCAAATCATTAATTTAATATATTTAAGTTAATTAACCTTCTTTAACGAACTGAAGTTGGCATAAAGCCATGGCGGCATAACGGCAGTGCATTTAGAAGAATTGCGTAATCTTATATTTAGGTAAAAAGTCGAATTTTTGTATATACACATCTAGCATTCGATATCGAAATGCTTCAAATCATTAGTTTAACATATTTAAGTTAATTAACCATCTTTGTCTTACTTAAGTCTACAAAAGCCTTAACGGCAAACGGCAGTGCATTTGGAAAAATTCCGTAATCTCATATTTAGGTATAAAATCGATTTTGTTGTATATACACATTTAGCAATCGATATCGAAATGCTTCAAATCATTAGTTTAACATATTTAAGTTAATTAACCCTCCCTATCTTAATGCAGTCTACAAAAGCCTTAACGACATAACGGCAGTGCATTTAGAAGAATTATTTAATATTATGTTTAGGTATAAAGTCGATTTTCTTGTATATACTCATTTAGCAATCGATATCGAAATGCTTCAAATCATTAGTTTAACATATTTAAACTAATTAAGCTTCTTTAACGCACTGAAGTTAACATAAAGCCATGGCGGCATAACGGCAGTGCATATAGAAGAATTCCGTAATTTTATATTTAGGTATAAAGTCGATTTTGTTGTATATACTCATTTAGCAATCGATATCGAAATGCTTCAAACCATTAGTTTAACATATTTAAGTTAATTAACCTTCTTTAACGTATCGAAGGTGATATAATGTCATGGCGGCATAACGACAGTACATTTGGAAGAATTCCGTAATCTTATATTTATGTATAAAGTCGATTTTCTTGTATATATGCATTTAGTAATCGATATCGAGATGCTTCAACCCATTAGTTTAACATATTTAAGTTAATAAACCTTCTTTAACGCACTGAAGTTAACACAAAGCCATGGCGGCATAACGGCAGTGCATGTAAAAGAATTCCGTTATCTTATATTGAGGTATAAAGTCGATTTTCTTGTATATAAACATTTAGCAATCGATAACGAAATGCTTCAAATAACTGGTTTAACATATTTAAGTTAATTAACCTTCTTTATCTTACTGAAGTTTACATAAAGCCATAACGGTATAACGGCAGTGCATTTAGAAGAATTCCGTAATCTTCTTCTTCTTCTTCTTTACTGGCGTAGACCCGGCTTATGCGATTATAGCCGAGTCAAAAACAGCGCGCCAGTCGTTTCTTCTCTTCGCTACGTGGCGCCAATTGGATATTCCAAGCGAAGCCAGGTCCCTCTCCACTTGGTCCTTCCAACGGAGTGGAGGTCTTCCTCTTCCTCTGCTTCCCGCGGCGGGTACTGCGTCGAATACTTTCAGAGCTGGAGCGTTTTCATCCATCCGGACAACATGACCTAGCCAGCGTAGCCGCTGTCTTTTAATTCGCTGAACTATGTCAATGTCGTCGTATATCTCGTACTGCTCATCGTTCCATCGAATGCGATATTCGCCGTGGCCAACGCGCAAAGGACCATAAATCTTTCGCAGAACTTTTCTCTCGAAAACTCGCAACGTCGACTCATCGGTTGTTGTCATCGTCCAAGCCTCTGCACCATATAGCAGGACGGGAATAATGAGCGACTTATAGAGTTTGGTTTTTGTTCGTCGAGAGAGGACTTTACTTTTCAATTGCCTACTCAGTCCGAAGTAGCACCTGTTGGAAAGAGTAATCCTGCGTTGGATTTCCAGGCTGACATTGTTGGTGGTGTTAATGCTGGTTCCTAAATAGACGAAATTATCTACAACTTCAAAGTTATGACTGTCAACAGTGACGTGGGAGCCAAGTCGCGAGTGCGACGACTGTTTGTTTGATGACAGGAGATATTTCGTCTTGCCCTCGTTCACTGCCAGACCCATTTGAGTTGCTTCCTTGTTCAGTCTGGAGAAAGCAGAACTAACGGCGCGGGTGTTGAGGCCGATGACATCAATATCATCGGCATACGCCAGCAGCTGTACACTCTAGTAAAAGATTGTACCTGCTCGATTAAGTTCTGCAGCTCGAATAATTTTTTCGAGCAGCAGATTGAAAAAGTCACACGATAGGGAGTCGCCTTGTCTGAAACCTCATTTGGTATCGAACGGCTCGGAGAGGTCCTTCCCGATCCTGACGGAGCTTTTCGTGTTGCTCAACGTCAGTTTACACAGCCGTATTAGTTTTGCGGGGATACCAAATTCAGACATCGCGGCATAAAGGCAGCTCCTTTTCGTGCTGTCGAAAGCAGCTTTGAAATCGACGAAGAGGTGGTGTGTGTCGATTCTTCTTTCACGGGTCTTTTCCAAGATTTAGCGCATGGTGAATATCTGGTCGGTTGTTGATTTACCAGGTCTAAAGCCACACTGATAAGGTCCAATCAGTTTGTTGACGGTGGGCTTTAATCTTTCACACAATACGCTCGACAGAACCTTATATGCGATGTTGAGGAGGCTAATCCCACGGTAGTTGGCGCAGATTGTGGGGTCTCCTTTTTTATGGATTGGGCATAGCACACTTAAATTCCAATCATTGGGCATACTTTCGTCCGACCATATTTTACAAAGAAGCTGATGCATGCACCTTATCAGCTCTTCGCCGCCGTGTTTGAATAGCTCGGCCGGCAATCCGTCGGCCCCTGCCGCTTTGTTGTTTTTCAGGCGGGCAATTGCTATTCGAACTTCATCATGGTCGGGCAATGGAACATCTGCTCCATCGTCATCGATTGGGGTATCGGGTTCGTTTTCTCCTGGTGTTGTGTGTTCACTGCCATTCAGCAGGCTGGAGAAGTGTTCCCTCCATAATTTAAGTATGCTCTGGGCATCGGTAACTAGATCACCTTTGGGGGTTCTACAAGAGTATGCTCCGGTCTTGAAACCTTCTGTAAGCCGCCGCATCTTTTCGTAGAATTTTCGAGCATTACCCCTGTCGGCCAGATTATCAAGCTCTTCGTACTCACGCATTTCGGCCTCTTTCTTTTTCTGTCTACAAATGCGTCTCGCTTCCCTCTTCAACTCTCGGTATCTATCCCATCCCGCACGTGTTGTGGTCGATCGTAACGTTGCGAGGTAGGCAGCCTGTTTTCTCTCCGCTGCGACACGGCACTCCTCGTCGTACCAGCTGTTCCTTTGCACTTTCCGAAAACCAATGGTTTCGGTTGCAGCTGTACGTAAGGAGTTTGAAATGCCGTCCCACAGTTCCCTTATACCGAGTTGTTGACGAGTGCTCTCAGAGAGCAGGAGTGCAAGCCGAGTAGAAAATCGTTCGGCTGTCTGTTGTGATTGCAGCTTCTCGACGTCGAACCTTCCTTGTGTTTGTTGGCGTGCGTTTTTTTGCTGCACAGAGGCGGGTGCGAATTTTGGCTGCAACAATATAATGGTCCGAGTCGATGTTAGGACCTCGGAGCGCGCGCACATCTAAAACTTCCGTCTATCACAACATGATCGATCTGGTTGGTGGTTTTTCGATCCGGAGACAGCCAGGTAGCTTGATGTATCTTCTTATGCTGGAATCTAGTACTACAGATAACCATATTTCGGGCCCCGGCGAAGTCGATCAGCCTCAACCCATTTGGGGATGTTTCCTCGTGGAGGCTGAATTTACCGACCGTAGTGCCAAAGATACTTCTTTGCCCACCCTGGCGTTGAAGTCGCCAAGCACGATTTTGACATCGTGGCGGGGGCATCTCTCATAAGTGCGCTCCAAGCACTCATAAAAGGCATCTTTGGTCACATCGTCCTTCTCTTCCGTCGGGGCGTGGGCGCAAATCAGCGATATGTTGAAGAACCTCGCATTGATGCGGATTGTGGCTGTTTGGTCAGAATCATGTCACTGTGCAAAATCGAATGACCGTGACCATGAATAAGGCTATTCACCTTTGTGAGAGCACCGCTTCTGCATATGCACATCAATTCTTACATCCATATACATATGTTACGGTTTTCTATGATTTGTAAATAATTGCATTTTTTGTATGTTCTCATTTTCGCTTGCACTTTTCAAGCAGGTATATATATACATACGCACAAACATACGTATTTCATACCTACGCCCTCATAAGCATATACGCACAAGCTTACGTAGCTAATGAGAAAATTAGGCACAAGAAGGGATAAAACCCGTGCTAGCATAACATTAAGACATTATTAGTGAAGCATTAGGAGTGTTAAGATTAAAACTAAATTATGTGTAAAACTTAAATTAAATAAAAATCAATTTGTTTAACTGGACATTAATTTATTATTGGGCTCCTACATAATTTGGCGACCGTGACAGGGACATGTGTTCTACATTTAATATTTTCGATCAAGAAAAGCCAATAAATTAATGTCCAAGTTAATTTAAAATAATTAGTTTTGTGTTATTCTGGCAAGAGTTGGCTCTGCGTTTGTTCAACCAAACGGAATTTGCCCACATCATCTCATCATCAGAAGCTGTGTAATCGGTATTCAACAACGGATCATTTGGATTGTTGTACCCGGACAACATTCTGTGTGAGCGCAGATAGCAATTCTTGCCACACATCATCGTATTTGCCGCTGTAATCATACATCCAGATTACACGTGGTTTTATTAACGTACGTTCGAGATCTTCTCATCAACATCTGTCGAAGTTACCGACAGTTCGTCAACTCGTCGCAGTCTCCGTGCAAGATTACGGGACTCATCACATAACAGTTTCATCGGATTGCAGATCTGCTTTTGCTACATTTACAATAACTGCATCGCATTCTTCACTGCTCAGGTATTCGTATATATATTTATTTCGTGCCTACAAATGCCTAATAACAGTATAGCCAATGTGCCTAACACGGCTGATGAGGAACAATTGCCTTTGTCCTCGCTAATTCAAACGCGTTCAACGATTCTCCGCAAACTACATAGTATAAAGCAACGAATTGCTTGTGAAGAAGTCGATAGTGATACGCATGTTCTCGAATGTCGACTACAAATTGTTGAGTCCTACTTTCAACAAATTTGTGACGTTCAGAACAATATTGAAGCTCTTTCTCCGTCAGACCAATCTGCAGCAGAAATTGAAGAAACGTACATTTCAATAAAATCTAAAATACTTTCGTTAATCAACCCCAGAAACCGCGTTTCTGAGTTGAACACTAGCATTTTCAACGCAACAACTTTTGGAAATACTAGCAGTTACCACAATCGATTGCCTTCACTCAAATTGCCTAAATTTGATGGCAAATATGCGGAATTTAAACGTTTTTTTCCGCGCTTTTTGTAACATGGTGCATGATGATCCAACAATGCCAAAGGTGGACAAATTTAATTATCTTTTAAACTGTCTTTCAGGACCAGCTCTTAGCGTCATCGAACCCTTTCAGGTAACCGAAGAAAATTACCCGAAGGCTATACAGCGGCTGAAGGAAAGATACGACAACAACGTATTGATTTTTCAAGATCATATTACATCGCTTTTCAATGTTCCAGTTATGAAAAGATCTGATGCAGCAAATCTACGTAATATTATTGACACTGTTGCAGCGCTTCGAGGTTCATTGCTCTCGTTGGGCTCAGAAAGTGACATAATGAATTCAATGCTGATTCATATCGTCTTAACCAAAATTGATTCTGATTCAAAATCAGCATATAATCAGAAGCAAGAGTTTGACCACTTGCCATCGTGGGATGATTGCTATAAGTGGTTGAATCGTCACTGTCAGTATTTAGAAACCTGTTTAAACGGTGAAAACTGAAAGGTAACACAGCGAGATTATAAGCTACACGGTAAGAAAAATGCAAATTCATTCGTTAATGCGATGTCGATTTGTATACATTGCAATAATATAGAGCATAGCCTAAACAATTGTCCATCATTTCTACAGTTGTCAGCTAAGATGCGTTTTGATTGGGTGAAGCAAGCAGGAGCTTGCATCAATTGCTTACGAAAAGGACACACCGTATCTAAATGTCCATCAAAATCTCGTTGCCGCGTATGTCATCAATCGCACCACTCTCATCTTCATTTTGCCACCGTTGGAACTACAAATTATCCATTTGCACAAACATTAGAACTTCAAGGGAAAGACAATACACCTGTGTCATTTACTTCGCCGAATCCATCGCATCAGTCACCAACTAATCCATCGGTTTCACTCATCGCATGCACACGTAAAAGAGCGATATTACCGACAGCGTTAATTTACATACAGGATAAATTTGGAGTGATGCAGCCAGCTCGCGCGTTATTGGATTCATGTTCCGAATTAAATTTCATCACCGAAGAAACAGCGAAGCGATTGCAGCTTAAAAGGTTTTTCTCATATCAGGAAATCTCAGGTATTTCAGATATTCGTTCTAATTCAAAGTATGCAGTAAATGCAAAAATCAAATCTCGTATTGGAGATTTTACTTGTATGTCGGAATTCGTTATGACTAAACATATTACAACACAATTTCGAGTAGTTTTATAAATACTTCTAAATGGAATATTCCTGAAAATCTTCAGCTTGCGGATCCATACTTCTACAAACCGCAACGTATAGATTTATTGCTCAATGCAGACATATTTTTTGAGAGCCTCAAGAAGGCACAATTTCACTTGGAAAAGGCTTACCACGCCTTCAAAACAGCAAATTAGGTTGGATTGTAGGGGGCAATTTTGAAAAGCCTGCTAATTCCCGCCCATCCATTTGCAATGTCACACTAAATTCAAATCTATTGAATATCGATTCGATTCTCCAACGTTTTTTGGGAAATCGAAAATTTCACCGAAAAGGAAGCAACGTTGTCCGAAGAAGAACGTTTATGCGAAAAACATTTCATTGAAAACGTTCAAGTGAAAAATGATGGACGTATACAAGTACGGTTACCATTTAAGGTTTCACCGACAATATTAGGCAACTCTTTCCATAATGCCAGGAAAAGATTTCTCGCTCTTGAACGACGTCTATCTAACAATAAATTACTAAAAAACATGTATGCGAATTTCATAAAAGAATATATTGAACTCGGGCACATGGTTGCCATAAAAAACTTTGATTTCAATAGCTCACACTATATAATTCCACATCATTGTGTACTTCGTCCACAAAGTACTACGACCAAGCTTAGGGTTGTATTCGACGCCTCTGCGCGCACCACTTCTGATCATTCATTAAATGAAATACTCATGGTCGGAGCAACAATTCAACCAGAATTAATCATAACATTATTATCATTTCGTTTGTATCCTTACGTATTAACTGCCGATATATCAAAAATGTATCGGCAATTTTTGATTGACGAACAAGATCAACGATATCAACTCATTTTGTGGAGAAACGAACCTCTTGAGCCATTACAGTTGTTTCAACTCAAAACTGTAACTTACGGTTTGGCTTCTGCACCATTCCTAGCTATTCGCAGTTTATTCCATATTGCTGACGTCAATAAAGATGTCTTTCCTCTAGCATCGTCTGCTATTTGTGAAAGTTTTTATGTTGACGACTTGTTAACTGGTGCAGATAGCATAGACAACTTACAAAAACTAAAAATTGAAATCATAGAAGTTCTTCGTTCTCATGGCCTTTCTCTGACTAAATGGCACTCGAATTCTACACAATTATCTGACGCATCTTATAATGAAGTTGTCATTAAAACAACTGAAGAAAACATTACCAAAGCTTTAGGCACGTCATGGAAACCTTTAGCTGACACCCTTTGTTATCGCTATGAATTACCAGATATGCAGTCAGTTACAAAGCGATCAGTTTTATCAATTATTTCCAAAATATTTGATATCCTCGGTTTATTGAGCCCCGTGATAATACGTGGCAAAATATTAATGCAAGAAATTTGGATTCGCCGATTAGATTGGGATGAAACACTACCACCCGATCTCCATAACATTTGGTTACAAATTACAGCCGATTTAAACTTCATTAATAAAATAGAAGTTCCTCGTTATGTACAAACAACATTCAATTCTCGTTGTGAAGTTCATGGTTTCGTAGACGCATCGACACGCGCATATGGGTGCTGCATTTATGTACGTTCTGTTATAAACGACACTTACAAAACTACGTTACTTATTGCTAAATCTAAAGTGGCACCGATTAAAGCACAATCGCTTCCTCGTTTGGAGTTATGTGCAGCACTGTTACTGAGTAGGACTTGGCAAAAAATCAAGGATAAGGTATTAAAATTTTGCACTAACATATATTTTTGGACTGACTCAGAGATCGTGCTAAAGTGGCTCAACATTCACTCGGCGACATTAAATTGCTTTGTTGCCAATCGAGTCTCTGAAATTCAGGAAATTTCAGAAGGCATTAACTGGAAACACGTACCAAGTGCACAAAATCCTGCAGACATCGTTTCACGTGGTTGTAGCGCTCAGGATCTTGTAAGTACGATTTGGTTCTCTGGACCAGAGTTTCTAATGAAAAATTCATCGGAATGGCCTGTAAGCAAGAAGGAGTATGACATTAAAATCCAAGATTTGGAACGACGGAAAGGAATCAACCTCAAGTGTAGCAAAAGCAGCAACGAGGGAAACATCATCAATATCATCATCGACCGCAGTTCATCGTACCACCGATTACTTCGCGTCGCTGCATATGTATTTCGCATTTTCAACAAAGTCGCTGTTAACAATAAACTAACGCCAGCAATGATACTTCATCTACCGTTAGAAGAACTCGATCATACTTGGTGGCGAATCGTCGTAGCTATTCAGCAGATCGAAATTGAAAGACTTCAAAAACAACAAGAAGCTAAATCGTTCGTACAGAAGCTGACTCCTTTTCTACATGAAATGAATCTCAACGGAGTGAGAGTTTCAGTTCTCAGAGTCGGTGGTCGTTTGTCAAAGGCACCAATTCCTTTTGACGCAAAATTTCTCGCACTTCTTCCAAAAGATCACCGATTTACATCTTTGTATGTAGAATACCTTCATCGGAAGCATTTACATGCTGGTCCAAAGGTTTTAATAAATCTCTTGCGTGAGCGAGTCTGGGTTATAAATGCTCGCGAAATCGTAAGGAAAATCGTGCGAAATTGCGTGCTCTGTTTCCATTATAAACCTAAATTAATGGGTCAAATTATGGCGGATCTGCCTGCCAATCGTTTGCAAAAGCAACGCCCATTTCTAGTTAGCGGCGTTGACTTTTGCGGCCCTTTCAGTACAACTTATCGTCTTCGTGGAAGAGCTCCATACAAAACATATATCGCAATCTTCGTATGCTTCGCATCCAAAGCCATACATGCAGAATTAGTATCCGACCTCTCTACTAACAATTTTATACTTTGTCTAAAACGTTTTGTAGGAAGACGCGGCATACCTCAACGCATTTACTGTGACAACGCCACAAATTTCGTTGGCGCTCAAGCAAAATTGAGGGATCTTCATCACCAATTCTTCAATCAAGCGGCTACTGATGACATCACTAGTTATAGCACCAACACTGGTTTTGAGTTTTGCTTCATTCCGCCTCGTGCTCCACATTTTGGTGGTTTATGGGAGGCGGCAGTAAAATCAATGAAATCCATTTTGCTAAAGAACATGTCAAACGCACACCTGACATATGAAGAACTTCAGACCGTCGTAAAAGAAGTAGAAGCCATTTTGAACTCTCGTCCACTGACACCGCTTTCAAATGACCCCAATGATGGCGAAGCTCTAACTCCGGCTCATCTATTGATTGGGACATCATTATTGTCGATGCCAGATAAAGCTATCAAAATGAACACAATATCTTCGTTAACGCAATGGCAGCGGGTGACGTATTTGAAGCAGCGTTTCTGGGATATATGGTCACACGACTACATTCTTAGCCTACAACAACGCTCGAAGTGGTTGAAACCAGAAGCCAACATCGAAATTGGTCAAATGGTCATCATCCATGAATCCAACTTGCCCCCACAGCATTGGTCACTTGGGAGAATTATCAACATCGTCCCTGGTTCAGACGGCAAAGTCAGGGTTGTGGACATCAAAACTACAAAAGGAATTGTAAGAAGAGCAGTCCATAAAATTGCACCATTACCCATTTCGGATTGAAATGCAAGCATTTCAATGGGGGGAGCATGTTTGGTCAGAATCATGTCACTGTGCAAAATCGAATGACCGTGACCATGAATAAGGCTATTCACCTTTGTGAGAGCACCGCTTCTGCATATGCACATCAATTCTTACATCCATATACATATGTTACGGTTTTCTATGATTTGTAAATAATTGCATTTTTTGTATGTTCTCATTTTCGCTTGCACTTTTCAAGCAGGTATATATATACATACGCACAAACATACGTATTTCATACCTACGCCCTCATAAGCATATACGCACAAGCTTACGTAGCTAATGAGAAAATTAGGCACAAGAAGGGATAAAACCCGGTGCTAGCATAACATTAAGACATTATTAGTGAAGCATTAGGAGTGTTAAGATTAAAACTAAATTATGTGTAAAACTTAAATTAAATAAAAATCAATTTGTTTAACTGGACATTAATTTATTATTGGGCTCCTACATAATTTGGCGACCGTGACAGGACATGTGTTCTACATTTAATATTTTCGATCAAGAAAAGCCAATAAATTAATGTCCAAGTTAATTTAAAATAATTAGTTTTGTGTTATTCTGGCAAGAGTTGGCTCTGCGTTTGTTCAACCAAACGGAATTTGCCCACATCATCTCATCATCAGAAGCTGTGTAATCGGTATTCAACAACGGATCATTTGGATTGTTGTACCCGGACAACATTCTGTGTGAGCGCAGATAGCAATTCTTGCCACACATCATCGTATTTGCCGCTGTAATCATACATCCAGATTACACGTGGTTTTATTAACGTACGTTCGAGATCTTCTCATCAACATCTGTCGAAGTTACCGACAGTTCGTCAACTCGTCGCAGTCTCCGTGCAAGATTACGGGACTCATCACATAACAGTTTCATCGGATTGCAGATCTGCTTTTGCTACATTTACAATAACTGCATCGCATTCTTCACTGCTCAGGTATTCGTATATATATTTATTTCGTGCCTACAAATGCCTAATAACAGTATAGCCAATGTGCCTAACACGGCTGATGAGGAACAATTGCCTTTGTCCTCGCTAATTCAAACGCGTTCAACGATTCTCCGCAAACTACATAGTATAAAGCAACGAATTGCTTGTGAAGAAGTCGATAGTGATACGCATGTTCTCGAATGTCGACTACAAATTGTTGAGTCCTGACTTTCAACAAATTTGTGACGTTCAGAACAATATTGAAGCTCTTTCTCCGTCAGACCAATCTGCAGCAGAAATTGAAGAAACGTACATTTCAATAAAATCTAAAATACTTTCGTTAATCAACCCCAGAAACCGCGTTTCTGAGTTGAACACTAGCATTTTCAACGCAACAACTTTTGGAAATACTAGCAGTTACCACAATCGATTGCCTTCACTCAAATTGCCTAAATTTGATGGCAAATATGCGGAATTTAAACGTTTTTTCCGCGCTTTTTGTAACATGGTGCATGATGATCCAACAATGCCAAAGGTGGACAAATTTAATTATCTTTTAAACTGTCTTTCAGGACCAGCTCTTAGCGTCATCGAACCCTTTCAGGTAACCGAAGAAAATTACCCGAAGGCTATACAGCGGCTGAAGGAAAGATACGACAACAACGTATTGATTTTTCAAGATCATATTACATCGCTTTTCAATGTTCCAGTTATGAAAAGATCTGATGCAGCAAATCTACGTAATATTATTGACACTGTTGCAGCGCTTCGAGGTTCATTGCTCTCGTTGGGCTCAGAAAGTGACATAATGAATTCAATGCTGATTCATATCGTCTTAACCAAAATTGATTCTGATTCAAAATCAGCATATAATCAGAAGCAAGAGTTTGACCACTTGCCATCGTGGGATGATTGCTATAAGTGGTTGAATCGTCACTGTCAGTATTTAGAAACCTGTTTAAACGGTGAAAACTGAAAGGTAACACAGCGAGATTATAAGCTACACGGTAAGAAAAATGCAAATTCATTCGTTAATGCGATGTCGATTTGTATACATTGCAATAATATAGAGCATAGCCTAAACAATTGTCCATCATTTCTACAGTTGTCAGCTAAGATGCGTTTTGATTGGGTGAAGCAAGCAGGAGCTTGCATCAATTGCTTACGAAAAGGACACACCGTATCTAAATGTCCATCAAAATCTCGTTGCCGCGTATGTCATCAATCGCACCACTCTCATCTTCATTTTGCCACCGTTGGAACTACAAATTATCCATTTGCACAAACATTAGAACTTCAAGGGAAAGACAATACACCTGTGTCATTTACTTCGCCGAATCCATCGCATCAGTCACCAACTAATCCATCGGTTTCACTCATCGCATGCACACGTAAAAGAGCGATATTACCGACAGCGTTAATTTACATACAGGATAAATTTGGAGTGATGCAGCCAGCTCGCGCGTTATTGGATTCATGTTCCGAATTAAATTTCATCACCGAAGAAACAGCGAAGCGATTGCAGCTTAAAAGGTTTTTCTCATATCAGGAAATCTCAGGTATTTCAGATATTCGTTCTAATTCAAAGTATGCAGTAAATGCAAAAAATCAAATCTCGTATTGGAGATTTTACTTGTATGTCGGAATTCGTTATGACTAAACATATTACAACACAATTTCCGAGTAGTTTTATAAATACTTCTAAATGGAATATTCCTGAAAATCTTCAGCTTGCGGATCCATACTTCTACAAACCGCAACGTATAGATTTATTGCTCAATGCAGACATATTTTTTGAGAGCCTTCAAGAAGGCACAATTTCACTTGGAAAAGGCTTACCACGCCTTCAAAACAGCAAATTAGGTTGGATTGTAGGGGGCAATTTTGAAAAGCCTGCTAATTCCCGCCCATCCATTTGCAATGTCACACTAAATTCAAATCTATTGAATATCGATTCGATTCTCCAACGTTTTTGGGAAATCGAAAATTTCACCGAAAAGGAAGCAACGTTGTCCGAAGAAGAACGTTTATGCGAAAAACATTTCATTGAAAACGTTCAAGTGAAAAATGATGGACGTATACAAGTACGGTTACCATTTAAGGTTTCACCGACAATATTAGGCAACTCTTTCCATAATGCCAGGAAAAGATTTCTCGCTCTTGAACGACGTCTATCTAACAATAAATTACTAAAAAACATGTATGCGAATTTCATAAAAGAATATATTGAACTCGGGCACATGGTTGCCATAAAAAACTTTGATTTCAATAGCTCACACTATATAATTCCACATCATTGTGTACTTCGTCCACAAAGTACTACGACCAAGCTTAGGGTTGTATTCGACGCCTCTGCGCGCACCACTTCTGATCATTCATTAAATGAAATACTCATGGTCGGAGCAACAATTCAACCAGAATTAATCATAACATTATTATCATTTCGTTTGTATCCTTACGTATTAACTGCCGATATATCAAAAATGTATCGGCAATTTTTGATTGACGAACAAGATCAACGATATCAACTCATTTTGTGGAGAAACGAACCTCTTGAGCCATTACAGTTGTTTCAACTCAAAACTGTAACTTACGGTTTGGCTTCTGCACCATTCCTAGCTATTCGCAGTTTATTCCATATTGCTGACGTCAATAAAGATGTCTTTCCTCTAGCATCGTCTGCTATTTGTGAAAGTTTTTATGTTGACGACTTGTTAACTGGTGCAGATAGCATAGACAACTTACAAAAACTAAAAATTGAAATCATAGAAGTTCTTCGTTCTCATGGCCTTTCTCTGACTAAATGGCACTCGAATTCTACACAATTATCTGACGCATCTTATAATGAAGTTGTCATTAAAACAACTGAAGAAAACATTACCAAAGCTTTAGGCACGTCATGGAAACCTTTAGCTGACACCCTTTGTTATCGCTATGAATTACCAGATATGCAGTCAGTTACAAAGCGATCAGTTTTATCAATTATTTCCAAAATATTTGATATCCTCGGTTTATTGAGCCCCGTGATAATACGTGGCAAAATATTAATGCAAGAAATTTGGATTCGCCGATTAGATTGGGATGAAACACTACCACCCGATCTCCATAACATTTGGTTACAAATTACAGCCGATTTAAACTTCATTAATAAAATAGAAGTTCCTCGTTATGTACAAACAACATTCAATTCTCGTTGTGAAGTTCATGGTTTCGCAGACGCATCGACACGCGCATATGGGTGCTGCATTTATGTACGTTCTGTTATAAACGACACTTACAAAACTACGTTACTTATTGCTAAATCTAAAGTGGCACCGATTAAAGCACAATCGCTTCCTCGTTTGGAGTTATGTGCAGCACTGTTACTGAGTAGGACTTGGCAAAAAATCAAGGATAAGGTATTAAAATTTTGCACTAACATATATTTTTGGACTGACTCAGAGATCGTGCTAAAGTGGCTCAACATTCACTCGGCGACATTAAATTGCTTTGTTGCCAATCGAGTCTCTGAAATTCAGGAAATTTCAGAAGGCATTAACTGGAAACACGTACCAAGTGCACAAAATCCTGCAGACATCGTTTCACGTGGTTGTAGCGCTCAGGATCTTGTAAGTACGATTTGGTTCTCTGGACCAGAGTTTCTAATGAAAAATTCATCGGAATGGCCTGTAAGCAAGAAGGAGTATGACATTAAAATCCAAGATTTGGAACGACGGAAAGGAATCAACCTCAAGTGTAGCAAAAGCAGCAACGAGGGAAACATCATCAATATCATCATCGACCGCAGTTCATCGTACCACCGATTACTTCGCGTCGCTGCATATGTATTTCGCATTTTCAACAAAGTCGCTGTTAACAATAAACTAACGCCAGCAATGATACTTCATCTACCGTTAGAAGAACTCGATCATACTTGGTGGCGAATCGTCGTAGCTATTCAGCAGATCGAAATTGAAAGACTTCAAAAACAACAAGAAGCTAAATCGTTCGTACAGAAGCTGACTCCTTTTCTACATGAAATGAATCTCAACGGAGTGAGAGTTTCAGTTCTCAGAGTCGGTGGTCGTTTGTCAAAGGCACCAATTCCTTTTGACGCAAAATTTCTCGCACTTCTTCCAAAAGATCACCGATTTACATCTTTGTATGTAGAATACCTTCATCGGAAGCATTTACATGCTGGTCCAAAGGTTTTAATAAATCTCTTGCGTGAGCGAGTCTGGGTTATAAATGCTCGCGAAATCGTAAGGAAAATCGTGCGAAATTGCGTGCTCTGTTTCCATTATAAACCTAAATTAATGGGTCAAATTATGGCGGATCTGCCTGCCAATCGTTTGCAAAAGCAACGCCCATTTCTAGTTAGCGGCGTTGACTTTTGCGGCCCTTTCAGTACAACTTATCGTCTTCGTGGAAGAGCTCCATACAAAACATATATCGCAATCTTCGTATGCTTCGCATCCAAAGCCATACATGCAGAATTAGTATCCGACCTCTCTACTAACAATTTTATACTTTGTCTAAAACGTTTTGTAGGAAGACGCGGCATACCTCAACGCATTTACTGTGACAACGCCACAAATTTCGTTGGCGCTCAAGCAAAATTGAGGGATCTTCATCACCAATTCTTCAATCAAGCGGCTACTGATGACATCACTAGTTATAGCACCAACACTGGTTTTGAGTTTTGCTTCATTCCGCCTCGTGCTCCACATTTTGGTGGTTTATGGGAGGCGGCAGTAAAATCAATGAAATCCATTTTGCTAAAGAACATGTCAAACGCACACCTGACATATGAAGAACTTCAGACCGTCGTAAAAGAAGTAGAAGCCATTTTGAACTCTCGTCCACTGACACCGCTTTCAAATGACCCCAATGATGGCGAAGCTCTAACTCCGGCTCATCTATTGATTGGGACATCATTATTGTCGATGCCAGATAAAGCTATCAAAATGAACACAATATCTTCGTTAACGCAATGGCAGCGGGTGACGTATTTGAAGCAGCGTTTCTGGGATATATGGTCACACGACTACATTCTTAGCCTACAACAACGCTCGAAGTGGTTGAAACCAGAAGCCAACATCGAAATTGGTCAAATGGTCATCATCCATGAATCCAACTTGCCCCCACAGCATTGGTCACTTGGGAGAATTATCAACATCGTCCCTGGTTCAGACGGCAAAGTCAGGGTTGTGGACATCAAAACTACAAAAGGAATTGTAAGAAGAGCAGTCCATAAAATTGCACCATTACCCATTTCGGATTGAAATGCAAGCATTTCAATGGGGGGAGCATGTTTGGTCAGAATCATGTCACTGTGCAAAATCGAATGACCGTGACCATGAATAAGGGCTATTCACCTTTGTGAGAGCACCGCTTCTGCATATGCACATCAATTCTTACATCCATATACATATGTTACGGTTTTCTATGATTTGTAAATAATTGCATTTTTTGTATGTTCTCATTTTCGCTTGCACTTTTCAAGCAGGTATATATATACATACGCACAAACATACGTATTTCATACCTACGCCCTCATAAGCATATACGCACAAGCTTACGTAGCTAATGAGAAAATTAGGCACAAGAAGGGATAAAACCCGGTGCTAGCATAACATTAAGACATTATTAGTGAAGCATTAGGAGTGTTAAGATTAAAACTAAATTATGTGTAAAACTTAAATTAAATAAAAATCAATTTGTTTAACTGGACATTAATTTATTATTGGGCTCCTACAGTGGCTAGACGTTCATTCATAGGAGTGAATGATAGTACTCGGCGACGGAGTCTCTCTCCCACCACGAATCCAACACAAAACTTGCGCTCCTTTATATGGCCACTGTAGTAAATGTCACAAGGACCTACTCGTCTCTGTCCTTGTCCCGTCCATCGCATTTCTTGGACGGCGGTGATGTCAGCCTTTATCTTTACGAGGACATCTACCAGCTGGGCAGCGGCACCTTCCCAATTAAGGGACCGGACATTCCAGGTGCATGCCCTCAAATCATAGTCCTTATTTCGTTTGCCGTGGTCGTCATCAAAAGGGGGGTCTCTCATCCGAGGCTGTTTTTTCCTTTTCATTGGGGGTGTTTTTTTACGTGGCGGGTCCCAAACCCAGCGCACAACCCTATGCAGGGGATGTTTCGCCTTCTCACTTTAGCTCGCCTTCAAACGGATGTTCTTAGGCTACCCAGAGGATACTTGGTCAAAGACCGGAAGTCGTGAGCTGCTTGAATCATATGTAAAAGAATCGTTTCTGGCCACTCCCAAGTGAATGGCGATCAGAGAACTTTCCTCACTTGCGTGAACTTCTACACATGACTCCATCCTCCAATCTGTAATCTTATATTTAGGTAAAAAGTCGATTTTCTTGTATATACACATTTAGCAATCGATACCAAAATGCTTCCAATCATTAGTTTAACATAATTAAGTTAATTAACCTTCTTTATCTTACTGAAGTTCACATAATGCCATAACGGTATAACGGCAGCGCATTTGGAAGAATTCCGTAATCTTATATTTAGGTGTAAAGTCGATTTTCTTGTATTTACATATTTAGCAATCGATATCGAAATGCTTCAAATCATTAGTTTAACATATTTAAGTTAATAAACCTTCTTTAACGAACTGAAGTTGGCATAAAGCCATGGCGGCATAACGGCAGTGCATTAAAATAGAAGAATTCCGTAATCTTATATTTAGGTAATGAGTCGATTTTCTTGTATATGCACATTAAGCAATCGATATCAAAATGCTTCAAATCATTAGTTTAACATATTTAAGTAAATAAAGCTTCTTTAACGCACTGAAGTTAACATATATCCATGGCGGCAAAACAGCAGTGCATTTAGAAGAATTCCGTTATCTTATATTTAGGTATAAAGTCATCATTAGTTTTACATATTTAAGATAATAAATCTTCTTTAACCTACCGAAGGTGACATAAAGCCATGGCGGCATAACGGCAGTGCATGAAGAAGAATTTCGTTATCTCATGTTTAAGTATAAAATCGATTTTGTTGTATATACGCATTTAGCAATCGATATCCAAATGCTTCAAATCATGATTTTAATATATTTAAGTTAATTAACCTTCTTTATCTTATTGAAGTTTACATAAAGCCATAACGGTATAACGGCAGCGCATTTGGAAGAATTCCGTAGTCTTATATTTAGGTATAAAGTCGATTTTGTTGTATATATACTCCTAGCAATCGATATCGAGATGCTTCAAATCATTAGTTTAACATATTTAAGTTAATTAACCCTCTCTATCTTAATGAAGTCTACGAAAGCCTTAACGGCATAACGGCAGTGCATTTAGAAGAATTAATTAATATTATGTTTAGGTATAAAGTAGATTTTCTTGTATATACTCATTTAGCAATCGATATCGAAATGCTTCAAATCATTAGTTTAACACATTTAAGTTAATTAACCTTCTTTAACGTACTGAAGGTGACATAAGGCCATGGCGGCATAACTACAGTACATTTGGAAGAATTCCGTAATCTTATATTTAGGTATAAAGTCGAATTTCTTGTATATATGCATTGAGCAATCGATTTCGAAATGCTTCAAATAACTGGTTTATCATATTTAAGTTAATAAAACTTCTGTAACGAACTGAAGTTAACATAACGCCTTAACGGCATAACGGCAGTGCTTTGAGAAGAACTCCGTTATCTTATATTTAGGTATAAAGTCGAATTTTTGTATATACATATTTAGCATTCGATATCGAAATGCTTCAAATAACTGGTTTAACACTGAAGTTAACATAAAGCCATGGCGGCATAACGGTAGTGCATGTAGAAGAATTCCGTTATCTTATCTTTAGGTATAAAGTCGATTTTCTTGTATATACACATTTAGCAATCGATAACGAAATGCTTCAAATAACTGGTTTAACATATTTAAGTTAATTAACCTTCTTTATCATACTGAAGTTTACATAAAGCCATAACGGTATAACGGCAGTGCATTAAGAAGAATTCCGTAATCTTATATTTAGGTATAAAATCGATTTTGTTGTATATACACATTTAGCAATCGATATCGAGATGCTTCCACCCATTAGTTTAACATATTTTAGTTAATAAACCTCCTTTAACGAACTGAAGTTGGCATAAAGCCATGGCGGCATAACGGCAGTGCATGTAGAAGAATTCCGTTATCTTATATTCAGGTTTAAAGTCGATTTTCTTGAATATACTCATTTAGCAATCGATATCGAAATGCTTCAAATCATTAGTTTAACATATTTAAGTTAATAAACCTTCTTTAACGAACTGAAGTTGGCATAAAGTCATGGCGGCAAAACGGCAGTGCATGTAGAAGAATTCCGTAATCTTATATTTAGGTATAAAGTCGATTTTCTTGTATATACACATTTAGCAATCGATATCAAAACGCTTCAAATCATTAGTTTAACATAAATTAGTTAATTAACCTTCTTTATCTTACTGAAGTTCACATAATGCCATAACGGTATAACGGCAGCGCATTTGGAAAAATTCCGTGATCTTATATTTAGGTGTAAAGTCGATTTTCTTGTATTACATATTAAGCAATCGATATCGAAATAATTTAAACCATTAGTTTAACATGTTTAAGTTAATAAACCTTCTTGGCATAAAGCCATGGCGGCATAACAGCAGTGCATTTAGGAGAATTCCGTAATCTTATATTTAGGTAAAGAGTCGATTTTCTTGTATATACCCATTTAGCAATCGATATCAAAATGCTTCAAATCATTAGTTTAACATATTTAAGTAAATAAAGCTTCTTTAACGCACTGAAGAGTCGATTTTCTTGTATATACACATATAGCAATCGATAACGAAATGCTTCAAATAACTGGTTTAACATATTTAAGTTAATTAACCTTCTTTATCTTACTGAAGTTTACATAAAGCCATAACGGTATAACGGCAGTGCATTTAGAAGAATTCCGTAATCTTATATTTAGGTATAAAATCGATTTTGTTGTATATACACATTTAGCAATCGATATCGAGATGATTCAACCCATTAGTTTAACATATTTTAGTTAATAAACCTCCTTTAACGAACTGAAGTTGGCATAAAGCCATGGCGGCATAACGGCAGTGCATGTAGAAGAATTCCGTAATCTTATATTTCGGTATAAAGTCGATTTTGTTGTATATACGCATTTAGCAATCGATATCGAAATGCTTCAAATCATTAGTTTAACATATTTAAGTTAATAAACCTTCTTTAACGAACTGAAGTTGGCATAAAGTCATGGCGGCAAAACGGCAGTGCATGTAGAAGAATTCCGTAATCTTATATTTAGGTATAAAGTCGATTTTCTTGTATATACACATTAAGCAATCGATATCAAAAAGCTTCAAATCATTAGTTTAACATAAGTTAGTTAATTAACCTTCTTTATCTTACTGAAGTTCACATAATGCCATAACGGTATAACGGCAGCGCATTTGGAAAAATTCCGTAATCTTATATTTAGGTGTAAATTCAATTTTCTTGTATTACATATTTAGCCATCGATATCGAAATAATTTAAACCATTAGTTTATCATATTTAAGTTAATAAACCTTCTTTAACGAACTGAAGTTGGCATAAAGTCATGGCGGCAAAACGGCAGTGCATGTAGAAGAATTCCGTAATCTTATATTTAGGTATAAATTCGATTTTCTTGTGTACATACATTTAGCAATCGATATCGAAATGCTTCAAATCATTAATTTAATATATTTAAGTTAATTAACCTTCTTTAACGAACTGAAGTTGGCATAAAGCCATGGCGGCATAACGGCAGTGCATTTAGAAGAATTGCGTAATCTTATATTTAGGTATAAAGTCGAATTTTTGTATATACACATTTAGCATTCGATATCGAAATGCTTCAAGTCATTAGTTTAACATATTTAAGTTAATTAACATTCTTTATCTTATTGAAGTTTACATAAAGCAATAACGGTATAACGGCAGCGCATTTGGAAGAATTCCGTAGTCTTATATTTGGGTATAAAGTCGATTTTGTTGTATATATACACCTAGCAATCGATATCGAGATGCTTCAACTCAATAGTTTAACTTATTTAAGTTAATTAACCATCTTTGTCTTACTTAAGTCTACAAAAGCCTAAACGGCATAACGGCAGTGCATTTGGAAAAATTCCGTAATCTCATATTTAGGTATAAAATCGATTTTGTTGTATCTACACATTTAGCAATCTATATCGAAATGCTTCAAATCATTAGTTTAACATATTTAAGTTAATTAACCCTCTCTATCTTAATGAAGTCTACAAAAGCCTTAACGGCATAACGGCAGTGCATTTAGAAGAATTAGTTAATATTATGTTTAGGTTTAAAGTCGATTTTCTTGTATATACTCATTTAGCAATCGATATCGAAATGCTTCAAATCATTAGTTTAACATATTTAAGCTAATTAAGCTTCTTTAACGCACTGAAGTTAACATAAAGCCATGGCGGCATAACGGCAGTGCATGTAGAAGGATTCCGTAATCTTATATTTAAGTATAAATTCGATTTTCTTGTGTTCATACATTTAGCAATCGATTTCGAAATGCTTCAAATCATTAATTTAATATATTTAAGTTAATTAACCTCCTTTAACGTATTAAAGTTGATGTAGAGCCATGGCGGCATAACGACAGTGCATGTAGAAGAATTCCGTAATCTTATATTTAGGTGGAAAGTCGATTTACTTGTATATATGCATTAACCAATCGATATCGAAATGCTTCAAATAACTTGTTTAACATATTTAAGTTAATAAACCTTCTTTAACGCACTGAAGTTAACATAAAGCCATGGCGGCATAACGGCAGTGAATGTAGAAGAATTCCGTAATCTTATATTCAGGTATAAAGTCGATTTTGTTGCATATACTCATTTAGCAATCGATATCGAAATGCTTCATTCCATTAGTTTAATATGTTTAAGTTAATTAACCTTCTTTAACGTATTGAAGTTGATATAAAGCCATGGCGGCATAACGACAGTTCATTTTGAAGAATTCCGTAATCTTATATTTAGGTAAAAAGCTGAATTTCTTGTATATATGCATTAAGAAATCGATTTCGAATAGCGTCAAATAACTGGTTTAACATATTTAAGTTAATAAACCTTCTGTAACGAACTGAAGTTAACATGACGCCTTAACGGCATAACGGCAGCGCATTGAGAAGAACTCCGTTATCTTATATTTTGGTATAAAGTCGATGTTCTTGTATATACACATTTAGCAATCGATATCGAAATGCTTCAAATCATTAGTTTAACATATTTGAGTTAATAAACCTTCTTTAACGAACTGAAGTTGGCATAAAGTTATGGCGGCATAACGGCAGTGCATTTAGAAGAATTGCGTAATCTTATATTTAGGTATAAAAACGAATTTTTGTATATACACATTTAGCATTCGATATCGAAATGCTTCAAATCATTAGTTTAACATATTTACTTTAATTAATCTTATTGAAGTTTACACAAAGCAATAGCGGTATAACGGCAGCGCATTTGGAAGAATTCCGTAGTCTTATGTTTAGGTATAAAGTCGATTTTGTTGTATATATACACCTAGCAATCGATATCGAGATGCTTCAACTCAATAGTTTAACATATTTAAGTTAATTAACCCTCTCTATCTTAATGAAGTCTACAAAAGCCTTAACGGCATAACGGCAGTGCATTTAGAAGAATTAATTAATATTATGTTTAGGTATAAAGTCGATTTTCTTGTATATACTCATTTAGCAATCGATATCGAAATGCTTCAAATCATTAGTTTAACATATTTACTTTAATTAACATTCTTTATCTTATCTTATATTTAGGTATAAAGTCGATTTTCTTGTATATACACATTTAGCAATCGATAACAAAATGCTTCAAATAACTGGTTTAACATATTTAAGTTAATTAACCTTCTTTATCTTACTGAAGGTTACATAAAGCCATAACGGTATAACGACAGTGCATGTAGAAGAATTCCGTAATTTTATATTTAGGTGTAAAGTCGATTTTCTTGTATTTACATATTTAGCAATCGATATCGAAATGCTTCAAACCATTAGTTTAACATATTTAAGTTACTTAAGCTTCTTTACCTTACTGAAGTTTACATAAAGCCATAACGGTATAACGGCAGTGCATTTAGAAGAATTCCGTAATCTTATATTTAGGTATAAAATCGATTTTGTTGTATATATATATATATGTATAATAGTTTAACATATTTAAGTTAATTAACCATCTTTATCTTACTTAAGTATACAAAAGCCTTAACGGCATAACGGCAGTGCATTTAGAAGAATTAATTAATATTATGTTTAGGTATAAAGTCGATTTTCTTGTATATGCTCATTTAGCAATCGACATCGAAATGCTTTAAACCATTAGTTTAACATATTTAAGTTACTTAAACTTCTTTATCTTACTGAAGTTTACATAAAGCCATAACGGTATAACGGCAGCGCATTTGGAAGAATTCCGTAATCTTATATTCAGGTATAAAGTCGATTTGCTTGAATATACTCATTTAGCAATCGATATCAAAATGCTTCAAATCATTAGTTTAACATATTAAAGTAAATAAAGCTTCTTCAACGCACTGAAGTTAACATAAAGCCATGGCGGCATAACGGCAGTGCATGTAGAAGAATTCCGTAATCTTATATTTAGGTATAAAGTTGAATTTCTTGTATATATGCATTAAGAAATCGATTTCGAATAGCGTCAAATAACGGGTTTAACATATTTAAGTTAATAAACCTTCTGTAACGAACTGAAGTTAACATGACGCCTTAACGGCATAACGGCAGTGCATTGAGAAGAACTCCGTTATCTTATATTTAGGTATAAAGTCGATGTTCTTGTATATACACATTTAGCAATCGATATCGAAATGCTTCAAATCATTAGTTTAACATATTTGAGTTAATAAACCTTCTTTAACGAACTGAAGTTGGCATTAAGTTATGGCGGCATAACGGCAGTGCATTTAGAAGAATTGCGTAATCTTATATTTAGGTATAAAGTCGAATTTTTGTATATACACATTTAGCATTCGATATCGAAATGCTTCAAATCATTAGTTTAACATATTTACTTTAATTTATCTTATTGAAGTTTACATAAAGCCATAACGGTATAACGGCAGCGCATTTGGAAGAACTCCGTAGTCTTATATTTAGGTATAAAGTCGATTTTGTTGTATATATACACCTAGCAATCGATATCGAGATGCTTTAATTCAATAGTTTAACATATTTAAGTTAATTAACCCTCTCTATCTTAATGAAGTCTACAAAAGCCTTAACGGCATAACGGCAGTGCATTTAGAAGAATTAATTAATATTATGTTTAGATATAAAGTCGATTTTTTGTATATACTCATTTAGCAATCGATATCGAAATGCTTCAAATCATTAGTTTAAAATATTTAAACTACTTAAGCTTCTTTAACGCACTGAAGTTAACATAAAGCCATGGTGGCATAACGGCAGTGCATGTAGAAGAATTCCGTAATTTTATATTTAGGTATAAAGTCGATTTTGTTGTATATACTCATTTAGCAATCGATATCGAAATGCTTCAAATCATTAGTTTAACATATTTAAGTAAATTAAATTTCTTTTACGTATCGAAGGTGATATAATGTCATGGCGGCATATTTGGAAGAATTCCGTAATCTTATATTTAGGTATAAAGTTGATTTTCTTGTATATATGCATTTAGCAATCGATATCGAGATGCTTCAACCCATTAGTTTAACATATTTAAGTTAATAAACCTTCTTTAACGAACTGAAGTTGGCATAAAGCTATGGCGACATAACGGCAGTGCATGTAGAAGAATTCCGTAATCTTATATTTAGGTGGAAAGTCGATTTACTTGTATATATGCATTAACCAATCGATATCGAAATGCTTCAAATCATTAGTTTAACATATTTAAGTAAATTAACTTTCTTTTACGTATCGAAGGTGATATAATGTCATGGCGGCATATTTGGAAGAATTCCGTAATCTTATATTTAGGTATAAAGTTGATTTTCTTGTGTACATACATTTAGCAATCGATTTCGAAATGCTTCAAATCATTAATTTAATATATTTAAGTTAATTAACCTCCTTTAACGTATTAAAGTTTACATAAAGCCATGGCGACATAACGGCAGTGCATGTAGAAGAATTCCGTAATCTTATATTTAGGTGGAAAGTCGATTTACTTGTATATATGCATTAACCAATCGATATCGAAATGCTTCAAATAACTTGTTTAACATATTTAAGTTAATAAACCTTCTTTAACGCACTGAAGTTAACATAAAGCCATGGCGGCATAACGGCAGTGAATGTAGAAGAATTCCGTTATCTTATATTCAGGTATAAAGTCGATTTTGTTGCATATACTCATTTAGCAATCGATATCGAAATGCTTCATTCCATTAGTTTAATATGTTTAAGTTAATTAACCTTCTGTAACGTATTGAAGTTGATATAAAGCCATGGCGGCATAACGACAGTACATTTGGAAGAATTCCGTAATCTTATATTTAGGTTTAAAGTTGAATTTCTTGTATATATGCATTAAGAAATCGATTTCGAATAGCGTCAAACAACTGGTTTAACATATTTAAGTTAATAAACCTTCTGTAACGAACTGAAGTTAACATGACGCCTTAACGGCATAACGGCAGTGCATTGAGAAGAACTCCGTTATCTTATATTTAGGTATAAAGTCGATGTTCTTGTATATACAAATTTAGCAATCGATATCGAAATGCTTCAAATCATTAGTTTAACATATTTGAGTTAATAAACCTTCTTTAACGAACTGAAGTTGGCATAAAGTTATGGCGGCATAACGGCAGTGCATTTAGAAGAATTGCGTAATCTTATATTTAGGTATAAAGTCGAATTTTTGTATATACACATTTAGCATTCGATATCGAAATGCTTCAAATCATTAGTTTAACATATTTAAGTTAATTAACCTTCCTTATCTTATTGAAGTTTACATAAAGCCATAACGGTATAACGGCAGCGCATTTGGAAAAATTCCGTAGTCTTATATTTAGGTATGAGGTCGATTTTGTTGTATATATATATATATGTATAATAGTTTAACATATTTAAGTTAATTAACCATCTTTATCTTACTTAAGTATACAAAAGCCTTAACGGCAAAACGGCAGTGCATTGAGAAGAACTCCGTTATCTTATATTTAGGTATAAAGTCGATGTTCTTGTATATACAAATTTAGCAATCGATATCGAAATGCTTCAAATCATTAGTTTAACATATTTAAGTTAATAAACCTTCTTTAACGAACTGAAGTTGGCATAAAGCCATGGCGGAATAACGACAGTGCATGTAGAAGAATTCCATAATCTTATATTTAGGTGTAAAGTCGATTTTCTTGTATTTACATATTAAGCAATCGATATCGAAATGCTTCAGACCATTAGTTTAACATATTTAAGTTAATTAAGCTTCTTTAACGCACTGAAGTTAACATAAGGCCATGGCGGCATAACGGCATTGCATGTAGAAGAATTCCGTTATCTTATATTTAGGGATAAAGTCGATTTTCTTGTATATACACATTAAGCAATTGATAACGAAATGCTTCAAATAACTGGTTTAACATATTTAAGTTAATTAACCTTCTTTATCTTACTGAAGTTTACATAAAGCCATAACGGTATAACGACAGTGCATGTAGAAGAATTCCGTAATTTTATAGTTAGGTGTAAAGTCGATTTTCTTGTATTTACATATTTAGCAATCGATATCGAAATGCTTCAAACCATTAGTTTAACATATTTAAGTATCTTAAGTTTCTTTATCTTACTGAAGTTTACATAAAGCCATAACGGTATAACGGCAGTGCATTTAGAAGAATTCCGTAATCTTATATTTAGGTATAAAATCGATTTTGTTGTATATATATATATATGTATAATAGTTTAACATATTTAAGTTAATTAACCATCTTTATCTTACTTAAGCATACAAAAGCCTTAACGGCATAACGGCAGCGCATTTAGAAGAATTAATTAATATTATGTTTAGGTATAAAGTCGATTTTCTTGTATATACTCATTTAGCAATCGATATCGAAATGCTTCAAACCATTAGTTTAACATATTTAAGTTACTTAAACTTCTTTATCTTACTGAAGTTTACATAAAGCCATAACGGTATAACGGCAGCGCATTTGGAAGAATTCCGTAATCTTATATTCAGGTATAAAGTCGATTTTCTTGAATATACTCATTTAGCAATCGATATCAAAATGCTTCAAATCATTAGTTTAACATATTAAAGTAAATAAAGCTTCTTCAACGCACTGAAGTTAACATAAAGCCATGGCGGCATAACGGCAGTGCATGTAGAAGAATTCCGTAATCTTATATTTAGGTATAAAGTCGAATTTCTTGTATATATGCATTAAGCAATCGATTTCGAATTGCTTCAAATAACTGGTTTAACATATTTAAGTTAATAAACCTTCTTTAACGAACTGAAGTTAACATAACGCCTTAACGGCATAACGGCAGTGCATTGAAAAGAACTCCGTTATCTTATATATAGGTATAAAATCGCTTTTCTTGTATATACACATTAAGCAATCGATATCGAAATGCTTCAAATCATTAGTTTAACATATTTAAGTTAATAAACCTTCTTTAACGAACTGAAGTTGGCATTAAGCCATGGCGGATAACGACAGTGCATGTAGAAGAATTCCGTAATCTTATATTTAGGTGTAAAGTCGATTTTCTTGTATTTACATATTTAGCAATCGATATCGAAATGCTTCAAACCATTAGTTTAACATATTTAAGTTAATTAAGCTTCTTTAACGTACTGAAGTTTACATAAAGCCATAACGGTATAACGGCAGTGCATTTAGAAGAATTCCGTATCTTATATTTAGGTATAAAGTCGATTTTGTTGTATATATATATATATGTATAATAGTTTAACATATTTAAGTTAATTAACCATCTTTATCTTACTTAAGTATACAAAAGCCTTAACGGCATAACGGCAGTGCATTAGAAGAATTCCGTAATTTATAGTTTAGGTATAAAGTCGATTTTCTTGTATATACATCATTTAGCAATCGATATCGAAATGCTTCAAACCATTAGTTTAACATATTTAAGTTACTTAAACCTTCTTTATCTTACTGAAGTTTACATAAAGCCATAACGGTATAACGGCAGTGCATTTAGAAGAATTCCGTAATCTTATATTTAGGTATAAAGTCGATTTTCTTGAATATACTCATTTAGCAATCGATATCAAAATGCTTCAAATCATTAGTTTAACATATTTAAGTAAATAAAGCTTCTTAACGCACTGAAGTTACATAAAGCCATGGCGGCATAACGGCAGTGCATGTAGAAGAATTCCGTAATCTTATATTTAGGTATAAAGTCGAATTTCTTGTATATATGCATTAAGCAATCGATTTCGAATTGCTTCAAATAACTGGTTTAACATATTTAAGTTAATAAACCTTCTTTAACGAACTGAAGTTAACATAACGCCTTAACGGCATAACGGCAGTGCATTGAAAAGAACTCCGTTATCTTATATATAGGTATAAAATCGCTTTTCTTGTATATACACATTAAGCAATCGATATCGAAATGCTTCCAGTCATTAGTTTAACATATTTGAGTTAATAAACCTTCTTTAACGAACTGAAGTTGGCATTAAGCCATGGCGGCATAACGGCAGTGCATTTAGAAGAATTCCGTAATCTTATATTTAGGTATAAAGTCGAATTTTTGTATATACACATTTAGCATTCGATATCGAAATGCTTCAAATCATTAGTTTAACATATTTAAGTTAATTAACCTTCCTTATCTTATTGAAGTTTACATAAAGCCATAACGGTATAACGGCAGCGCATTTGGAAAAATTCCGTAGTCTTATATTTAGGTATGAGGTCGATTTTGTTGTATATATATATATATGTATAATAGTTTAACATATTTAAGTTAATTAACCATCTTTATCTTACTTAAGTATACAAAAGCCTTAACGGCAAAACGGCAGTGCATTCGGAAGAATTCCGTAATTTCATATTTAGGTATAAAACCGATTTTGTTGTATATACACATTCAGCAATCGATATCGAAATTCTTCAAATTATTAGTTTAACATATTTAAGTTAATTAACCCTCTCTATCTTAATGAAGTCTATAAAAGCCTTAACGGCATAAAGGCAGTGTATTTAGAAGAATTAATATATATTATGTTTAGGTATAAAGTCGATTTTCTTGTTTATACTCATTTAGCAATCGATATCGAAATGCTTCAAATTAGTTAATTCAAATTAATTAGTTTAACATATTTAAGTTAATTAAGCTTCCTTAACGCACTGAAGTTAACATAAAGCCATGGCGGCATAACGGCAGTGCATTTAGAAGAATTCCGTTATCTTATATTTAGGTATAAAGTCGATTTTGTTGTATATACTCATTTATCAATCGATATCGAAATGCCTCAACCCATTAGTTTAACATATTTAAGTTAATAAACCTTCTTTAACGAACTGAAGTTGGCATAAACCCATGACGGCATAACGACAATGCATGTAGAAGAATTCCATAACCTTATATTTTGATGTAAAGTCGATTTTCTTGTATTTACATATTTGGCAGTCGATATCGAAATGCCTCAAACCATTAGTTTAACATATATAAGTTAATTAAGCTTCTTTAAAGCACTGAGGTTAACATAAAGCCATGGCGGCATAACGGCAGTGCATGTAGAAGAATTCCGTTATCTTATATTTGGGTGTATTTTTTCTTGTATTTACATATTTAGCAATGGATATCGAAATGCTTTAAACCATTAGTTTAACATATTTAAGTTAATTAACCTTCTTTAACGTATCGAAGGTGATATAATGTCGAAGCATAACGACAGTACATTTGGAAGAATTCCGTAATCTTATATTTAGGTATAAAGTCGATTTTCTTGTATATATGCATTTAGCAATCGATATCAAAATGCTTCAGACCATTAGTTTAACATATTTAAGTTAATAAACCTTCTTTAACGAACTGAAGTTGGCATAAGGCCATGGCGGCATAACGGCATTGCATGTAGAAGAATTCCGTTATCTTATATTTAGGTATAAAGTCGATTTTCTTGTATATACACATTAAGCAATCGATAACGAAATGCTTCAAATAACTGGTTTAACATATTTAAGTGATTTAACCTTCTTTATCTTACTGAAGTTTACATAAAGCCATAACGGTATAACGACAGAGCATGTAGAAGAATTCCGTAATCTTATATTTAGGTATAAAATCGATTTTGTTGTATATATATATATATGTATAATAGTTTAACATATTTAAGTTAATTAACCATCTTTATCTTACTTAAGTATACAAAAGCCTTAACGACAAAACGGCATGGCACTTAGAAGAATTAATTAATATTATGTTTAGGTATAAAGTCGATTTTCTTGTATATACTCATTTAGCAATCAATATCGAAATGCTTCAAACCATTAGTTTAACATATTTAAGTTACTTAAACTTCTTTATCTTACTGAAGTTTACATAAAGCCATAACGGTATAACGGCAGCGCATTTGGAAGAATTCCGTAATCTTATATTCAGGTATAAAGTCGATTTTCTTGAATATACTCATTTAGCAATCGATATCAAAATGCTTCAAATCATTAGTTTAACATATTAAAGTAAATAAAGCTTCTTCAACGCACTGAAATTAACATAAAGCCATGGCGGCATAACGGCAGTGCATGTAGAAGAATTCCGTAATCTTATATTTAGGTATAAAGTCGAATTTCTTGTATATATGCATTAAGCAATCGATTTCGAATTGCTTCAAATAACTGGTTTAACATATTTAAGTTAATAAACCTTCTTTAACGAACTGAAGTTAACATAACGCCTTAACGGCATAACGGCAGTGCATTGAAAAGAACTCCGTTATCTTATATATAGGTATAAAATCGCTTTTCTTGTATATACACATTTAGCAATCGATATCGAAATGCTTCAAATCATTAGTTTAACAAATTTGAGTTAATAAACCTTCTTTAACGAACTGAAGTTGGCATAAAGCCATGGCGGCATAACGGCAGTGCATTTAGAAGAATTCCGTAATCTTATATTTAGGTATAAAGTCGAATTTTTGTATATACACATTTAGCTTTCGATATCGAAATGCTTCAAATCATTAGTTTAACATATTTAAGTTAAATAACCTTCCTTATCTTGTTGAAGTTTACATAAAGCCATAACGGTATAACGGCAGTGTATTGAGAAGAACTCCGTTATCTTATATTTAGATATAAAGCCGAATTTGTTGTATATATTCATTTAGCAATCGATATCGAAATTCTTTAAATCATTAGTTTAACATATTTAAGTTAATAAACCTTCTTTAACGATCTGAAGTTGGCATATAGCCATGGCCGCATAACGGCAGCGCATGTAGAAGAATTCCGTAATCTCATATTTAGGTATAAAGTCGATTTTCTTGTATATACGCATTAAGCTATCTATATCGAAATTCTTCAAATCATTAGTTTAACATATTAAGATAATAAACGCTTTTTAGCTTACTGAAGTCTACATAAAGCCTTAACGGTATAACGCCAGTTCATTTAGAAGAATTCCGTAAAGTTATAATTTTATTTTAAGGTATAAAGTCGATTTTCTTGTATATATGCATTAAGCAATCGATATCGAGATGCTTCAACCCATTAGTTTAACATATTTAAGTTAATAAACCTTCTTTAACGAACTGAAGTTGGCATAAACCCATGGCGGCATAACGACAGTGCATGTAGAAGAATTCCATAAACTTATAGTTAGATGTAAAGACGATTTTCTTGTATTTACATATTTAGCAGTCGATATCGAAATGCTTCAAACCATTAGTTTAACATATTTAAGTTAATTAAGCTTCTTTAACGCACTGAGGTTAACATAAAGCCATGGCGGCATAACGGCAGTGCATGTAGAAGAATTCCGTTATCTTATATTTGGGTGTATTTTTTCTTGTATTTACATATTTAGCAATGGATATCGAAATGCTTTAAACCATTAGTTTAACATATTTAAGTTAATAAACCTTCTTTAACGAACTGAAGTTGGCATAAAGCCATGGCGGCAAAACGGCAGTGCATTTAGAAGAATTCCGTAATGTTATAACTTTACATTTAGGTACAAAGTCGATTTTCTTGTATATATACATTTCGCAATCGATATCGAAATGCTTCAGATAACTGGTTTAACATATGTAAAATAATAAACCTCCTTTAGCGAACTGAAGTTGACATAAAGCCATAACGGTACTGCATTTGGAAGAATTCCGTAGTCTTATATTTAGGTATAAAGTCGATTTTCTTGTATATACACATTTAGCAATCGATATCAAAATGCTTCAAATCATTAGTTTAACATATTTAAGTAAATAAAGCTTCTTTAACGCACTGAAGTTAACATAAAGCCATGGCGGCATAACGGCAGTGCATGTAGAAGAATTCCGTAGTCTTATATTTAGGTATAAATTCGAATTTCTTGTGTACATACATTTAGCAATCGATATCGAAATGCTTCAAATCATTAATTTAATATATTTAAGTTAATTAACCTTCTTTAACGTATTGAAGTTGATATAAAGCCATGACGGCATAACGACAGTGCATGTAGAAGAATTCCGTAATCTTATATTTAGGTGTAAAGTCGATTTTCTTGTATATATGCAATAACCAATCGATATCGAAATGCTTCAAATAACTTGTTTAACATATTTAAGTTAATAAACCTTCTTTAACGCACTGAAGTTAACATAAAGCCATGGCGGCATAACGGCAGAGAATGTAGAAGCACTCCGTAATCTTATATTTAGGTATAAAGTCGATTTTCTTGTATATACTCATTTAGCTATCGATATCGAAATGCTTCAAATCATTAGTTTAACATATTTAAGTTAATTGAGCTTCTTTACCGCACTGAAGTTAACATAAAGCCATGGCGGCATAACGGCAGTGCATGTAGAAGAATTCCGTAATTTTATATTTAGGTATAAAGTCGATTTTCTTTTATATACTCATTTAGCTATCGATATCGAAATGCTTCAAATCATTAGTTTAACATATTTAAGTTAATTAAGCTTCTTTACCGCACTGAAGTTAACATAAAGCCATGGCGGCATAACGGCAGTGCATGTAGAAGAAATCCGTTATCTTATATTTAGGTATAAAGTCGATTTTCTTGTATATACACATTTAGCAATCGATATCGAAATGCTTCAAATAACTGGTTTAACATATTTAAGTAAATTAACCTTCTTTATCTTACAGAAGTTCAGATAATGCCATAACGGTATAACGGCAGCGCATTTGGAAGAATTCCGTAGTCTTATATTTAGGTGTAAAGTCGATTTCCTTGCATTTACATATTTAGCAATCGTTATCGAAATGCTTCAAACCATTAGTTTAACATATTTAAGTTAATAAACCTTCTTTAACGAACTGAAGTTGGCATAAAGCCATGGCGGCATAAAGGCAGTGCATTTAGAAGAATTCCGTAATCTTATGTTTATGTAAAAAGTCGATTTTCTTGTATATACACATTTAGCAATCGATATAAAAATACTTCAAATCATTAGTTTAACATATCTAAGTAAATTCAGCTTCTTTAACGCACTGAAGTTTACATAAAGCCATGGCGGCATAACGGCAGTGCATGTAGAAGAATTCCGTATTCTTATGTTTAGGTATAAATTCGATTTTCTTGTATATAAGTTAATAAACCTTCTCTAACGCACTGAAGTTAACATAATGCCATAACGGTATAACGGCAGCGCATTTGGAAGAATTCCGTAATCTTATATTTAGGTATAAAGTCGATTTTGTTGTATATACACATTTAACAATCGATATCGAGATGCTTCGAATCATTAGTTTAACACATTTTAGTTAATAAACCTTCTTTAACGAACTGAAGTTGGCATAAACCCATGACGGCATAACGACAATGCATGTAGAAGAATTCCATAACCTTATATTTTGATGTAAAGTCGATTTTCTTGTATTTACATATTTGGCAGTCGATATCGAAATGCCTCAAACCATTAGTTTAACATATTTAAGTTAATTAAGCTTCTTTAAAGCACTGAGGTTAACATAAAGCCATGGCGGCATAACGGCAGTGCATGTAAAAGAATTCCGTTATCTTATATTTAGGTATAAAGTGGATTTTCTTGTATATACACATTTAGCAATCGATATAAAAATGCTTCAAATCATTAGTTTAACATAATTAAGTTAATTAACCTTCCTTATCTTACTGAAGTTCTCATAATGCCATAACGGTATAACGGCAGCGCATTTGGAAGAATTCCGTAATCTTATATTTGGGTGTATTTTTTCTTGTATTTACATATTTAGCAATCGATATCGAAATGCTTCAAATCATTAGTTTAACATATTTAAGTTAATTAACCTTCTTTATCGTATCGAAGGTGATATAATGTCGAAGCATAACGACAGTACATTTGGAAGAATTCCGTAATCTTATATTTAGGTATAAAGTCGATTTTCTTGTATATATGCATTTAGCAATCGATATCAAAATGCTTCAGACCATTAGTTTAACATATTTAAGTTAATAAACCTTCTTTAACGAACTGAAGTTGGCATAAGGCCATGGCGGCATAACGGCATTGCATGTAGAAGAATTCCGTTATCTTATATTTAGGTATAAAGTCGATTTTCTTGTATATACACATTAAGCAATCGATAACGAAATGCTTCAAATAACTGGTTTAACATATTTAAGTGATTTAACCTTCTTTATCTTACTGAAGTTTACATAAAGCCATAACGGTATAACGACAGAGCATGTAGAAGAATTCCGTAATCTTATATTTAGGTATAAAATCGATTTTGTTGTATATATATATATATGTATAATAGTTTAACATATTTAAGTTAATTAACCATCTTTATCTTACTTAAGTATACAAAAGCCTTAACGACATAACGGCAGTGCACTTAGAAGAATTAATTAATATTATGTTTAGGTATAAAGTCGATTTTCTTGTATATACTCATTTAGCAATCAATATCGAAATGCTTCAAACCATTAGTTTAACATATTTAAGTTACTTAAACTTCTTTATCTTACTGAAGTTTACATAAAGCCATAACGGTATAACGGCAGCGCATTTGGAAGAATTCCGTAATCTTATATTCAGGTATAAAGTCGATTTTCTTGAATATACTCATTTAGCAATCGATATCAAAATGCTTCAAATCATTAGTTTAACATATTAAAGTAAATAAAGCTTCTTCAACGCACTGAAATTAACATAAAGCCATGGCGGCATAACGGCAGTGCATGTAGAAGAATTCCGTAATCTTATATTTAGGTATAAAGTCGAATTTCTTGTATATATGCATTAAGCAATCGATTTCGAATTGCTTCAAATAACTGGTTTAACATATTTAAGTTAATAAACCTTCTTTAACGAACTGAAGTTAACATAACGCCTTAACGGCATAACGGCAGTGCATTGAAAAGAACTCCGTTATCTTATATATAGGTATAAAATCGCTTTTCTTGTATATACACATTTAGCAATCGATATCGAAATGCTTCAAATCATTAGTTTAACATATTTGAGTTAATAAACCTTCTTTAACGAACTGAAGTTGGCATAAAGCCATGGCGGCATAACGGCAGTGCATTTAGAAGAATTCCGTAATCTTATATTTAGGTATAAAGTCGAATTTTTGTATATACACATTTAGCTTTCGATATCGAAATGCTTCAAATCATTAGTTTAACATATTTAAGTTAAATAACCTTCCTTATCTTGTTGAAGTTTACATAAAGCCATAACGGTATAACGGCAGTGTATTGAGAAGAACTCCGTTATCTTATATTTAGATATAAAGCCGAATTTGTTGTATATATGCATTTAGCAATCGATATCGAAATTCTTTAAATCATTAGTTTAACATATTTAAGTTAATAAACCTTCTTTAACGATCTGAAGTTGGCATATAGCCATGGCCGCATAACGGCAGCGCATGTAGAAGAATTCCGTAATCTCATATTTAGGTATAAAGTCGATTTTCTTGTATATACGCATTAAGCTATCTATATCGAAATTCTTCAAATCATTAGTTTAACATATTAAGAAAATAAACGCTTTTTAGCTTACTGAAGTCTACATAAAGCCTTAACGGTATAACGCCAGTTCATTTAGAAGAATTCCGTAAAGTTATAATTTTATTTTAAGGTATAAAGTCGATTTTCTTGTATATATGCATTAAGCAATCGATATCGAGATGCTTCAACCCATTAGTTTAACATATTTAAGTTAATAAACCTTCTTTAACGAACTGAAGTTGGCATAAACCCATGGCGGCATAACGACAGTGCATGTAGAAGAATTCCATAAACTTATAGTTAGATGTAAAGACGATTTTCTTGTATTTACATATTTAGCAGTCGATATCGAAATGCTTCAAACCATTAGTTTAACATATTTAAGTTAATTAAGCTTCTTTAACGCACTGAGGTTAACATAAAGCCATGGCGGCATAACGGCAGTGCATGTAGAAGAATTCCGTTATCTTATATTTGGGTGTATTTTTTCTTGTATTTACATATTTAGCAATGGATATCGAAATGCTTTAAACCATTAGTTTAACATATTTAAGTTAATAAACCTTCTTTAACGAACTGAAGTTGGCATAAAGCCATGGCGGCAAAACGGCAGTGCATTTAGAAGAATTCCGTAATGTTATAACTTTACATTTAGGTACAAAGTCGATTTTCTTGTATATATACATTTCGCAATCGATATCGAAATGCTTCAGATAACTGGTTTAACATATGTAAAATAATAAACCTCCTTTAGCGAACTGAAGTTGACATAAAGCCATAACGGCACTGCATTTGGAAGAATTCCGTAGTCTTATATTTAGGTATAAAGTCGATTTTCTTGTATATACACATTTAGCAATCGATATCAAAATGCTTCAAATCATTAGTTTAACATATTTAAGTAAATAAAGCTTCTTTAACGCACTGAAGTTAACATAAAGCCATGGCGGCATAACGGCAGTGCATGTAGAAGAATTCCGTAGTCTTATATTTAGGTATAAATTCGAATTTCTTGTGTACATACATTTAGCAATCGATATCGAAATGCTTCAAATCATTAATTTAATATATTTAAGTTAATTAACCTTCTTTAACGTATTGAAGTTGATATAAAGCCATGACGGCATAACGACAGTGCATGTAGAAGAATTCCGTAATCTTATATTTAGGTGTAAAGTCGATTTTCTTGTATATATGCAATAACCAATCGATATCGAAATGCTTCAAATAACTTGTTTAACATATTTAAGTTAATAAACCTTCTTTAACGCACTGAAGTTAACATAAAGCCATGGCGGCATAACGGCAGTGAATGTAGAAGGATTCCGTAATCTTATATTTAGGTATAAAGTCGATTTTCTTGTATATACTCATTTAGCTATCGATATCGAAATGCTTCAAATCATTAGTTTAACATATTTAAGTTAGTTGAGCTTCTTTACCGCACTGAAGTTAACATAAAGCCATGGCGGCATAACGGCAGTGCATGTAGAAGAATTCCGTAATTTTATATTTGGGTAAAAAGTCGATTTTCTTTTATATACTCATTTAGCTATCGATATCGAAATGCTTCAAATCATTAGTTTAACATATTTAAGTTAATTAAGCTTCTTTACCGCACTGAAGTTAACATAAAGCCATGGCGGCATAACGGCAGTGCATGTAGAAGAATTCCGTTATCTTATATTTAGGTATAAAGTCGATTTTCTTGTATATACACATTTAGCAATCGATAACGAAATGCTTCAAATAACTGGTTTAACATATTTAAGTAAATTAACCTTCTTTATCTTACAGAAGTTCAGATAATGCCATAACGGTATAACGGCAGCGCATTTGGAAGAATTCCGTAGTCTTATATTTAGGTGTAAAGTCGATTTCCTTGCATTTACATATTTAGCAATCGTTATCGAAATGCTTCAAACCATTAGTTTAACATATTTAAGTTAATAAACCTTCTTTAACGAACTGAAGTTGGCATAAAGCCATGGCGGCATAAAGGCAGTGCATTTAGAAGAATTCCGTAATCTTATATTTAGGTATAAAGTCGATTTTCTTGTATATACACATTTAGCAATCGATATAAAAATACTTCAAATCATTAGTTTAACATATCTAAGTAAATTCAGCTTCTTTAACGCACTGAAGTTTACATAAAGCCATGGCGGCATAACGGCAGTGCATGTAGAAGAATTCCGTATTCTTATGTTTAGGTATAAATTCGATTTTCTTGTATATAAGTTAATAAACCTTCTCTAACGCACTGAAGTTAACATAATGCCATAACGGTATAACGGCAGCGCATTTGGAAGAATTCCGTAATCTTATATTTAGGTATAAAGTCGATTTTGTTGTATATACACATTTAACAATCGATATCGAGATGCTTCGAATCATTAGTTTAACACATTTTAGTTAATAAACCTTCTCTAACGAACTGAAGTTGGCATAAACCCATGACGGCATAACGACAATGCATGTAGAAGAATTCCATAACCTTATATTTTGATGTAAAGTCGATTTTCTTGTATTTACATATTTGGCAGTCGATATCGAAATGCCTCAAACCATTAGTTTAACATATTTAAGTTAATTAAGCTTCTTTAAAGCACTGAGGTTAACATAAAGCCATGGCGGCATAACGGCAGTGCATGTAAAAGAATTCCGTTATCTTATATTTAGGTATAAAGTGGATTTTCTTGTATATACACATTTAGCAATCGATATAAAAATGCTTCAAATCATTAGTTTAACATATTAAAGTAAATAAAGCTTCTTCAACGCACTGAAATTAACATAAAGCCATGGCGGCATAACGGCAGTGCATGTAGAAGAATTCCGTAATCTTATATTTAGGTATAAAGTCGATTTTCGTGTATATACACATTTAGCAATCGATATAAAAATACTTCAAATCATTAGTTTAACATATCTAAGTAAATTCAGCTTCTTTAACGCACTGAAGTTTACATAAAGCCATGGCGGCATAACGGCAGTGCATGTAAAAGAATTCCGTTATCTTATATTTAGGTATAAAGTGGATTTTCTTGTATATACGCATTTAGCAATCGATATAAAAATGCTTCAAATCATTAGTTTAACATATTAAAGTAAATAAAGCTTCTTCAACGCACTGAAATTAACATAAAGCCATGGCGGCATAACGACAATGCATGTAGAAGAATTCCATAACCTTATATTTTGATGTAAAGTCGATTTTCTTGTATTTACATATTTGGCAGTCGATATCGAAATGCCTCAAACCATTAGTTTAACATATTTAAGTTAATTAAGCTTCTTTAAAGCACTGAGGTTAACATAAAGCCATGGCGGCATAACGGCAGTGCATGTAGAAGAATTCCGTTATCTTATATTTGGGTGTATTTTTTCTTGTATTTACATATTTAGCAATGGATATCGAAATGCTTCAAATAACTGGTTAAACATATTTAAGCTAACAAACCTTCTTTAACGAACAGAAGTTAACAAAAAGCCACAACGGCATAACGGCAGTGCATTTAGAAGCATTCCGTAATCTCATATTTAGGTATAAAATCGATTTTCTTGTGTATACACATTTAGCAGTCGATATCGAAATGCTTCAAATCATTAGTTTAATATATTTAAGTTAATTGTGTTTCTTTAACGTATTGAAGTTGAAGTTGAAGCGGCATAACGACAGTGCATTTAGAAGAATTCCGTAATCTTATGTTTAGGTATAAATGCGATTTTCTTGTATATACACATTTAGCAATCGATATCGAAATGCTTTAAATCATTAGTTTAACATATTTAAGTTAATAAACCTTCTTTAACGAACTGAAGTTGGCATAAAGCCATGGCGGCATAAAGGCAGTGCATTTAGAAGAATTCCGTAATCTTATATTTAGGTATAAAGTCGATTTTCTTGTATATACACATTTAGCAATCGATATAAAAATACTTCAAATCATTAGTTTAACATATCTAAGTAAATTCAGCTTCTTTAACGCACTGAAGTTTACATAAAGCCATGGCGGCATAACGGCAGTGCATGTAAAAGAATTCCGTTATCTTATATTTAGGTATAAAGTGGATTTTCTTGTATATACACATTTAGCAATCGATATAAAAATGCTTCAAATCATTAGTTTAACATATTAAAGTAAATAAAGCTTCTTCAACGCACTGAAATTAACATAAAGCCATGGCGGCATAACGACAATGCATGTAGAAGAATTCCATAACCTTATATTTTGATGTAAAGTCGATTTTCTTGTATTTACATATTTGGCAGTCGATATCGAAATGCCTCAAACCATTAGTTTAACATATTTAAGTTAATTAAGCTTCTTTAAAGCACTGAGGTTAACATAAAGCCATAACGGTATAACGGCAGCGCATTTGGAAGAATTCCGTAATCTTATATTCAGGTATAAAGTCGATTTTCTTGAATATACTCATTTAGCAATCGATATCAAAATGCTTCAAATCATTAGTTTAACATATTAAAGTAAATAAAGCTTCTTCAACGCACTGAAATTAACATAAAGCCATGGCGGCATAACGGCAGTGCATGTAGAAGAATTCCGTAATCTTATATTTAGGTATAAAGTCGAATTTCTTGTATATATGCATTAAGCAATCGATTTCGAATTGCTTCAAATAACTGGTTTAACATATTTAAGTTAATAAACCTTCTTTAACGAACTGAAGTTAACATAACGCCTTAACGGCATAACGGCAGTGCATTGAAAAGAACTCCGTTATCTTATATATAGGTATAAAATCGCTTTTCTTGTATATACACATTTAGCAATCGATATCGAAATGCTTCAAATCATTAGTTTAACATATTTGAGTTAATAAACCTTCTTTAACGAACTGAAGTTGGCATAAAGCCATGGCGGCATAACGGCAGTGCATTTAGAAGAATTCCGTAATCTTATATTTAGGTATAAAGTCGAATTTTTGTATATACACATTTAGCTTTCGATATCGAAATGCTTCAAATCATTAGTTTAACATATTTAAGTTAAATAACCTTCCTTATCTTGTTGAAGTTTACATAAAGCCATAACGGTATAACGGCAGTGTATTGAGAAGAACTCCGTTATCTTATATTTAGATATAAAGCCGAATTTGTTGTATATATGCATTTAGCAATCGATATCGAAATTCTTTAAATCATTAGTTTAACATATTTAAGTTAATAAACCTTCTTTAACGATCTGAAGTTGGCATATAGCCATGGCCGCATAACGGCAGCGCATGTAGAAGAATTCCGTAATCTCATATTTAGGTATAAAGTCGATTTTCTTGTATATACGCATTAAGCTATCTATATCGAAATTCTTCAAATCATTAGTTTAACATATTAAGAAAATAAACGCTTTTTAGCTTACTGAAGTCTACATAAAGCCTTAACGGTATAACGCCAGTTCATTTAGAAGAATTCCGTAAAGTTATAATTTTATTTTAAGGTATAAAGTCGATTTTCTTGTATATATGCATTAAGCAATCGATATCGAGATGCTTCAACCCATTAGTTTAACATATTTAAGTTAATAAACCTTCTTTAACGAACTGAAGTTGGCATAAACCCATGGCGGCATAACGACAGTGCATGTAGAAGAATTCCATAAACTTATATTTAGATGTAAAGACGATTTTCTTGTATTTACATATTTAGCAGTCGATATCGAAATGTTTCAAACCATTAGTTTAACATATTTAAGTTAATTAAGCTTCTTTAACGCACTGAGGTTAACATAAAGCCATGGCGGCATAACGGCAGTGCATGTAGAAGAATTCCGTTATCTTATATTTGGGTGTATTTTTTCTTGTATTTACATATTTAGCAATGGATATCGAAATGCTTTAAACCATTAGTTTAACATATTTAAGTTAATAAACCTTCTTTAACGAACTGAAGTTGGCATAAAGCCATGGCGGCAAAACGGCAGTGCATTTAGAAGAATTCCGTAATGTTATAACTTTACATTTAGGTACAAAGTCGATTTTCTTGTATATATACATTTCGCAATCGATATCGAAATGCTTCAGATAACTGGTTTAACATATGTAAAATAATAAACCTCCTTTAGCGAACTGAAGTTGACATAAAGCCATAACGGCACTGCATTTGGAAGAATTCCGTAGTCTTATATTTAGGTATAAAGTCGATTTTCTTGTATATACACATTTAGCAATCGATATCAAAATGCTTCAAATCATTAGTTTAACATATTTAAGTAAATAAAGCTTCTTTAACGCACTGAAGTTAACATAAAGCCATGGCGGCATAACGGCAGTGCATGTAGAAGAATTCCGTAGTCTTATATTTAGGTATAAATTCGAATTTCTTGTGTACATACATTTAGCAATCGATATCGAAATGCTTCAAATCATTAATTTAATATATTTAAGTTAATTAACCTTCTTTAACGTATTGAAGTTGATATAAAGCCATGACGGCATAACGACAGTGCATGTAGAAGAATTCCGTAATCTTATATTTAGGTGTAAAGTCGATTTTCTTGTATATATGCAATAACCAATCGATATCGAAATGCTTCAAATAACTTGTTTAACATATTTAAGTTAATAAACCTTCTTTAACGCACTGAAGTTAACATAAAGCCATGGCGGCATAACGGCAGTGAATGTAGAAGGATTCCGTAATCTTATATTTAGGTATAAAGTCGATTTTCTTGTATATACTCATTTAGCTATCGATATCGAAATGCTTCAAATCATTAGTTTAACATATTTAAGTTAATTGAGCTTCTTTACCGCACTGAAGTTAACATAAAGCCATGGCGGCATAACGGCAGTGCATGTAGAAGAATTCCGTAATTTTATATTTGGGTATAAAGTCGATTTTCTTTTATATACACATTTAGCAATCGATAACGAAATGCTTCAAATAACTGGTTTAACATATTTAAGTAAATTAACCTTCTTTATCTTACAGAAGTTCAGATAATGCCATAACGGTATAACGGCAGCGCATTTGGAAGAATTCCGTAATCTTATATTTAGGTGTAAAGTCGATTTCCTTGTATTTACATATTTAGCAATCGTTTTTGCTTCAAACCATTAGTTTAACATATTTAAGTTAATAAACCTTCTTTAACGAACTGAAGTTGGCATAAAGCCATGGCGGCATAAAGGCAGTGCATTTAGAAGAATTCCGTAATCTTATGTTTATGTAAAAAGTCGATTTTCTTGTATATACACATTTAGCAATCGATATAAAAATACTTCAAATCATTAGTTTAACATATCTAAGTAAATTCAGCTTCTTTAACGCACTGAAGTATACATAAAGCCATGGCGGCATAACGGCAGTGCATGTGGAAGAATTCCGTAATCTTATGTTTAGGTATAAATTCGATTTTCTTGTATATAAGTTAATAAACCTTCTCTAACGCACTGAAGTTAACATAATGCCATAACGGTATAACGGCAGCGCATTTGGAAGAATTCCGTAATCTTATATTTAGGTATAAAGTCGATTTTGTTGTATATACACATTTAACAATCGATATCGAGATGCTTCGAATCATTAGTTTAACACATTTTAGTTAATAAACCTTCTCTAACGAACTGAAGTTGGCATAAAGCCATGGCGGAATAACGACAGTGCATGTAGAAGAATTCCGTTATCTTATATTTAGGTGTAAAGTCGATTTTCTTGTATTCACATATTTAGCAATCGATATCGAAATGCTTCAAACCATTAGTTTAACATATTTAAGTTAATTAAGCTTCTTTAACGCACTGAAGTTAACATAAAGCCATGGTGGCATAACGGCAGTGCATGTAGAAGATTTCCGTATTCTTATATTTAGGTAAAAAGTCGATTTTCTTATATATACACATTTAGTAATCGATATCAAAATGCTTCAAATCATTAGTTTAACATAATTAAGTTAATTAACCTTCTTTATCTTACTGAAGTTCACATAATGCAATAACGGTATAGCGGCAGCGCATTTGGAAGAATTCCGTAATCTTATATTTAGGTGTAAAGTCGATTTTCTTGTATTTACATATTAAGTTATCGATATCGAAATGCTTCAAATCATCAGTTTAACATATTTAAGTAAATAAAGCTTCTTTAACGCACTGAAGTTAACATAAAGCCATGGCGGCATAACGGCAGTGCATGTAGAAGAATTCCGTAATCATATATTTAGGTATAAAGTCGAATTTTTGTATATCCACATTTAGCATTCGATATCGAAATGCTTCAAATCATTAGTTTAACATATTTAAGTTAATAAACCTTCTTTATCTTACTGAAGTTTACATAAAGCCATAACGGTATAACGGCAGTGCATTTGGAAGAATTCCGTAATCTCATATTTAGGTATAAAATCGAGTTTGTTGTATATACACATTTAGCAATCGATATCGAAATGCTTCAAATCATTAGTTTAACATATTTAAGTTAATTAACCCTCTCTATCTTAATGGAGTCTATAAAAGCCTTAACGGCATAACGGCAAAGCATTTAGAAGAATTACGTTATCTTATATTTAGGTATAAAGTCGATTTTCTTGTATATACTCATTTAGCAATCGATATCGAAATGCTTCAAATCATTAGTTTAACATATTTAAGTTAATTAAGCTTCTTAAACGCACTGAAGTTAACATAAAGCCATGGCGGCATAACGACAGTGCATGTAAAAGAATTCCGTTAACTTATATTTAGGTATAAAGTCGATTTTCTTGTATATACACATTCAGCAATCGATAGCGAAATGCTTCAAATAACTGGTTTAACATATTTAAGTTAATTAGCCTTCTTTATCTTACTGAAGTTTACATAAAGCCATAACGGTATAACGGCAGTGCATTTAGAAGAATTCCGTAATCTTATATTTAGGTAAAAAGTCGATTTTCTTGTATATACACATTTAGCAATCGATATCAAAATGCTTCAAATCATTAGTTTAACATATTTAAGTAAATAAAGCTTCTTTAACGCACTAAAGTTAACATAAAGCCATGGCGGCATAACGGCAGTGCATGTAGAAGAATTCCGTAATCTTATATTTATGTATAAAGCCGATTTTCTTGTGTACATACATTTAACAATCCATATCGAGATGCTTCAAATCATTAATTTAACATATTTAAGTTAATTAACCTCCTTTTACGTATTGAAGTTGATATAAAGCCATGGCGGCATAACGACAGTGCATGTAGAAGAATTCCGTAATCTTATATTAAGGTGTAAAGTCGATTTTCTTGTATGTATGCATTAACCAATCGATATCGAAATGCTTAAAATAACTTGTTTAACATATTTAAGTTAATAAAACTTCTTTAACGCACAGAAGTTAACATAAAGCCATGGCGGCATAACGGCAGTGAATGTAGAAGAATTCCGTAATCTTATATTCAGGTATAAAGTCGATTTTGTTGTAAAGACTCATTTAGCAATCGATATCGAAATGCTTCAAATCATTAGTTTTATATATTTAAGTTAATAAACCTTCTTTAACGAACTGAGGTTGGCATATATCCATGGCGGCAAAACGGCAGTGCATTTAGAAGAATTCCGTTATCTTATATCTAGGTATAAAGTCATCATTAGTTTTACATATTTAAGTTAATAAACCTTCTTTATCTTACTGAAGTTTACATAAAGCCTTGACGGTATAACGGCCATGCATTTGGAAGGATTCCGTAATCTGATATTTAGGTAAAAAGTCGATTTTGTTGAATATACACCTTTAGCAATCGATATCGAAATGCTTCAAATCATTAGTTTAATATGTTTAAGTTAATTAACCTTCTTTAACGTATTGAAGTTGATATAAAGCCATGGCGGCATAACGACAGTGCATTTGGAAGAATTCCGTAATCTTGTATTTAGGTATAAAGTCGAATTTCTTGTATATATGCATTATGCAATCGATTTCGAAAAGCTTCAAATCATGAGTTTAACATATTTAAGTTAATTAACCTTCTTTATCTTATTGAAGTTTACATAATGCCATAACGGTATAACGGCAGCGCATTTTGAAGAATTCCGTTGTCTTATATTTAGGATAAAGTCGACTTTGTTGTATATATACACCTAGCAATCGATATCGAGATGCTTCAACTCAATAGTTTAACATATTTAAGTTAATTTACCATCTTTATCTTCCTTAAGCCTACAAAAGCCTTAACGGCATAACAGCAGTGCATTTGGAAGAATTCCGTAATCTCATATTTAGGTATAAAATCGATTTTGTTGTTTATACACATTTAGCAATCGATATCGAAATGCTTAAAATCATTAGTTTAACATATTTAAGTTAATTAACCCTCTCTATCTTAATGAAGTCTACAAAAGCTTCAACGGCATAACGGCAGTGAATTTAGAAGAATTAATTAATATTATGTTTAGGTATAAAGTCGATTTTGTTGTATATACTCATTTAGCAATCGATATCGAAATGCTTCAGTTCATTAGTTTAACATATTTAAGTAAATTAACCTTCTTTAACGTATCGAAGGTGATATAATGTCATGGCGGCATAACGACAGTACATTTGGAAGAATTCCGTAATCTTGTATTTAGGTATAAAGTCGATTTTCTTGTATATATGCATTTAGCAATCGATATCGAGATGCTTCAACCCATTAGTTTATCATATTTAAGTTAATAAAATTTCTTTAACGAACTGAACTTGGCATAAAGCCATGGCGGCATAACGGCAGTGCATGTAGAAGAATTCCATAATCTTATATTTAGGTGTAAAGTCGATTTTCTTGTATTTACACATTTAGCAATCGATAACGAAATGCTTCAAATAACTGGTTTAACATATTTAAGTAAATTAACCTTCTTTATCTTACTGAAGTTTACATAAAGCCATAACGGTATAACGGCAGTGCATTTAGAAGAATTCCGTAATCTTATATTTAGGTATAAAATCGATTTTGTTGTATGTACACATTTAGCAATCGATATCGAGATGCTTCAACCCATTAGTTTAACATAATTTAGTTAATAAACCTCCTTTAACGAACTGAAGTTGGCATAAAGCCATAACGGTATAACGGCAGTGCATTTAGAAGAATTCCGTAATCTTATATTTAGGTATAAAATCGATTTTGTTGTATGTACACATTTAGCAATCGATATCGAGATGCTTCAACCCATTAGTTTAACATATTTAAGTTAATAAACCTTTTTTAAGTTGGTATAAAGTCATGGCGGCAAAACGGCAGTGCATGTAGAAGAATTCCGTAATCTTATATTTAGGTATAAAGTCGATTTTCTTGTATATACACATTTAGCAAACGATATCGAAATGCTTCAGGTCATTAGTTTAACATATTTAAGTTAATTAACCTTCTTTAACGTATCGAAGGTGATATAATGTCATGGCGGCATAACGACAGTACATTTGGAAGAATTCCGTAATCTTGTATTTAGGTATAAAGTCGATTTTCTTGTATATATGCATTTAGCAATCGATATCGAGATGCTTCAACCCATTAGTTTATCATATTTAAGTTAATAAAATTTCTTTAACGAACTGAACTTGGCATAAAGCCATGGCGGCATAACGGCAGTGCATGTAGAAGAATTCCATAATCTTATATTTAGGTGTAAAGTCGATTTTCTTGTATTTACATAGTAAGCCATCGATATCGAAATGCTTCAAACCATTAGTTTAACATATTTAAGTTAATTAACCTTCTTTATCTTACTGATGTTCACATAATGCCATAAGGGTATAACGGCAGTGCATTTAGAAGAATTCCGTAATCTTATATTTAGGTGTAAAGTCGATTTTCTTGTATTTACATATTTAGCAATCGATATCGAAATGCTTCAAACCATTAGTTTAACATATTTAAGTTAATAAACCTTCTTTAACGAACTGAAGTTGGCATAAAGCCATGGCGGCATAAAGGCAGTGCATTTAGAAGAATTCCGTAATCTTATGTTTATGTAAAAAGTCGATTTTCTTGTATATACACATTTAGCAATAGATATAAAAATGCTTCAAATCATTAGTTTACCATATCTAAGGTAATTAAGCTTCTTTAACGCACTGAAGTTAACATAAAGCCATGGCCGCATAACGGCAGTGCATGTGGAAGAATTCCGTAATCTTATGTTTAGGTATAAATTCGATTTTCTTGTATATACACATTTAGAATGCGATATCGAAATGCTTCAAATCATTGGTTTAACATATTTAAGTTAATAAACCTTCTTTAATGTATTGAAGTTGATATAAAGCCATAACGGTGTAACGGTGTCTTATATTTAGGTATAAAGTCTTTTTTCCTGTATATATGCATTAACCAATCGATATCGAAATGCATCAAATAACTGGTTTAACATATTTAAGTTATTTAACCTTCTTTAACGAACTGAAGTTAACATAAAGCCATAACGGCATAACTGCAGTGCATTAAGAAGAATTCCGTTATCATATATTTAGGTATAAAGTCGATTTTCTTGTATATACACAATTAGCAATCGATAACGAAATGCTTCAAATCAGTAGTTTAACATATTTAAGTTAATTAACCTTCTTTATCTTACTGAAGTTTACATAAAGCCATAACGGTATAACGGCAGTGCATTTAGAAGAATTCCGTAAACTTATATTTAGGTATAAAATCGATTTTGTTATATGTACACAATTAGCAATCGATAACGAAATGCTTCAACCCATTAGTTTAACATATTTTAGTTAACAAACCGTCTTTAACGAACTGAAGTTAACATAAAGCCATGGCGGCATAACGACAGTGCATGTAGAAGAATTCCGTAATCTTATATTTAGGTGTAAATCGATTTTCTTGTATTTACATATTTAGCAATCGATATCGAAATGCTCTAAAACATTAGTTTAACATATTTAAGTTACTTAAGCTTCTCTAATGCACTGAAGTTAACATAACGCCTTAACGGCATAACGGCAGTGTATGTAGAAGAATTCCGTAATCTACTATTTACGTAAAAAGTCGATTTTCTTGTATATACACATTTAGCAATCGATATCAAAATGCTTTAAATCATTAGCTTAACATAATTAAGTTATCTTACTGAAGTTCACATAATGCCATAACGGTATAACGGCAGCGCATTTGGAAGAATTCCGTAATCTTATATTTAGGTATAAAGTCGATTTTGTTGTATATACACATTTAGCAATCGATATCGAGATGCTTCAAATCATTAGTTTAACATATTTAAGTTAATTAACCTTCTTTAACGAACTAAAGTTGGCATAAAGCCATGGCGGCATAACGGCAGTGCATGTGGAAGAATTACGTAATCTTATGTTTAGGTATAAATTCGATTTTCTTGTATATACACATTTAGAAAGCGATATCGAAATGCTTCAAATCATTGGTTTAACATATTTAAGTTAATAAACCTTCTTTAACGTATTGAAGTTGATATAAAGCCATTTCGGCATAACGACAGTACATTTGGAAGAATTCCGTAGTCTTATATTTAGGTATAAAGTCTATTTTCCTGTATATATGCATTTAGCAATCGATAACGAAATGCTCCAAACCATTAGTTTAACATGTTTAAGTTAATTAACCTTCTTTAACGAACTGAAGTTAACATAAAGCCATGGCGGCACAACGGCAGTGCATTAAGAAGAATTCCGTTATCTTATATTTAGGTATAAAGTCGATATTCTTGTATATACACATTTACCAATCGACAACGAAATGCTTCAAATCATTAGTTTGACATATCTAAGTTAATTAACCTTCTTTATCTTACTGAAGTTTACATAAAGCCATAACGGTATAACGGCAGTGCATTTAGAAGAATTCCGTAATCTTATATTTAGGAATAAAATCGATTTTGTTGTATATACACGTTTAGCAATCGACATCGGGATGCTTTAACCCATTAGTTTAACATATTTTAGTTAATAAACCGTCTTTAACGAACAGAAGTTGGCATAAAGCCATGGCAACATAACGACAGTGCATGTAGAAGAATTCCGTAATCTTATATATAGGTGTAAAGTCGATTTTCTTAAATTTACATATTTAGCAATCGAAATCGAAATGCTTCAAGCCATTAGTTTAAAATATTTAAGTTACTTAAGCTTCTTTAACGCACTGAAGTTAACATGACGCCTTAACGGCATAACGGCAGTGTATGTAGAAGAATTCCGTAGTCTTATATTTAGGTATAAAGTCGATTTTGTTGTATATACACATTTTGCAATCGATATCGAGATGCTTCAACCTATTAGTTTAACATATTTAAGTTAACAAACCTTCTTTAACGAACTGAAGTTGCCATAAAGCCATGGCGGCATAACGACAGTGCAGGTAGAAGAATTCCGAAATCTTATATTTAGGTGTAAAGTCGATTTTCTTGTATTTACATATTTAGCAATCGATATCGAAATGCTTCAAACCATTAGTTTAACATATTTAAGTTAATTAAGCCTCTTTAACGCACTGAAGTTAACATAAAGCCATGGCGGCATAACGGCACTGCATGTAGAAGAATTCCGTAATCTTATATTCAGGTATAAAGAAGATTTTCTTGTATATACACATTTGGCAATCGATAACGAAATGCTTCAAATAACTGGTTTAACATATTTAAGTTAATAAACCTTCTTTATCTTACTGAAGTATACATAAAGCCATAACGGTATAACGGCAGTGCATTTAGAAGAATTCCGTAATCTTATATTTAGGTAAAAAGTCGATTTTCTTGTACATACACATTTAGCAATCGCTATCAAAATTCTTCAAATCATTAGTTTAACATAATTAAGTTAAATAACCTTCTTTATCTTACTGAAGTTCACATAATGCCATAACGGTATAACGGGGTTGCATTTAGAAGAATTCCGTAATCTTATATTTAGGTATAAAATCGATTTTGTTGTATGTACACATTTAGCAATCGATATCGAGATGCTTCAACCCATTAGTTTAACATATTTAAGTTAATAAACCTTTTTTAAGTTGGTATAAAGTCATGGCGGCAAAACGGCAGTGCATGTAGAAGAATTCCGTAATCTTATATTTAGGTATAAAGTCGATTTTCTTGTATATACACATTTAGCAAACGATATCGAAATGCTTCAGGTCATTAGTTTAACATATTTAAGTTAATTAACCTTCTTTAACGTATCGAAGGTGATATAATGTCATGGCGGCATAACGACAGTACATTTGGAAGAATTCCGTAATCTTGTATTTAGGTATAAAGTCGATTTTCTTGTATATATGCATTTAGCAATCGATATCGAGATGCTTCAACCCATTAGTTTATCATATTTAAGTTAATAAAATTTCTTTAACGAACTGAACTTGGCATAAAGCCATGGCGGCATAACGGCAGTGCATGTAGAAGAATTCCATAATCTTATATTTAGGTGTAAAGTCGATTTTCTTGTATTTACATAGTAAGCCATCGATATCGAAATGCTTCAAACCATTAGTTTAACATATTTAAGTTAATTAACCTTCTTTATCTTACTGATGTTCACATAATGCCATAAGGGTATAACGGCAGTGCATTTAGAAGAATTCCGTAATCTTATATTTAGGTGTAAAGTCGATTTTCTTGTATTTACATATTTAGCAATCGATATCGAAATGCTTCAAACCATTAGTTTAACATATTTAAGTTAATAAACCTTCTTTAACGAACTGAAGTTGGCATAAAGCCATGGCGGCATAAAGGCAGTGCATTTAGAAGAATTCCGTAATCTTATATTTAGGTATAAAGTCGATTTTGTTGTACATGCACATTTAGCAATCGATATCGAAATGCTTCAAACCATTAGTTTAACATATTTAAAATAACTAACCTTCTTTAAAGTATTGAAGGTGATATAAAGCCATGGCGGCATAACGGCAGTGCATGTGGAAGAATTCCGTAATCTTATGTTTAGGTATAAATTCGATTTTCTTGTATATACACATTTAGAATGCGATATCGAAATGCTTCAAATCATTGGTTTAACATATTTAAGTTAATAAACCTTCTTTAATGTATTGAAGTTGATATAAAGCCATAACGGTGTAACGGTGTCTTATATTTAGGTATAAAGTCTTTTTTCCTGTATATATGCATTAACCAATCGATATCGAAATGCATCAAATAACTGGTTTAACATATTTAAGTTATTTAACCTTCTTTAACGAACTGAAGTTAACATAAAGCCATAACGGCATAACTGCAGTGCATTAAGAAGAATTCCGTTATCATATATTTAGGTATAAAGTCGATTTTCTTGTATATACACAATTAGCAATCGATAACGAAATGCTTCAAATCAGTAATTTAACATATTTAAGTTAATTAACCTTCTTTATCTTACTGAAGTTTACATAAAGCCATAACGGTATAACGGCAGTGCATTTAGAAGAATTCCGTAAACTTATATTTAGGTATAAAATCGATTTTGTTATATGTACACAATTAGCAATCGATAACGAAATGCTTCAACCCATTAGTTTAACATATTTTAGTTAACAAACCGTCTTTAACGAACTGAAGTTAACATAAAGCCATGGCGGCATAACGACAGTGCATGTAGAAGAATTCCGTAATCTTATATTTAGGTGTAAATCGATTTTCTTGTATTTACATATTTAGCAATCGATATCGAAATGCTCTAAAACATTAGTTTAACATATTTAAGTTACTTAAGCTTCTCTAATGCACTGAAGTTAACATAACGCCTTAACGGCATAACGGCAGTGTATGTAGAAGAATTCCGTAATCTACTATTTACGTAAAAAGTCGATTTTCTTGTATATACACATTTAGCAATCGATATCAAAATGCTTTAAATCATTAGCTTAACATAATTAAGTTAATTAACCTTCCTTATCTTACTGAAGTTCACATAATGCCATAACGGTATAACGGCAGCGCATTTGGAAGAATTCCGTAATCTTATATTTAGGTATAAAGTCGATTTTGTTGTATATACACATTTAGAAAGCGATATCGAAATGCTTCAAATCATTGGTTTAACATATTTAAGTTAATAAACCTTCTTTAACGTATTGAAGTTGATAACGGGTGATTTTTTTGAGGTTAGGATTTTCATGCAGTAGTATTTGACAGATCACGTGGGATGTCAGACATGGTGTCAAAGAGAAAGATGCTCAGTATGCTTTGACATTTCATCATGAATAGACTTACTAACGAGCAACGCTTGCAAATCATTGAATTTTATTACCAAAATCAGTGTTCGGTTCGAAATGTGTTTCGCGTCCGTGTCCGATGAGCGATGAGGCTCATTTCTGGTTGAATGGCTACGTAAATAAGCAAAATTGCCGCATTTGGGGTGAAGAGCAACCAGAAGCCGTTCAAGAACTGCCCATGCATCCCGAAAAATGCACTGTTTGGTGTGGTTTGTACGCTGGTGGAATCATTGGACCGTATTTTTTCAAAGATGCTGTTGGACGCAACGTTACGGTGAATGGCGATCGCTATCGTTCGATGCTAACAAACTTTTTGTTGCCAAAAATGGAAGAACTGAACTTGGTTGACATGTGGTTTCAACAAGATGGCGCTACATGCCACACAGCTCGCGATTCTATGGCCATTTTGAGGGAAAACTTCGGACAACAATTCATCTCAAGAAATGGACCCGTAAGTTGGCCACCAAGATCATGCGATTTAACGCCTTTAGACTATTTTTTGTGGGGCTACGTCAAGTCTAAAGTCTACAGAAATAAGCCAGCAACTATTCCAGCTTTGGAAGACAACATTTCCGAAGAAATTCGGGCTATTCCGGCCGAAATGCTCGAAAAAGTTGCCCAAAAAATTTGGGCTTTCCGAATGGACCACCTAAGACGCAGCCGCGGTCAACATTTAAATGAAATTATCTTCAAAAAGTAAATGTCATGAACCAATCTAACGTTTCAAATAAAGAACCGATGAGATTTTGCAAATTTTATGCGTTTTTTTTTTTAAAAAAGTTATCAAGCTCTTAAAAAATCACCCTATATAAAGCCATTTCGGCATAACGACAGTACATTTGGAAGAATTCCGTAGTCTTATATTTAGGTATAAAGTCTATTTTCCTGTATATATGCATTTAGCAATCGATAACGAAATGCTCCAAACCATTAGTTTAACATGTTTAAGTTAATTAACCTTCTTTAACGAACTGAAGTTAACATAAAGCCATGGCGGCACAACGGCAGTGCATTAAGAAGAATTCCGTTATCTTATATTTAGGTATAAAGTCGATATTCTTGTATATACACATTTACCAATCGACAACGAAATGCTTCAAATCATTAGTTTGACATATCTAAGTTAATTAACCTTCTTTATCTTACTGAAGTTTACATAAAGCCATAACGGTATAACGGCAGTGCATTTAGAAGAATTCCGTAATCTTATATTTAGGAATAAAATCGATTTTGTTGTATATACACGTTTAGCAATCGACATCGGGATGCTTTAACCCATTAGTTTAACATATTTTAGTTAATAAACCGTCTTTAACGAACAGAAGTTGGCATAAAGCCATGGCAACATAACGACAGTGCATGTAGAAGAATTCCGTAATCTTATATATAGGTGTAAAGTCGATTTTCTTAAATTTACATATTTAGCAATCGAAATCGAAATGCTTCAAGCCATTAGTTTAACATATTTAAGTTAATTAACCTTCTTTATCTTACTGATGTTCACATAATGCCATAAGGCAGTGCATTTAGAAGAATTCCGTAATCTTATATTTAGGTGTAAAGTCGATTTTCTTGTATTTACATATTTAGCAATCGATATCGAAATGCTTCAAACCATTAGTTTAACATATTTAAGTTAATAAACCTTCTTTAACGAACTGAAGTTGGCATAAAGCCATGGCGGCATAAAGGCAGTGCATTTAGAAGAATTCCGTAATCTTATATTTAGGTATAAAGTCGATTTTGTTGTACATGCACATTTAGCAATCGATATCGAAATGCTTCAAACCATTAGTTTAACATATTTAAAATAACTAACCTTCTTTAAAGTATTGAAGGTGATATAAAGCCATGGCGGCATAACGGCAGTGCATGTGGAAGAATTCCGTAATCTTATGTTTAGGTATAAATTCGATTTTCTTGTATATACACATTTAGAATGCGATATCGAAATGCTTCAAATCATTGGTTTAACATATTTAAGTTAATAAACCTTCTTTAATGTATTGAAGTTGATATAAAGCCATAACGGTGTAACGGTGTCTTATATTTAGGTATAAAGTCTTTTTTCCTGTATATATGCATTAACCAATCGATATCGAAATGCATCAAATAACTGGTTTAACATATTTAAGTTATTTAACCTTCTTTAACGAACTGAAGTTAACATAAAGCCATAACGGCATAACTGCAGTGCATTAAGAAGAATTCCGTTATCATATATTTAGGTATAAAGTCGATTTTCTTGTATATACACAATTAGCAATCGATAACGAAATGCTTCAAATCAGTAATTTAACATATTTAAGTTAATTAACCTTCTTTATCTTACTGAAGTTTACATAAAGCCATAACGGTATAACGGCAGTGCATTTAGAAGAATTCCGTAAACTTATATTTAGGTATAAAATCGATTTTGTTATATGTACACAATTAGCAATCGATAACGAAATGCTTCAACCCATTAGTTTAACATATTTTAGTTAACAAACCGTCTTTAACGAACTGAAGTTAACATAAAGCCATGGCGGCATAACGACAGTGCATGTAGAAGAATTCCGTAATCTTATATTTAGGTGTAAATCGATTTTCTTGTATTTACATATTTAGCAATCGATATCGAAATGCTCTAAAACATTAGTTTAACATATTTAAGTTACTTAAGCTTCTCTAATGCACTGAAGTTAACATAACGCCTTAACGGCATAACGGCAGTGTATGTAGAAGAATTCCGTAATCTACTATTTACGTAAAAAGTCGATTTTCTTGTATATACACATTTAGCAATCGATATCAAAATGCTTTAAATCATTAGCTTAACATAATTAAGTTAATTAACCTTCCTTATCTTACTGAAGTTCACATAATGCCATAACGGTATAACGGCAGCGCATTTGGAAGAATTCCGTAATCTTATATTTAGGTATAAAGTCGATTTTGTTGTATATACACATTTAGAAAGCGATATCGAAATGCTTCAAATCATTGGTTTAACATATTTAAGTTAATAAACCTTCTTTAACGTATTGAAGTTGATAACGGGTGATTTTTTTGAGGTTAGGATTTTCATGCAGTAGTATTTGACAGATCACGTGGGATGTCAGACATGGTGTCAAAGAGAAAGATGCTCAGTATGCTTTGACATTTCATCATGAATAGACTTACTAACGAGCAACGCTTGCAAATCATTGAATTTTATTACCAAAATCAGTGTTCGGTTCGAAATGTGTTTCGCGTCCGTGTCCGATGAGCGATGAGGCTCATTTCTGGTTGAATGGCTACGTAAATAAGCAAAATTGCCGCATTTGGGGTGAAGAGCAACCAGAAGCCGTTCAAGAACTGCCCATGCATCCCGAAAAATGCACTGTTTGGTGTGGTTTGTACGCTGGTGGAATCATTGGACCGTATTTTTTCAAAGATGCTGTTGGACGCAACGTTACGGTGAATGGCGATCGCTATCGTTCGATGCTAACAAACTTTTTGTTGCCAAAAATGGAAGAACTGAACTTGGTTGACATGTGGTTTCAACAAGATGGCGCTACATGCCACACAGCTCGCGATTCTATGGCCATTTTGAGGGAAAACTTCGGACAACAATTCATCTCAAGAAATGGACCCGTAAGTTGGCCACCAAGATCATGCGATTTAACGCCTTTAGACTATTTTTTGTGGGGCTACGTCAAGTCTAAAGTCTACAGAAATAAGCCAGCAACTATTCCAGCTTTGGAAGACAACATTTCCGAAGAAATTCGGGCTATTCCGGCCGAAATGCTCGAAAAAGTTGCCCAAAATTGGACTTTCCGAATGGACCACCTAAGACGCAGCCGCGGTCAACATTTAAATGAAATTATCTTCAAAAAGTAAATGTCATGAACCAATCTAACGTTTCAAATAAAGAACCGATGAGATTTTGCAAATTTTATGCGTTTTTTTTTTTAAAAAAGTTATCAAGCTCTTAAAAAATCACCCTATATAAAGCCATTTCGGCATAACGACAGTACATTTGGAAGAATTCCGTAGTCTTATATTTAGGTATAAAGTCTATTTTCCTGTATATATGCATTTAGCAATCGATAACGAAATGCTCCAAACCATTAGTTTAACATGTTTAAGTTAATTAACCTTCTTTAACGAACTGAAGTTAACATAAAGCCATGGCGGCACAACGGCAGTGCATTAAGAAGAATTCCGTTATCTTATATTTAGGTATAAAGTCGATATTCTTGTATATACACATTTACCAATCGACAACGAAATGCTTCAAATCATTAGTTTGACATATCTAAGTTAATTAACCTTCTTTATCTTACTGAAGTTTACATAAAGCCATAACGGTATAACGGCAGTGCATTTAGAAGAATTCCGTAATCTTATATTTAGGAATAAAATCGATTTTGTTGTATATACACGTTTAGCAATCGACATCGGGATGCTTTAACCCATTAGTTTAACATATTTTAGTTAATAAACCGTCTTTAACGAACAGAAGTTGGCATAAAGCCATGGCAACATAACGACAGTGCATGTAGAAGAATTCCGTAATCTTATATATAGGTGTAAAGTCGATTTTCTTAAATTTACATATTTAGCAATCGAAATCGAAATGCTTCAAGCCATTAGTTTAAAATATTTAAGTTACTTAAGCTTCTTTAACGCACTGAAGTTAACATGACGCCTTAACGGCATAACGGCAGTGTATGTAGAAGAATTCCGTAGTCTTATATTTAGGTATAAAGTCGATTTTGTTGTATATACACATTTTGCAATCGATATCGAGATGCTTCAACCTATTAGTTTAACATATTTAAGTTAACAAACCTTCTTTAACGAACTGAAGTTGCCATAAAGCCATGGCGGCATAACGACAGTGCAGGTAGAAGAATTCCGAAATCTTATATTTAGGTGTAAAGTCGATTTTCTTGTATTTACATATTTAGCAATCGATATCGAAATGCTTCAAACCATTAGTTTAACATATTTAAGTTAATTAAGCCTCTTTAACGCACTGAAGTTAACATAAAGCCATGGCGGCATAACGGCACTGCATGTAGAAGAATTCCGTAATCTTATATTCAGGTATAAAGAAGATTTTCTTGTATATACACATTTGGCAATCGATAACGAAATGCTTCAAATAACTGGTTTAACATATTTAAGTTAATAAACCTTCTTTATCTTACTGAAGTATACATAAAGCCATAACGGTATAACGGCAGTGCATTTAGAAGAATTCCGTAATCTTATATTTAGGTAAAAAGTCGATTTTCTTGTACATACACATTTAGCAATCGCTATCAAAATTCTTCAAATCATTAGTTTAACATAATTAAGTTAAATAACCTTCTTTATCTTACTGAAGTTCACATAATGCCATAACGGTATAACGGGGTTGCATTTGGAAGAATTCCGTAATCTTATATTTAGGTGTGAAGTCGATTTTCTTGTATTTACATATTTAGCAATCGATATCGAAATGCTTTAAACCATTAGTTTAACATATTTAAGTTAATAAACCTTCTTTACCGAACTGAAGTTGGCATAAAGCCATGGCGGCATAACGACAGTGCATTAAGAAGAATTCCGTAATCTTATATTTAGGTATAAAGTCGATTTTCTTGTATATACGCATTTAGCATTCGATATCGAAATGCTTCAACTCATTAGTTTAACATATTTAAGTTAATAAACCTTCTCTATCTTAATGAAGTCTACAAAGGCCTTAACGGCATAACGGCAGTGCATGTAGAAGAATTCCGTAATTTTATATTTAGGTATAAAGTCGATTTTGTTGTATATACTCATTTAGCAATCGATATCGAAATGCTTCAAATCATTAGTTTAACATATTTAAGTTAATTAACCTTCTTTAACGTATCGAAGGTGATATAATGTCATGGCGGCATAACGACAGTACTTTTGGAAGAATTCCGTAATCTTATATTTAGGTATAAAGTCGATTTTCTTGTATATATGCATTTAGCAATCGATATAGAGATGCCTCAACTCATTAGTTTAACATATTTAAGTTAATAAACCTTCTTTAACTTACTGAAGTTCACATATCGCCATAACGGTATAACGGGAGCGCATTTGGAAGAATTCAGTAATCTTATATTTATGTATAAAGTCGATTTTCTTGTATATATGCATTTAGCAATCGATATGGAGATGCTTCAACCATTAGTTTAACATATTTAAGTTAAAAAAAACCCCCCCTTTTTTGAACTGAAGTTGGCATAAAGCCTGGCGGATAACGGCAGTCATTTGGGAAAAAATTTCCTAATCCTTTTATTTAGGTTAAAGTCGATTTTCCCCCCCCCCCCCCCCCCCCCCCCCCCCCCCCCCCCCCCCCCCCCCCCCCCCCCCCCCCCCCCCCCCCCCCCCCCCCCCCCCCCCCCCCCCCCCCCCCCCCCCCCCCCCCCCCCCCCCCCCCCCCCCCCCCCCCCCCCCCCCCCCCCCCCCCCCCCGATATCAAAATGCTTCAAATCATTAGTTTAACATATTTAAGTTAATTAACCCTCTCTATCTTAATGAAGTCTACAAAAGCCTTAACGGCATAACGGCAGTGCATTTAGAAGAATTAATTAATATTATGTTTAGGTATAAATTCGATTTCCTTGTATATACTCATTTAGCAATCGATATCGAAATGCTTCAAATCATTAGTTTAACATATTTAAGTTAATTAAGCTTCTTTAACGCACTGAAGTTAAGATAAAGCCATGGCGGCATAACGGCAGTGCATGTAGAAGAATTCCGTTATCTTATATTTAGGTATAAAGTCGATTTTCTTGTATATACACATTTAGCAATCGATAACGAAATGCTTCAAATAACTGGTTTAACATATTTAAGTTAATTAACCTTCTTTATCTTACTGAAGTTTACATAAAGCCATAACGGTATAACGGCAGTGCATTTAGAAGAATTCCGTAATCTTATAATTAGGTATGAAGTCGATTTTCTTGTATATATGCATTTAGCAATCGATATCGAGATGCTTCAACCCATTAGTTTATCATATTTAAGTTAATAAAATTTCTTTAACGAACTAGAGTTGGCATAAAGCCATGGCGGCATAACGACAGTGCATGTAGAAGAATTCCATAATCTTATATTTAGGTGTAAAGTCGATTTTCTTGTATTTACATATTTAGCAATCGATATCGAAATGCTTCAAACCATTAGTTTAACATATTTATGTTAATTAAGCTTCTTTAACGCCGTGAAGTTAACATAAAGCCATGGCGGCATAACGGCAGTGCATTTAGAAGAATTCCGTAATCTTATATTTAGGTAAAAAGTCGATTTTCTTGTATATACACATTTAGCAATCGTTATCAAAATGCTTCAAATCATTAGTTTAACATAATTAAGTTAATTAACCTTCTTTATCTTACTGAAGTTCACATAATGCCATAACGGTATAACGGCAGCGCATTTGAAAGAATTCCGTAGTCTTATATTTAGTTGTAAAGTCGATTTTCTTGTATTTACATATTAAGTTATCGATATCGAAATGCTTCAAACCATTAGTTTAACATATTTAAGTAAAAAAACCCTCTTTTACGAACTGAAGTTGGCATAAAGCCGTGGCGGTATAACGGCAGTACATTTGGAAGAATTCCGTAATCTTATATTTAGGTATAAAGTCGATTTTCTTGTATGTATGCATTTAGCAATCGATATCGAGATGCTTCAACCCATTAGTTTAACATATTTGAGTTAATAAACCTTCATTAACGAACTGAAGTTGGCATAAAGCCATGGCGGCATAACGACAGTGCATGCAGAAGAATACCATAATCTTATATTTAGATGTAAAGTCGATTTTTTTGTATTTACATATTTAGCAATCGATATCGAAATGCTTCAAACCATTAGTTTTACATATTTAAAAAAATTAAGCTTCTTTAACGCACTGAAGTTGGCATAAAGCCGTGGCGGCATAACGGCAGTGCATTTAGAAGTATTCCGTAATCTTATATTTAGGAATAAAGTCGATTTTCTTGTATGTATGCATTTAGCAATCGATATCGAAATGCTTCAACCCATTAGTTTAACATATTTGAGTTAATAAACCTTCTTTAACGAACTAAAGTTGGCATAAAGCCATGGCGGCATAACGACAGTGCATGTAGAAGAATACCATAATCTTATATTTAGATGTAAAGTCGATTTTTTTGTATATACATATTTAGCAATCGATATCGAAATGCTTCAAACCATTAGTTTTACATATTTAAAATAATTAAGCTTCTTTAACGCACTGAAGTTAACATAAAGCCATGGCGGCATAACGGCAGTGCATGTAAAAGAATTCCGTTATCTTATATTTAGGTATAAAGTCGATTTTCTTGTATATACAAATTTAGCAATCGATATCAAAATGCTTCAAATCATTAGTTTAACATAATTAAGTTAATTAACCTTCTTTATTTTACTGAAGTTCACATATCGCCATAACGGTATAACGGGAGCGCATTTGGAAGAATTCAGTAATCTTATATTTATGTATAAAGTCGATTTTCTTGTATATATGCATTTAGCAATCGATATGGAGATGCTTCAACCCATTAGTTTATCATATTTAAGTTAATAAACCTTCTTTAACGAACTGAAGTTGGCATAAAGCCATGGCGGCATAACGACAGTGCATGTAGAAGAATTCCATAATCCTATATTCAGGTGTAAAGTCGATTTTCTTGTATTTACATATTTAGCAATTGATATCGAAATGCTTCTAACCATTAGTTTAACATATTTAAGTTAATTAAGCTTCTTTAACGCCCTGAAGTTAACATAAAGCAATGGCGGCATAACGGCAGTGCATGTAGAAGAATTCCGTTATCTTATATTTAGGTATAAAGTCTATTTTCTTGTATATACACATTTAGCAATCGATAACGAAATGCTTCAAATAACTGGTTTAACATATTTAAGTAAATTAACCTTCTTTATCTTACTGAAATTTACATAAAGCCATAACGGTATAACAGCAGTGCATTTAGAAGAATTCCGTAATCTTATATTTAGGTATTAATTTGATTTTCTTGTATACACACATTTAGCAATCGATATCGAGATGCTTCAACCCATTAGTTTAACATATTTTAGTTAATAAACCTCCTTTAACGAACTGAAGTTGGCATAAAGCCATGGCGGCATAACGGCAGTGCATGTAGAAGAATTCCGTAATCTTATATTCAGGTATAAAGTCGATTTTCTTGAATATACTCATTTAGCAATCGATATCGAAATGCTTCAAATCATTAGTTTAACATATTTAAGTTAATAAACCTTCTTTAACGAACTGAAGTTGGCGTAAAGTCATGGCGGCATAACGACAGTGCATGTAGAAGAATTCCGTAATCTTATATTTAGGTGTAAAGTCGATTTCCTTGTATATACACATTTGGCAATCGATAACGAAATGCTTCAACCATTAGTTTAACACATTTTAGTTAATAAACCTTATTTAACGAACTGAAGTTGGCATAAAGCCATGGCGGCATAACGACAGTGCATGTAGAAGAATTCCGTAATCTTATATTTAGGTGTAAAGTCGATTTTCTTGTATTTACATATTGAGCAATCGATATCGAAATGCTTCAAACCATTAGTTTAACATATTTAAGTCAATTAAGCTTCTTTAACGCACTGAAGTTGGCATAAAGTCATGACGGCAAAACGGCAGTGTATTTAGAAGAATTCCGTAATCTTATATTTAGGTATAAAGTCGATTTCCTTGTATATACACATTTAGCAATCGATAACAAAATGTTTAAAATAACTGGTTTAACATATTTAAGTTAATTAAGCTTCTTTAACGCACTGAAGTTAACATAAAGCCATGGCGGCATAACGGCAGTGCATGTAGAAGAATTCCGTTATCTTATATTTAGGTATAAAGTCGATTTCCTTGTATATACACATTTAGCAATCGATAACGAAATGCTTCAAATAACTGGTTTAACATATTTAAGTTAATAAACCTTCTTTATCTTACTGAAGTTTACATAAAGCCATAACGGTATAACGGCAGTGCATTTAGAAGAATTCCGTAATCTTATATTTAGGTATTAAATCGATTTTGTTGTATATACACATTTAGCAATCGATATCAAAATGCTTCAAATCATTAGTTTAACATAATTAAGTTAATTAACTTTCTTTATCTTACTGAAGTTCACATAATGCCATAACGGTATAACGGGAGCGCATTTGGAAGAATTCAGTAATCTTATATTTGGGTGTAAAGTCGATTTTCTTGTATTTACATATTAAGCAATCGATATCGAAATGCTTCAAACCATTAGTTTAACATATTTATGTTAATAAACCTTCTTGTATATGCACATTTAGCAATCGATATCAAAATGCTTCAAATCATTATTTTAACATATTTAAGTAAATAAGTACATGTAGAAGAATTCCGTAATCTTATATTTAGGTATAAAGTCGAATTTCTTGTACATATGCATTAAGCAATCGATTTCGAATGCTTCAAATAACTGGTTTAACATGTTGAAGTTAATAAACCTTCTTTAACGAACTGAAGTTAACATAACGCCTTAACGGCATAACGCCAGTGCATTGAGAAGAACTCCGTTATCTTATATATAGGTACAAAGTCGATTTTCTTTTATATACACAGTTAGCAATCGATATCGAAATGCTTCAAATCATTAGTTTAACATATCTGAGTTAATAAACATTCTTTAACGAACTGAAAATGGCATAAAGCCATGGCGGCATAACGACAGTGCATGTAGAAGAATTCCGTTATCTTATATTTAGGTATAAATTCGATTTTCTGGTATATACACATTTAGCAATCGATAACGAAATGCTTCAAATAACTGGTTTAACATATTTAAGTTAATTAACCTTCTTTATCTTACTGAAGTCTACATAAAGCCATAACGGTATAACGGCAGTGTATTTAGAAGAATTCCGTAATCTTATATGGTTTAACATATTTAAGTTAAGAAACCTTCTTTAACGAACTGAAGTTGGCATAAAGTCATGACGGCAAAACGGCAGTGTATTTAGAAAAATTCCGTAATCTTATATTTAGGTATAAAGTCGATTTCCTTGTATATACACATTTAGCAATCGATAACGAAATGCTTCAAATAACTGGTTTAACATATTTAAGTTAATTAAGCTTCTTTAACGCACTGAAGTTAACATAAGGCCATGGCGGCATAACGGCAGTGCATGTAGAAGAATTCCGTTATCTTATATTTAGGTATAAGGTCGATTTCCTTGTATATACACATTTTGCAATCGATAACGAAATGCTTCAAATAACTGGTTTAACATATTTAAGTTAATTAACCTTCTTTATCTTACTGAAGTTTGCATAAAGCCATAACGGTATAACAGCAGTGTATTTAGAAGAACTCCGTAATCTTATATTTAGGTATAAAGTCGATTTCCTTGTATATACACATTTAGCAATCGACAACGAAATGCTTCAAATAACTGGTTTAACATATTTAAGTTAATTAGGCTTCTTTAACGCACTGAATTTGGCATACAGCCATGGCGGCATAACGGCAGTGCATGTAGAAGAATTCCGTTATCTTATATTAAGGTATAAAGTCGATTTCCTTGTATATACACATTTAGCAATCGATAACGAAATGCTTCAAATAACTGGTTTAACATATTTAAGTTAATTAAGCTTCTTTAACGCACTGAAGTTGGCATACAGCCATGGCGGCATAACGGCAGTGCATTTAGAAGAATTCCGTAATCTTATATTTAGGTATAAAATCGATTTTGTTGTATATACACATTTAGCAATCGATATCGAGATGCTTCAACCCATTAGTTTAACACATTTTAGTTAATAAATCTTATTTAACGAACTGAAGTTGGCATAAAGCCATGGCGGCATTACGACAGTGCATGTAGAAGAATTCCGTAATCATTTATTTAGGTGTAAAGTCGATTTTCTTGTATTTACATATTGAGGAATCGATATCGAAATGCTTCAAACCATTAGCTTAAAATATTTAAGTTAATTAAGCTTCTTTAACGCACTGAAGTTAACATAAAGCCATGGCGGCATAACGGCAGTGCATGTAGAAGATTTCCGTATTCTTATATTTAGGTAAAAAGTCGTTTTTCTTGTATATACACATTTAGCAATCGATATTAAAATGCTTCATATCATTAGTTTAACATAATTAAGTTAATTAACCTTCTTTAACGCACTGAAGTTGGCATAAAGCCATGGCGGCATAACGGCAGTGCATGTAGAAGAATTCTGTTATCTTATATTTAAGTATAAAGTCGATTTCCTTGTATATACACATTTAGCAATCAATAACGAAATGCTTCAAATCATTAGTTTAACATATTTAAATTAATAAACCTTATTTAACGAACTGAAGTTGGCATAAAGTCATGACGGCAAAACGGCAGTGTATTTAGAAGAATTCCGTAATCTTATATATAGGTATAAAGTCGATTTCCTTGTATATACACATTTAGCAATCGATAACGAAATGCTTCAAATAACTGGTTTAACATATTTCAGTTAACTAAGCTTCTTTAACGCACTGAAGTTAACATAAAGCCATGGCGGCATAACGGCAGTGCATGTAGAAGAATTCCGTTATCTTATATATAGGTATAAAGTCGATTTCCTTGTATATACACATTTAGCAATGGATAACGAAATGCTTCAAATAACTGGTTTAACATATTTAAGTTAATAAACCTTCTTTATCTTACTGAAGTTTACATAAAGCCATAACGGTATAACGGCAGTGCATTTAGAAGAATTCCGTAATCTTATATGAAGTATAAAATCGATT
>CM050326.1:89595813-89648813 GCA_027475135.1 Bactrocera correcta
ACGGCATAACGGCAGTGCATTTAGAAGAATTCCGTGATCTTATATCTAGGTATAAAGTCGATTTTGTTGCATATACACATTTAGCAATTGATATCGAGATGCTTCAACTCATTGGTTTAACATATTTAAGTTAATAAACCTTCTTTAACGAACTGAAATTGGCATAAAGCCATGGCGGCATAACGGCAGTGCATGTAGAAGAATTCCGTTATCTTATATTTAGGTATAAAGTCGATTTTGTTGTATATACACATTAAGCAATCGATATCGAGATGCTTCAACTCATTAGCTTAACATATTTAAGTTAATAAACCTTCTTTAACGATCTGAAGTTGGTATATAGCCACGGCGGCATTACGGCAGTGCATGTAGAAGAATTCCGTAATCTTTTATTTAGGTATAAAGTCGATTTTCTTTTATATACACATTTAGATATCGATATCGAAATGCTTCAAATCATTAGTTTAACATATTAAGTTAACAAACATTTTTTAGCTTACTGAAGTCTACATAAAGCCTTAACGGTATAACGGCAGTGCATTGAGAAGAACTCCGTTATTTTATATTTAGGTATAAATTCGATTTTCTTGTATACACACATTTAGCAATCAATATCGAAATGCTTCAAGCCATTAGTTTAACATATTTAAAATAATTAACCTTCTTTAGCGTAATGAAGTTGATATAAAGCCATGGCGGCATAACGACAGTGCATTTAGAAGAATTCCGTAATCTTATATTTAAGTATAAAGTCGATTTTGTTGTATATACACATTTAGAAATCGATATCGAGTTGCTTCAACTCATTAGTTTAACATATTTAAGTTAATAAACCTTCTTTAACGAACTGAAGTTGGTATATAGCCACGGCGGCATTACGGCAGTGCATGTAGAAGAATTCCGTAATCTTTTATTTAGGTATAAAGTTGATTTTCTTTTATATACACATTTAGATATCGATATCGAAATGCTTCAAATCATTAGTTTAACATATTAAGTAAATAAATATTTTTTAGCTTACTGAAGTCTACATAAAGCCTTAACGGTATAACGGCAGTGCATTGAGAAGAACTCCGTTATCTTATATTTAGGTATAAATTCGATTTTCTTGTACATACACATTTAGCAATCGATATCGAAATGCTTCAAAACATTTGTTTAACATATTTAAGTTAATTAACCTTCTTTTACGTATTGCAGTTGATATAAAGCCATGGCGGCATAACGGCAGTGCATTTAGAAGAATTCCGTAATGTTATAATTTTATATTTAGGTATAAAGTCGATTTTCTTGTATTTACACATTTAGCAATCGATATCGAAATGCTTCAAGCCATTAGTTTAACATATTTAAAATAATTAACCTTCTTTAGCGTAATGAAGTTGATATAAAGCCATGGCGGCATAACGACAGTAACTGTGGAAGAATTCCGTAATCTTATATTTAGGTATAAAGTCGATTTTCTTGTATATATACATTTCGCAATCGATATCGAAATGCTTCAGATAACTGGTTTAACATATTTAAGTTAACAAACCTCCTTTAGCGAACTGAAGTTGACATTAAGCCATAACGGCAGTGCATTTGGAAGAATTCCGTAATCTTATATTTAGGTATAAATTCGATTTTCTTGTATATATACATTTCGCAATCGATATCGAAATGCTTCAGATAACTGGTTTAACATATTTAAGTAAATAAACCTCCTTTAGCGAACTGAAGTTGACATAAAGCCATAACGGCAGTGCATTTGAAAGAATTACGTAATCATATATTTGGGTATGAATTCGATTTTCTTGTATATACTCATTTAGCAATCGTTATCGAAATGCTTCAAATCATTAGTGTAACATATTTAAGTTAATAAACCTTCTTTAACGTATTGATGGTGATACAAAGCCATGGCGGCATAACGACAGTACATTTGGAAGAATTCCGTAATCTTATATTTAGGTATAAAGTCGATTTTCTTGTATATACACATTTAGCAATCGATATCGAAATGCTTTAAATCATTAGTTTAACATATTTAAGATAATTTACCCTCTTTATCTTACTGAAGTCTACAAAAGCCTTAACGGCATAACGGCAGTGCATTTGGAAGAGTTCCGTAATCTTATATTTAGGTATAAAGTCGATTTTCTTGTATATACGCATTTAGCAATCGACATCGAAATGCTTCAAATAATGAGTTCAACATATTTAAGATAATTTACCCTCTTTATCTTACTGAAGTCTACAAAAGCCTTAACGGCATAACGGCAGTGCATTTAGAAGAATTCCGTAATCTTATATTTGGGTATGAATTCGATTTCTTGTATATATGCATTAAGCAATCGATATCGAAATGCTTCAAATAACTGGTTTAGCATTTAGAAGAATTCCGTTATCTTATATTAATGTATAAAGACGATTTTCTTGTATAGCACTCCATATCGAAATGCTTCAAATCATTAGTTTAACATATTTAAGTTAATTAACCCTCTTTATCTTACTGAAGTCTACAACAGCCTTAACGGCATAACGGCAGTGCATTTAGAAGATTTCCGTTACCTTATAGTTAGGTATAAAGTCGATTTTGTTGTATATACGCATTTAGCAATCGATATCGAAATGCTTCAAATAACTGGTTTAACATATTTAAGTTAATAAACCTTCTTTAACGAACTGAAGTTGATAAAAACCATGGCGGCATAACGGCAGTGCATTTAGAAGAATTCCGTTAATCTTATATTTAGGTATAAAGTCGATTTTGTTGTATATACACATTTAGAAATCGATATCGAGTTGCTTCAACTCATTAGTTTAACATATTTAAGTTAATAAACCTTCTTTAACGAACTGAAGTTGGTATATAGCCACGGCGGCATTACGGCAGTGCATGTAGAAGAATTCCGTAATCTTTTATTTAGGTATAAAGTTGATTTTCTTTTATATACACATTTAGATATCGATATCGAAATGCTTCAAATCATTAGTTTAACATATTAAGTAAATAAATATTTTTTAGCTTACTGAAGTCTACATAAAGCCTTAACGGTATAACGGCAGTGCATTGAGAAGAACTCCGTTATCTTATATTTAGGTATAAATTCGATTTTCTTGTACATACACATTTAGCAATCGATATCGAAATGCTTCAAAACATTTGTTTAACATATTTAAGTTAATTAACCTTCTTTTACGTATTGAAGTTGATATAAAGCCATGGCGGCATAACGGCAGTGCATTTAGAAGAATTCCGTAATGTTATAATTTTATATTTAGGTATAAAGTCGATTTTCTTGTATATTACACATTTAGCAATCGATATCGAAATGCTTCAAGCCATTAGTTTAACATATTTAAAATAATTAACCTTCTTTAGCGTAATGAAGTTGATATAAAGCCATGGCGGCATAACGACAGTAACTGTGGAAGAATTCCGTAATCTTATATTTAGGTATAAAGTCGATTTTCTTGTATATATACATTTCGCAATCGATATCGAAATGCTTCAGATAACTGGTTTAACATATTTAAGTTAACAAACCTCCTTTAGCGAACTGAAGTTGACATTAAGCCATAACGGCAGTGCATTTGGAAGAATTCCGTAATCTTATATTTAGGTATAAATTCGATTTTCTTGTATATATACATTTCGCAATCGATATCGAAATGCTTCAGATAACTGGTTTAACATATTTAAGTTAATAAACCTCCTTTAGCGAACTGAAGTTGACATAAAGCCATAACGGCAGTGCATTTGAAAGAATTACGTAATCATATATTTGGGTATGAATTCGATTTTCTTGTATATACTCATTTAGCAATCGTTATCGAAATGCTTCAAATCATTAGTGTAACATATTTAAGTTAATAAACCTTCTTTAACGTATTGATGGTGATACAAAGCCATGGCGGCATAACGACAGTACATTTGGAAGAATTCCGTAATCTTATATTTAGGTATAAAGTCGATTTTCTTGTATATACACATTTAGCAATCGATATCGAAATGCTTTAAATCATTAGTTTAACATATTTAAGATAATTTACCCTCTTTATCTTACTGAAGTCTACAAAAGCCTTAACGGCATAACGGCAGTGCATTTGGAAGAGTTCCGTAATCTTATATTTAGGTATAAAGTCGATTTTCTTGTATATACGCATTTAGCAATCGACATCGAAATGCTTCAAATAATGAGTTCAACATATTTAAGATAATTTACCCTCTTTATCTTACTGAAGTCTACAAAAGCCTTAACGGCATAACGGCAGTGCATTTAGAAGAATTCCGTAATCTTATATTTGGGTATGAATTCGATTTTCTTGTATATATGCATTAAGCAATCGATATCGAAATGCTTCAAATAACTGGTTTAGCATTTAGAAGAATTCCGTTATCTTATATTAATGTATAAAGACGATTTTCTTGTATAGCACTCCATATCGAAATGCTTCAAATCATTAGTTTAACATATTTAAGTTAATTAACCCTCTTTATCTTACTGAAGTCTACAACAGCCTTAACGGCATAACGGCAGTGCATTTAGAAGATTTCCGTTACCTTATAGTTAGGTATAAAGTCGATTTTGTTGTATATACGCATTTAGCAATCGATATCGAAATGCTTCAAATAACTGGTTTAACATATTTAAGTTAATAAACCTTCTTTAACGAACTGAAGTTGGCATAAAGCCATGGCGGCATAACGGCAGTGCATGTAGAAGAATTCCGTTATCTTATGTTTAGGTATAAAGTCGATTTTGTTGTATATACACATTAAGCAATCGATATCGAGATGCTTCAACTCATTAGCTTAACATATTTAAGTTAATAAACCTTCTTTAACGATCTGAAGTTGGTATATAGCCACGGCGGCATTACGGCAGTGCATGTAGAAGAATTCCGTAATCTTTTATTTAGGTATAAAGTCGATTTTCTTTTATATACACATTTAGGTATCGATATCGAAATGCTTCAAATCATTAGTTTAACATATTAAGTAAATAAACAATTTTTAGCTTACTGAAGTCTACATAAAGCCTTAACGGTATAACGGCTGTGCATTGAGAAGAACTCCGTTATCTTATATTTAGGTATAAATTCGATTTTCTTGTATATACACATTTAGCAACCGATATCGAAATGCTTCAAATCATTTGTTTAACATATTTAAGTTAATTAACCTTCTTTAACGTATTGAAGTTGATATAAAGCCATGGCGGCATAACGGCAGTACTTTTAGAAGAATTCCGTAATGTTTTAATTTTATATTTAGGTATAAAGTCGATTTTCTTTTATATACACATTTAGCAATCAATATCGAAATACTTCAAGCCATTAGTTTAACATATTTAAAATAATTAACCTTCTTTAGCGTAACGAAGGTGATATAAAGCCATTACGGCATAACGACAGCAACTGTGGAAGAATTCCGTAATCTTATATTTAGGTATAAAGTTGATTTTCTTGTACATATACATTTCGCAATCGATATCGAAATGCTTCAAATCATTAGTTTAACACATTTAAGTTAATTAACCTTCTTTAACGTATCGAAGGTGATATAATGACATGGCGGCTTAAATACAGTACATTTGGAAGATTTCCGTTACCTTACAGTTAGGTATAGGGTCGATTTTGTTGTATATACGCATTTAGCAATCGATATCGAAATGCTTCAAATAACTGGTTTAACATATTTAAGTTAATAAACCTTCTTTAACGAACTGAAGTTGGCATAAAGCCATGGCGGCATAACGGCAGTGCATTTAGAAGAATTCCGTTATCTTACAGTTAGGTATAAAGTCGATTTTGTTGTATATACGCATTTAGCAACCGATATCGAAATGCTTCAAATCATTAGTTTACCAAAATTAAGTTAATTAATCTTCTTTAACGTATTGAAGTTGATATAAAGTCATGGCGGCATAACGACAGTACATTTGGAAGAATTCCGTAGTCTTATATTTAGGTATAAAGTCGATTTTCTTGTATATATGCATTAAGCAATCGATATCGAAATGCTTCAAATAACTGGTTTAGCATATTTAAGTTAATAAACCTTCTTTAACGAACTGAAGTTGGCATAAAGCCATGGCGGCATAACGGCAGTGCATTAAGAAGAATTCCGTTATCTTACATTAATGTATAGAGACGATTTTCTTGTATATACACATTTAGCAATCGATATCGAAGTGCTTCGAATCATTAGTTTAACATATTTAAGTTAATTAACCTTATTTATCTTACTGAAGTTTACATAAAGCCATATCGGTATAACGACAGTGCATTTGGAAGAATTCCGTAATCTTATATTTAGGTATAAAGTCGATTTTGTTGTATATACACATTTAGCAATCGATATCGAGATTGTTCAACTCATTAGTTTAACATATTTAAGTTAATTAACCTTCTTTAACGAACGGAAGTTGGCTTAAAGCCATGGCGGCATAACGGCAGTGCATTTAGAAGAATTTCGTAATCTTATATTTATGTATAAAGTCGATTTCCTTATATATACACATTTAGCAATCGATATCGAAATGCTTCAAACCATTAGTTTAACATATTTAATTTAGTAAAACTTCTTTAACGAACGGAAGTTGGCGTAAAGCCATGGCGGCATAACGGCAGTGCATTTAGAAGAATTCCGTAGTTTTATATTTAGATATAAAGTCGATTTTCTTGTATATACACACTTAGCAATCGATATGGATATGCTTCAAATCATTATTTTAACATATTTAAGTTAATTTTCCTTCTTTTTCTTACTGAAGTTTACATAAAGCCATAACGGTATAACGACAGTGCATTTGGAAGAATTCCGTAATCTTATATTTAGGTATAAAGTCGATTTTGTTGTATATACACATTTAGCTATCGATATCGAGATTGTTCAACTCATTAGTTTAACATATTTAAGTTAATAAACCTTCTTTAACGAACTGAAGTTGGCATAAAGCCATGGCGGCATAACGGCAGTGCATGTAAAAGAATTCCGTTAGCTTATATTTAGGTATAAAGTCGATTTTCTTGTATATACACATTTAGCAATCGATATCGAGATGCTTCAAATCATTAGTTTAACATATTTAACTTAATTAGCCTTCTTTAACGTAATGAAGGTGATATAAAGCCATGGCGGCATAACGACAGTGCATTTGGAAGAATTCCGTAATCTTATGTTTAGATATAAAGTCGATTTTGTAGGTGGGTCAAACATAAAGCGTTGGTTAGATAATTTAAAGAGCTCTCAGGAAAAGTCCCAATTTTTCTTCTACTTCTACCAGGGGCTTGGCAATAGTCACATTTTTGTTTCACCTTTGCTAACGCTCTAGCGGCTAAACTATTTGAACGAGGTGGGTCGAACATAAAGCGTTGGTTAGATAATTTAAAGAGCTCTCTTGAAAGACTTAAATCTTTCTTCTACTCCTATCAGGCGCTTGGCAATAGTCACATTTTTGTTTCAACTTTGCTAACGTTCTAGCGGCTTAACTATTAGAACGAGGTGGGTCAAACATAAAGCGTTGGTTAGATAATTTAAACAGCTCTCAGGAAAGTTCCTAATTTTTCTTCTACTCCTACCAGGGGCTTGGCAATAGTCACATTTTTGTTTCAACTTTGCTAACGCTCTAGCGGCTAAGCTATTTGAACGAGGTGGGTCACACATAAAGCATTGGTTAGATAATTTAAAGAGCTCTCAGGGAAGTTCCTAATTTTTCTTCTACTCCTACCAGGGGCTTGGCAATAGTCACATTTTTGTTTCAACTTTGCTAACGCTCTGAGGCTAAACTATTGGAACGAGGTGGGTCAAACATAAAGCATTGCTTAGATAATTTAAAGAGCTCTCAGGAAAGTCTTCAATCTTTCTTCTACTCCTACCAGGCGTTTGGCAATAGTCACATTTTTGTTTTAACATTGCTAACGCTCTAGTGGCTAAACTATTGGAACGAGGTGGGTCAAACATAAAGCATTGCTTAGATAATTTAAAGAGCTCACAGGAAAGTCTTCAATCTTTCTTCTACTCCCATCAGGGGCTTGGCAATAGTCACATTTTTATTTCAACTTTGCTAACGCTCTGAGGCTAAACTATTTGAACGAGGTGGGTCGATCATAAAGCATTGGTTAGATAATTTAAAGAGATCTCAGGAAAGTCTTCAATATTTCTTCTACTCCTATCAGGAGCTTGGCAATAGTCGCAATTTTGTTTCAAATTTGCTAACGCTCTGAGGCTAAACTATTGAAACGAAGTGGGTCAAACATAAATCATTGGTTAGATAATTTAAAGAGCTCTCAGGTGAGTCTTCAATCTTTCTTCTACTCCTACCAGGCGCTTGGCAATAGTCACATTTTTGTTTCAACTTTGCTAACGCTCTAGCGGCTAAACTATAGGAACGAGGTGGGTCAAACATAAAGCATTGGTTAGATAATTTAAAGGGGTGTCAGGAGAGTCCCCAATTCTTCTTCTACTCCTACCAGGGGCTTGGCAATAGTCACATTTTTGTTTCAACTTTGCTAACGCTCTGAGGCTAAACTATTGGAAAGAGGTGGGTCAAACATAAAGCATTGGTTAGATAATTTAAAGAGCTCTCAAGAAAGTCTTCGATCTTTCTTCTACTCCTATCAGAGCTTGGCAATATTCACATTTTTGTTTCACCTTTGATAACGCTCTGAGGCTAAACTAGTGGAACGAGGTGGGTCAAACATAAAGCATTGGTCAGATAATTTAAAGGGGTCTCAGGAAAGTCTTCAATCCTTCTTCTACTCCTATCAGGGGCTTGGCAATACCCACATTTTTGTTTCAACTTTGCTAACGCTCTGAGGCTAAACTATTTGAACGAGGTGGGTCAAACATAAAGCATTGGTTAGATAATGTAAAGAGCGCTGAGGAAAGTCTTCAATCTTTCTTCTACTCCTATCAGGGGCTTGGCAATATTTACATTTTTGTTTCACCTTTGATAACGCTCTGAGGCTAAACTATTGGAACGAGGTGGGTCAAACATAAAGTATTGGTAAGATAACTTAAAGAGCTCTAAGGAAAGTCCTCAACCTTTCTTCTGCTCCTACCAGGGGTTTGGAAATAGTCACATTTTTGTTTCACTTTTGATAACGCTCTAACGGGTAAACTATTTGAACGAGGTGAGTCAAACATACAACATTGGTTATATAATTTAAAGGGCTTTCAGGAATGTCTTCAATCTTTCTACTGCTCCTACCAGGCGCTTGGCAATAGTCACATTTTTGTTTCAACTTTGCTAACGCTCTGGCGGCTAAACTATAGGAACGAGGTGGGCGAGGCGCTTGGCAATAGTCACATTTTTGTTTCAACTTTGCTATCGCTCTAGCGGCTAAACTGTTAGAACGAGGTGGGTCAAACATAAAGCGTTGGTTAGATAATTTAAAGAGCTCTCAGGAAAGTTCCTAATTTTTCTTCTACTCCTACCAGGGGCTTGGCAATAGTCACATTTTTGTTTCAACTTTGCTAACGCTCTAGCGGCTAAGCTATTTGAACGAGGTGGGTCGCACATAAAGCATTGGTTAGATAATTTAAAGAGCTCTCAGGAAAGTTCCCAATTTTTCTTCTACTTCTACCAGGGGCTTGGCAATAGTCACATTTTTGTTTCAACTTTGCTAACGCTCTGAGGCTAAACTATTGGAACGAGGTGGGTCAAACATAAAGCATTGCTTAGATAATCTAAAGAGCTCTCAGGAAAGTCTTCAATCTTTCTTCTACTCCTACCAGGCGTTTGGCAATAGTCACATTTTTGTTTTAACATTGCTAACGCTCTAGTGGCTAAACTATTGGAACGAGGTGGGTCAAACATAAAGCATTGCTTACATAATTTAAAGAGCTCACAGGAATGTCTTCAATCTTTCTTCTACTCCTATCAGGGGCTTGGCAATAGTCACATTTTTATTTCAACTTTGATAACGCTCTGAGGCTAAACTATTTGAATGAGGTGGGTCGATCATAAAGCATTGGTTAGATAATTTAAAGAGCTCTCAGGAAAGTCTTCAATCTTTCTTCTACTCTTATCAGGAGCTTGGCAATAGTCACATTTTTATTTCAAATTTGCTAACGCTCTGAGGCTAAACTATTGAAACGAAGTGGGTCAAACATAAAGCATTGGTCAGATAATTTAAAGAGCTCTCAGGTGAGTCTTCAATCTTTCTTCTACTCCTACCAGGCGCTTGGCAATAGTCACATTTTTGTTTCAACTCTGCTAACGCTCGAGCGGCTAAACTATAGGAACGAGGTGGGTTAAACATAACGCTTTGGTTAGATAATTTAAAGGGGTCTCAGGAGAGTCCCCAATTCTTCTTCCACTCCTGCCATGGGCTTTTCAATAGTCACATTTTTGTTTCAACTTTGATAACGCTCTGAGGCTGAACTATTAGAACGAGGTAAGTCACACATAAAACGTTGGTTAGATAATTTAAAGAGCTCTCTGGAAAATTTTCACTCTTTCTTCTACTCCTACCAGGGGTTTGGAAATAGTCACATTTTTGTTTCACCTTTGATAACGCTCTGAGGCTAAACTAGTGGAACGAGGTGGGTCAAACATACAGCATTGGTCAGATAATTTAAAGAGATCTCAGGAAAGTCTTCAATCTTTCTTCTACTCCTATCAGGGGCTTGGCAATAGTCACTTTTTTGTTTCAACTTTGCTAACGCTCTGAGGCTTAACTATTTGAACGAGGTGGGTCAAACATAAAGCATTGGTTAGATAATTTAAAGAGCACTCAGGAAAGTCTTCAATCTTTCTTCTACTCCTATCAGGGGCTTGGCAATATTTACATTTTTGTTTCACCTTTGATAACGCTCTGAGGCTAAACTATTGGAACGAGGTGGGTCAAGCATAAAGCATTGGTTAGATAACTTAAAGAGCTCTAAGGAAAGTCCTCAACCTTTCTTCTACTCCTACCACGCGCTTGGCAATAGGCACATTTTTGTTTCACTTTTGATAACGCTCTAGCGGGTAAACTATTTGAACGAGGTGAGTCAAACATACAACATTGGTTACATAATTTAAAGGGCTTTCAGGAAAGTCTTCAATCTTTCTACTGCTCCTACCAGGCGCTTGGCAATAGTCACATTTTTGTTTCAACTGTGCTAACGCTCTAGCGGCTAAACTATAGGAACGAGGTGGGTCAAACGTAAAGCATTGGTTGGATAATTTAAAGAGTTTCGAGGAAAGACTTCAATCTTTCTTCTACTCCTATCAGGGGCTTGGCAATAGTGACAATTTTGTTTCAACTTTGATAACGCTCTGAGGCTAAACTATTTGAACGAAGTGGGTCGAACAAAAAGTATTGGTTAGATAATTTAAAGAGCTCTCAGGAAAGTCTTCAATCTTTCTTCTACTCCTATCAGGGGTTTGACAATAGTCACCTTTTTGTTTCAGTTTTCTAACGCTCTAGCGGTTAACTATTAGAACGAGGTGGGTCAATCATAAAGCATTGGTTAGATAATTTAAAGAGCTCTCAGGAAAGTTCCCAATTTTTCTTCTACTCCTACCAGGTGCTTGGCAATAGTCACATTTTTGTTTCAACTTTTCTAACGCTCTGAGGCTAAACTATTGGAACGAGGTGGGTCAAACATAAAGCATTGCTTAGATAATTTAAAGAGCTCTCAGGAAAATCGCCACTCTTTCTTCTACTCCTACCAGGCGTTTGGCAATAGTCACATTTTTGTTTTAACATCGCTAACGCTCTAGTGGCTAAACTATTGGAACGAGGTGGGTCAAACATAAAGCATTGCTTACATAATTTAAAGAGCTCACAGGAAAGTCTTCAATCTTTCTTCTACTCCTATCAGGGGCTTGGCAATAGTCACATTTTTATTTCAACTTTGCTAACGCTCTGAGGCTAAACTATTTGAATGAGGTGGGTCGATCATAAAGCATTGGTTAGATAATTTAAAGAGCTCTCAGGAAAGTCTTCAATCTTTCTTCTACTCTTACCAGGAGCTTGGCAATAGTCACATTTTTGTTTCAAATTTGCTAACGCTCTGAGGCTAAACTATTGAAACGAAGTGGGTCAAACATAAAGCATTGGTTAGATAATTTAAAGAGCTCTCAGGTGAGTCTTCAATCTTTCTTCTACTCCTACCAGGCGCTTGGCAATAGTCACATTTTTGTTTCAACTTTGCTAACGCTCTAGCGGCTAAACTATAGGAACGAGGTGGGTTGAACATAACGCTTTGGTTAGATAATTTAAAGGGGTCTCAGGAGAGTCCCCAATTCTTCTTCCACTCCTAACATGGGCTTTGCAATAGTCACATTTTTGTTTCAACTTTGATAACGCTCTGAGGCTGAACTATTAGAACGAGGTAAGTCACACATAAAGCGTTGGTTAGATAATTTAAAGAGCTCTCTGGAAATTTTTCACTCTTTCTTCTACTCCTACCAGGGGTTTGGAAATAGTCACATTTTTGTTTCACCTTTGATAACGCTCTGAGGATAAACTAGTGGAACGAGGTGGGTCAAACATAAAGCATTGGTCAGATAATTTAAAGAGATCTCAGGAAAGTCTTCAATCTTTCTTCTACTCCTATCAGGGGCTTGGCTATAGTCTCTTTTTTGTTTCAACTTTGCTAACGCTCTGAGGCTTAACTATTTGAACGAGGTGGGTCAAACATAAAGCATTGGTTAGATAATTTAAAGAGCACTCAGGAAAGTCTTCAATCTTTCTTCTACTCCTATCAGGGGCTTGGCAATATTTACATTTTTGTTTCACCTTTGATAACGCTCTGAGGCTAAACTATTGGAACGAGGTGAGTCAAACATAAAGCATTGGTTAGATAATTTAAAGAGCACTCAGGAAAGTCTTCAAGCTTTCTTCTACTCCTATCAGGGGCTTGGCAATATTTACATTTTTGTTTCACCTTTGATAACGCTCTGAGGCTAAGCTATTGGAACGAGGTGGGTCAAACATAAAGCATTGGTCAGATTATTTAAGGAGCTCTCAGGCTAAACTGTTGGAACAAGGTGGGTCAAACATAAAGCATTGGTTAGATAATTTAAAGAGCTCTAAGGAAAGTCTTCAATCTTTCTTTTACTCCTACAGGGGGCTTGGCAATAGTCACATTTTTGTTTCAACTTTGCTAACGCTCTGAGGCTAAACTATTTGAACGAGGTGGGTCGAACATAAAGCATTGGTTGGATAATTTAAAGAGTTTCGAGGAAAGACTTCAATCTTTCTTCTACTCCTATCAGGGGCTTGGCAATAGTCACAATTTTGTTTCAACTTTGATAACGCTCTGAGGCTAAACTATTTGAACGAAGTGGGTCGAACAAAAAGCATTGGTTAGATAATTTAAAGAGCTCTCAGGAAAGTCTTCAATCTTTCTTCTACTCCTATCAGGGGTTTGGCAATTGTCACCTTTTTGTTTCAGTTTTCTAACGCTCTAGCGGTTAACTATTAGAACGAGGTGGGTCAATCATAAAGCATTGGTTAGATAATTTAAAGAGCTCTCAGGAAAGTTCCCAATTTTTCTTCTACTCCTACCAGGGGCTTGGCAATAGTCACATTTTTGTTTCAACTTTGCTAACGCTCTGAGGCTAAACTATTGGAACGAGGTGGGTCAAACATAAAGCATTGCTTAGATAATTTAAAGAGCTCTCAGGAAAATCGTCACTCTTTCTTCTACTCCTACCAGGCGTTTGGCAATAGTCACATTTTTGTTTTAACATTGCTAACGCTCTAGTGGCTAAACTATTGGAACGAGGTGGGTCAAACATAAAGCATTGCTTACATAATTTAAAGAGCTCACAGGAAAGTTCCCAATTTTTCTTCTACTAATATCAGGGGCTTGGCAATAGTCACATTTTTATTTTAACTTTGCTAACGCTCTGAGGCTGAACTATTAGAACGAGGTAAGTCACACATAAAGCGTTGGTTAGATAATTTAAAGAGCTCTCTGGAAATTTTTCACTCTTTCTTCTACTCCTACCAGGGGTTTGGAAATAGTCACATTTTTGTTTCACCTTTGATAACGCTCTGATCATAAACTAGTGGAACGAGGTGGGTCAAACATAAAGCATTGGTCAGATAATTTAAAGAGATCTCAGGAAAGTCTTCAATCTTTCTTCTACTCCTATCAGGGGCTTGGCTATAGTCACTTTTTTGTTTCAACTTTGCTAACGCTCTGAGGCTTAACTATTTGAACGAGGTGGGTCAAACATAAAGCATTGGTTAGATAATTTAAAGAGCACTCAGGAAAGTCTTCAATCTTTCTTCTACTCCTATCAGGGGCTTGGCAATATTTACATTTTTGTTTCACCTTTGATAACGCTCTGAGGCTAAACTATTGGAACGAGGTGGGTCAAACATAAAGCATTGGTTAGATAACTTAAAGAGCTCTAAGGAAAGTCCTCAACCTTTCTTCTACTCCTACCACGCGCTTGGCAATAGTCACATTTTTGTTTCACTTTTGATAACGCTCTAGCGGGTAAACTATTTGAACGAGGTGAGTCAAACATACAACATTGGTTATATAATTTAAAGGGCTTTCAGGAAAGTCTTCAATCTTTCTACTGCTCCTACCAGGCGCTTGGCAATAGTCACATTTTTGTTTCAACTGTGCTAACGCTCTAGCGGCTAAACTATAGGAACGAGGTGGGTCAAACATAAAGCATTGGGTAGATAATTTAACGGGGTCTCAGGAAAGTCCCCAATTCTTCTCCTACTCCTACCAGGGGCTTGGCAATAGTCACATTTTGGTTTCAACTTTGCTAACGCTCTGAGGCTAAACTATTGGAACGAGGTGAGTCAAACATAAAGCATTGGTTAGATAATTTAAAGAGCACTCAGGAAAGTCTTCAATCTTTCTTCTACTCCTATCAGGGACTTGGCAATATTTACATTTTTGTTTCACCTTTGATAACGCTCTGAGGCTAAGCTATTGGAACGAGGTGGGTCAAACATAAAGCATTGGTCAGATAATTTAAGGAGCTCTCAGGCTAAACTGTTGGAACAAGGTGGGTCAAACATAAAGCATTGGTTAGATAATTTAAAGAGCAATAAGGAAAGTCTTCAATCTTTCTTTTACTCCTACAGGGGGCTTGGCAATAGTCACATTTTTGTTTCAACTTTGCTAACGCTCTGAGGCTAAACTATTTGAACAAGGTGGGTCGAACATAAAGCATTGGTTGGATAATTTAAAGAGCGCTGAGGAAAGTCTTCAATCTTTCTTCTACTCCTATCAGGGGCTTGGCAATAGTCACATTTTTGTTTCAACTTTGCTAACGCTCTGAGGCTAAACTACTTGAACGAAGTGGGTCGAACAAAAAGCATTGGTTAGATAATTTAAAGAGCTCTCAGGAAAGTCTTAATCTTTCTTCTGCTCCTACCACGGCGCTTGGCAATAGTCACATTTTTGTTACACTTTTGATAACGCTCTAGCGGGTAAACTATTTGAACGAGGTGAGTCAATCATAAAGCATTGGTTAGATAATTTAAAGAGCTCTCAGGAAAGTCCCCAATTTATTTCTACTCCTACCAGGGGCTTGGCAATAGTCACATTCTTGTTTCAACTTTGCTACCGCATTGTGGCTAAACTGTTGGAACGAGGTGGGTTAAACATTAAGCATTGGTTAGATAATTTAAAGAGCTCTCAGGAAAGTCCCCAATTTTTCTTTTACTCCTACCAGGGGCTTGGCAATTGTCACATTTTTGTTTCAACTTTGCTAACGCTCTGAGGCTAAACTATTGGAACGAGGTGAGTCAACATAAATCATTGGTTAGATAATTTAAAAGCTCTCAGGAAAGTCTTCAATCTTTCTTCTACTCCTATCAGGGGCTTGGCAATAGTCACATTTTTGTTTCAACTTTGCTAACGCTCTAGTGGCTAAACTATTGAAACGAGGTGGGTCAGACATAAAGCATTGGTTAGATAATTTAAAGAGCTCTGAGGAAAGTCTTCAATCTTTCTTCTACTCCTACCAGGGGCTTGGCAATAGTCACATTTTTGTTTCAACTTTGCTAACGCTCTGAGGCTAAACTATTTGAACGAGGTGGGTCGAACATAAAGCATTGGTTGGATAATTTAAAGAGTTTCGAGGAAAGACTTCAATCTTTCTTCATACTCCCATCAGGGGCTTGGCAATAGTCACAATTTTGTTTCAAATTTGATAACGCTCTGAGGCTAAACTATTTGAACGAAGGGGGGTCGAACAAAAAGCATTGGTTAGATAATTTAAAGAGCTCTCAGGAAAGTCTTCAATCTTTCTTCAACTCCTATCAGGGGTTTGGCAATAGTCACCTTTTTGTTTCACTTTTGATAACGCTCTAGCCGGTAAACTATTTGAACGAGGTGAGTCAAACATACAACATTGGTTATATAATTTAAAGGGCTTTCAGGAAAGTCTTCAATCTTTCTACTGCTCCTACCAGGCGCTTGGCAATAGTCACATTTTTGTTTCAACTGTGCTAACGCTCTAGCGGCTAAACTATAGGAACGAGGTGGGTCAAACATAAAGCATTGGTTAGATAATTTAACGGGGTCTCAGGAAAGTCCCCAATTCTTCTCCTACTCCTACCAGGGGCTTGGCAATAGTCACATTTTTGTTTCAACTTTGCTAACGCTCTGAGGCTAAACTATTGGAACGAGGTGGGTCAAACATAAAGCATTGGTTAGATAATTTAAAGAGCTCTCAGGAAAGTCTCAATCTTTCTTCTACTCCTACCAGGGTTTGGCAATAGTCACATTTTTGTTTCAACTTTGCTAACGCTCTGAGGCTAAACTATTGGAACGAGGTGGGTCAAACATAAAGCATTGGTTAGATAATTTAAAGAGCTCTCAGAAAGTCTTCAATCTTTCTTCTACTCCTACAGGGGCTTGGCAATAGTCACATTTTTTTTCAACTTTGCTAAGCTCTGAGGCTAAACTATTTGAAGAGGTGGGTGACATAAAGCATTGGTTAGATAATTTAAAGAGCTTCAGGAAAGTCTTCAATCTTTCTTCTACTCCTATCAGGGAGCTTGGCAATAGTCACATTTTTGTTTCAACTTTGCTAACGCTCTGAGGCTAAACTATTTGAACGAAGTGGGTCGAACATAAAGCATTGGTTAGATAATTTAAAGAGCTCTCAGGAAAGTCTTCAATCTTTCTTCTACTCCTATCAGGGGCTTGGCAATAGTCACATTTTTGTTTCAACTTTGCTAACGCTCTGAGGCTAAACTATTTGAACGAGGTGGGTCGAACATAAAGCATTGGTTGGATAATTTAAAGAGTTTCGAGGAAAGACTTCAATCTTTCTTCTACTCCTATCAGGGGCTTGGCAATAGTCACAATTTTGTTTCAACTTTGCTAACGCTCTAGCGGGTAAACTATTTGAACGAGGTGAGGCAAACATAAAGCATTGGTTAGATAATTTAAAGAGCTCTCAGGAAAGTCTTCAATCTTTCTTCTACACCTACCAGGCGCTTGGCAATAGCAAAATTTTTGTTTCACTTTTGACAACGCTCTGAGGCTAAACTATGGAACGAGGTGGGTCAAACATAAAGCATTGGTCAGATAATTTAAAGAGATCTCAGGAAAGTCTTCAATCTTTCTTCTACTCCTATCAGGGGCTTGGCAATAGTCACTTTTTTGTTTCAACTTTGCTAACGCTCTGAGGCTTAACTATTTGAACGAGGTGGGTCAAACATAAAGCATTGGTTAGATAATTTAAAGAGCACTCAGGAAAGTCTTCAATCTTTCTTCTACTCCTATCAGGGGCTTGGCAATAGTCACATTTTTGTTTCAAATTTGCTAACGCTCTGAGGCTAAACTATTGAAACGAAGTGGGTCAAACATAAAGCATTGGTTAGATAATTTAAAGAGCTCTCAGGTGAGTCTTCAATCTTTCTTCTACTCCTACCAGGCGCTTGGCAATAGTCACATTTTTGTTTCAACTTTGCTAACGCTCTGAGGCTAAACTATTTGAACGAGGTGGGTCGAACATAAAGCATTGGTTGGATAATTTAAAGAGTTTCGAGGAAAGACTTCAATCTTTCTTCTACTCCTATCAGGGGCTTGGCAATAGTCACAATTTTGTTTCAACTTTGCTAACGCTCTAGCGGGTAAACTATTTGAACGAGGTGAGGCAAACATAAAGCATTGGTTAGATAATTTAAAGAGCTCTCAGGAAAGTCTTCAATCTTTCTTCTACACCTACCAGGCGCTTGGCAATAGCAAAATTTTTGTTTCACTTTTGACAACGCTCTGAGGCTAAACTAATGGAACGAGGTGGGTCAAACATAAAGCATTGGTCAGATAATTTAAAGAGATCTCAGGAAAGTCTTCAATCTTTCTTCTACTCCTATCAGGGGCTTGGCAATAGTCACTTTTTTGTTTCAACTTTGCTAACGCTCTGAGGCTTAACTATTTGAACGAGGTGGGTCAAACATAAAGCATTGGTTAGATAATTTAAAGAGCACTCAGGAAAGTCTTCAATCTTTCTTCTACTCCTATCAGGGGCTTGGCAATATTTACATTTTTGTTTCACCTTTGATAACGCTCTGAGGCTAAACTATTGGAACGAGGTGGGTCAAATATAAAGCATTGGTTAGATAACTTAAAGAGCTCTAAGGAAAGTCCTCAACCTTTCTTCTACTCCTACCACGCGCTTGGCAATAGTCACATTTTTGTTTCACTTTTGATAACGCTCTAGCGGGTAAACTATTTGAACGAGGTGAGTCAAACATACAACATTGGTTAATAATTTAAAGGGCTTTCAGGAAAGTCTTCAATCTTTCTACTGCCCTACCAGGGCTTGGCAATAGTCACATTTTTGTTTCAACTGTGCTAACGCTCTGGGCTAAACTTAGGAACGAGGTGGGTCAAACATAAAGCATTGGTTAGATAATTTAAGGGGTCTCAGGAAAGTCCCCAATTCTTCTCCTACTCCTACCAGGGGCTTGGCAATAGTCACATTTTGGTTTCAACTTTGCTAACGCTCTGAGGCTAAACTATTGGAACGAGGTGGTCAAACATAAAGCATTGGTTAGATAATTTAAAGAGCCTCAGGAAAGTCTTCAATCTTTCTTCTACTCCTACAGGGGCTTGGCAATATGTACATTTTTGTTTCACCTTTGATAACGCTCTGAGGCTAACTATTGGAACGAGGTGGGTCAAACATAAAGCATTGGTCAGATAATTTTTAGTAAACTTTACGTGGGTCCTAAAATCAGTAATTTAAAATCTAAGAAATCTTAACTTCTTTTCTCCTACCGGGGGCTTGGCAATAGTCACATTTTCGTTTCAACTTTGCTAACGCTCTGAGGCTAAACTATTTGAACGAGGTGGGTCGAACATAAAGCATTGGTTGGATAATTTAAAGAGCGCTAAGGAAAGTCTTCAATCTTTCTTCTACTCCTATCAGGGGCTTGGCAATAGTCACATTTTTGTTTCAACTTTGCTAACGCTCTGAGGCTAAACTACGTGAACGAAGTGGGTCGAACAAAAAGCATTAAAGAGCTCTCAGGAAAGTCTTAAATCTTTCTTCTGCTCCTACCACGCGCTTGGCAATAGTCACATTTTTGTTACACTTTTGATAACGCTCTAGCGGGTAAACTATTTGAACGAGGTGAGTCAATCATAAAGCATTGGTTAGATAATTTAAAGAGCTCTCAGGAAAGTCCCCAATTTATTTCTACTCCTACCAGGGGCTTGGCAATAGTCACATTCTTGTTTCAACTTTGCTACCGCATTGTGGCTAAACTATTGGAACGAGGTGGGTTAAACATTAAGCATTGGTTAGATAATTTAAAGAGCTCTCAGGAAAGTCCCCAATTTTTCTTTTACTCCTACCAGGGGCTTGGCAATAGTCACATTTTTGTTTCAACTTTGCTAACGCTCTGAGGCTAAACTATTGGAACGATGTGGGTCAAACATAAAGCATTGGTTAGATAATTTAAAGAGCTCTCATGAAGGTCCCCAATTTTTCTTCTACTCCTACCAGGGGATTGGCAATAGTCACATTTTCGTTTTAACTTTGCTAACGCTCTGAGGCTAAACTATTTGAACGAGGTGGGTCAAACATAAAGCATTGGTTAGATAATTTAAAAAGCTCTCAGGAAAGTCTTCAATCTTTCTTCTACTTCTATAAGGCGCTTGGCAATAGTCACATTTTTGTTTCAACTTTGCTAACGCTCTAGTGGCTAAACTATTGAAACGAGGTGGGTCAGACATAAAGCATTGGTTAGATAATTTAAAGAGCTCTGAGGAAAGTCTTCAATCTTTCTTCTACTCCTACCAGGGGCTTGGCAATAGTCACATTTTTGTTTCAACTTTGCTAACGCTCTGAGGCTAAACTATTTGAACGAGGTGGGTCGAACATAAAGCATTGGTTGGATAATTTAAAGAGTTTCGAGGAAAACTTCAATCTTTCTTCTACTTCTATCAGGGGCTTGGCAATAGTCACAATTTTGTTTCAACTTTGATAACGCTCTGAGGCTAAACTATTTGAACGAAGTGGGTCGAACAAAAAGCATTGGTTAGATAATTTAAAGAGCTCTCAGGAAAGTCTTCAATCTTTTTTCTACTCCTATCAGGGGTTTGGCAATAGTCACCTTTTTGTTTCAGTTTTCTAACGCTCTAGCGGTTAACTATTAGAACGAGGTGGGTCAATCATAAAGCATTGGTTAGATAATTTAAAGAGCTCTCAAGAAAGTCCCCAATTTTTTTCTACTCCTACCAAGGGCTTGGCAATAGTCACATTTTTGTTCCAACTTTGCTACCGCTCTGTGGCTAAACTATTGGAACGAGGTTGGTCAAACATTAAACATTGGTTAGATAATTTAAAGAGCTCTCAGGAAATCGTCACTCTTTCTTCTACTCCTACCAGGGGCTTGGAAATAGTCACATTTTTGTTTCACTTTTAATAACGCTCCAGCGGGTAAACTATTGAAACGAGGTGGGTCGAACATAAAGCATTGGTTAGATAATTTAAAGAGCTCTCAGGAAAGTCCCCAATTTTTTTCTACTCCTACCATGTTCTCGGCAATAGTCACATTTTTGTTTCAACTTTGCTAACGCTCTGAGGCTAAACTATTGGAACGAGGTGGGTCAAACATAAAGCATTGGTTAGATAATTTAAAGAGCTCTCAGAAAAGTCTTCAATCTTTCTTCTACTCCTACCAGGGGCTTGGCAATAGTCACATTTCTGTTTCAACTTTGCTATTGCTCTGAGGCTAAACTATTTGAACGAGGTGGGTTGAACATAAAGCATTGGTTGAATAATTTAAAGAGTTTCGAGGAAAGACTTCAATCTTTCTTCTACTCCTATCAGGGACTTGGCAATAGTCACAATTTTGTTTCAACTTTGATAACGCTCTGAGTCTAAACTATTTGAACGAAGTGGGTCGAACAAAAAGCATTGGTTAGATAATTTAAAGAGCTCTCAGGAAAGTCTTCAATCTTTCTTCTACTCCTATCAGGGGTTTGGCAATAGTCACCTTTTTGTTTCAGTTTTCTAACGCTCTAGCGGTTAACTATTAGAACGAGGTGGGTCAATCATAAAGCATTGGTTAGATAATTTAAAGAGCTCTCAAGAAAGTCCCCAATTTTTTTCTACTCCTACCAAGGGCTTGGCAATAGTCACATTTTTGTTTCAACTTTGCTACCGCTCTGTGGCTAAACTATTGGAACGAGGTGGGTCAAACATTAAGCATTGGTTAGATAATTTAAAGGCCTCTCTGGAAAATCTTCACTCTTTCTTCTACTCCTACCAGGGGTTTGGAAATAGTCACATTTTTGTTTCACTTTTAATAACGCTCCAGCGGGTAAACTATTGAAACGAGGTGGGTCGAACATAAAGCATTGGTTAGATAATTTAAAGAGCTCTGAGGAAAGTCTCCAAGTTTTCTTCTACTCCTACCAGGGGCTTGGCAATAGTCACACTTTTGTTTCAACTTTGCTAACGCTCTGAGGCTAAACTATTGGAACGAGGTGTGTCAAACATAAAGCATTGGTTAGATAATTTAAAGGGCTCACAGGAAAGTCTTCAATCTTTCTTCTACTTCTACCGGGTGCTTGGCAATAGTCACATTTTTGTTTCAACCTTGCTAACGCTCTGAGGCTATACTATTGGAACGAGGTGGGTCAAACATAAAGCATTGGTTAGATAATTTAAAGAGCTCTCAGGAAAGTCTCAAACTTTTCTTCTACTCCTACCAGGGGCTTGGCAATAGTCACATTTTTGTTTCAACTTTGCTAAAGCTCTGAGGCTAAACTATTGGAACGAGGTGGGTCAAACATAAATCATTGGTTAGATAATTTAAAGAGCTCTAGGAAAGTCTTCAATTTTTCTTCTACTCCTACCAGGGGCTTGGAAATAGTCACATTTTTGTTTCAACTTTGCTAACGCTCTGAGGCTAAACAAGTGGAACGAGGTGGGTCAAACATAAAGCATTGGTTAGATAATTTAAAGGGCCCTCAGGAAAGTCCCCAATCTTTCCTCTACTCCCACCAGGGCTTGGCAATAGTCACATTTTTGTTTCAACTTTGCTAACGCTCTGAGGCTAAACTATTGGAACGAGGTGGGTCAAACATAAAGCATTGGTTAGATAATTTAAAGAGCTCTCAGGAAAATCTTCACTCTTTCTTCTACTCCTACCAGGGGCTTGGAAATAGTCACATTTTTGTTTCACTTTTAATAACGCTCCAGGGCTAAACTATTGAAACGAGGTGGGTCGAACATAAAGCATTGGTTAGATAATTTAAAGAGCTCTGAGGAAAGTCTCCAAGTTTTCTTCTACTCCTACCAGGGGCTTGGCAATAGTCACACTTTTGTTTCAACTTTGCTAACGCTCTGAGGCTAAACTATTGGAACGAGGTGTGTCAAACATAAAGCATTGGTTAGATAATTTAAAGGGCTCACAGGAAAGTCTTCAATCTTTCTTCTACTTCTACCGGGTGCTTGGCAATAGTCACATTTTTGTTTCAACCTTGCTAACGCTCTGAGGCTATACTATTGGAACGAGGTGGGTCAAACATAAAGCATTGGTTAGATAATTTAAAGAGCTCTCAGGAAAGTCCCAAACTTTTCTTCTACTCCTACCAGGGGCTTGGCAATAGTCACATTTTTGTTTCAACTTTGCTAAAGCTCTGAGGCTAAACTATTGGAACGAGGTGGGTCAAACATAAATCATTGGTTAGATAATTTAAAGAGCTCTTTGGAAAATCTTCGCTTTTTCTTCTACTCCTACCAGGGGCTTGGAAATAGTCACATTTTTGTTTCACTTTTGATAACGTTCTGAGGCTAAACTATTTTAACGAGGTGAGTCAAACATAAAACATTGGTTAGATAATTGAAAGGGCTTTCAGGAAAGTCTTCAATCTTTCTTCTGCTCTAATCAGGCGCTTGGCAATAGTCACATTTTTGTTTCCACTTTGCTAACGCTCTGGTGACTAAACTATTGACAAGAGGTGGGTCGAACATAAAGCATTGGTTAGATAATTTAAAGGGCTCTCAGGAAAGTCTTCAATCTTTCTTCTACATCTACCAAGGGCGTGGCAATAGTCACATTTTTGTTTCAACTTTGCTAACACTCTGAGGCTAAACTATTGGAACGAGGTAGGTCAAACATAAAACATTGGTTAGATAATTTAAAGACCTCTTAGGAAAACCCTCCATCTTTCTTCTACTCCTAGCAGGCGCTTGGCAATAGTCACATTTTTTTCACTTTTGATAACGCTCTAGCGGGTAAACTATTAAAGCGAGGTGGGTCAAACATAAAGCATTGGTTAGGTAATTTAAAGAGCCCTCAGGAAAGTCTTCAATCTTTCTTCTACTCCTACCAGGCACTTGGCAATAGTCACATTTTTGTTTCAACTTTGCTAACGCTCTAGTGGCTAGACTATTGAAACGAGGTGGGTCGAACATAAAGCATTGGTTAGATAATTTAAACTAATGAGGTGAACCATCTCGATATCGATTGCTAAATGTGTATATACAACAAAATCGACTTTATACCTAAATATAAGATTACGGAATTCTTCTAAATGCACCGCCATTATACCGTTATGGCTTTACATAAACTTCAGTCAAATAAAGAAGGTTAATTAACTTAAATATGTTAAACTAATGATTTGAAGCATCGCGATATCGATTGCTAAATGTGTATATACAACAAAATCTACATTATACTTAAATATAAGTTTGCGGAATTCTTCCAAATGCACTGGCGTTATACCGTTATGGCTTTACGTAAACTTCAGTCAGATAATGAAGGTTAATTAACTTAAATATGTTAAACTAATGATTTGAAGCATTCCGATATCGATTGCTAAATGTGTATATACAACAAAATCGACTCTTTACCTAAATATAAGATTACGGAATTCTTCTAAATGCATTGCCGTTATGCCGTTAAGGCTTTATGTAGACTTGAGTAAGACAGAGAGGGTTAAATAACTTAAACATGTTAAACTAATGAGTTGAACCATCTCGATATCGATTGCTTAATGTGTATATACAACAAAATCGACTTTATACCTAAATATAAGATTACGGAATTTTTCCAAATGCACTGCCGTTATACCGTTATGGCTTTATATCAACTTCAGTATGTTAAAGAAGGTTAATTAACTTAAATATTGTTGCGTCAAGCGACAGGATATATATGTATATTTAAACCTGAAATTAAAATTAAGAAAAATGAATCATAAAAAATTATAAAATAGTGAATTATTTAAATTATTGTATACTTACCTTAATTATGCATTCATACTACTAATCTACTACTTACCTTAATACTTACCATAATCTATTACAATAGTGAACGAAAGTTGAAGATAATTATATTTACCCCTTTTTTTATACATATGAACATTACCACTAGTTTAAGCCGTTAGTTTAAGATTTAGGCTAAGCAACTAAATGAAATTAAATAAAGAAGTATTGTATCAGAACCATCGAATCGAACGCACGCGTCTTCATTCTTTTTCGCAATTTAATTTTCGTAATTTACGACAGGCAATTAGGCTTCATTTTATTCGCGCATTCCCAAGTTTTTATTATCGCTTCTCAAAAACGCTTGAGAATTTTCATGGCGCCCGAGCAGGGACTTAGTGCGTGAACTAAGAATATTTTATTTAACTTTCGTTTTCGGTTTTAATAACCATATCGTTTCTAATTGCCTGTTAATCGTTCGGTTTTCGGTCATCGGTAATGTGAAGTGAAGACAAGTGTAACTACATAAAAGATACAAAGACAAAACATAAAAAAGTATATAAAAAAAAAAAAATTGTACAAAATACATAGTTAACTAAAAATACATATACATACCAATATAGTGGAAGTGCCAGGTGTGCAGTGATAGTGATACCTAACTACATGAAAAATAAGAAATAAAACATAACTAAACTAAAGCGAGGCTTAAAAAAAAAAAAAGTGGCGGAAAAGTGTTGAATATTTACGTGAATACTTGAAAAAATACAGTGGCCAAATATAAACGCAAACATACATATATGTGAAACAGAAAAAATTTAAACATAATATAAAAAACAAATATAAATATATACATACATAAACGTGAAGTGGAGTGCTAAATAAATACTTACCCATATACGTACTTAAGCTTATGATAGCGAAAAGAAAAGAAAAAGAAAAAGGGAAGTATCGTGGATGCAGAGAGTGCTAAGAACAGAACACGTAAAACACAAAAAAAAAAAGGAAATTTACAGTAGTGCAAGAGCGAAAGACGAAGTGACAAAATTTTTAAATTGTGCTAAATTGTGTGCATATACATATTGGTACTTACAAGCCAAGTTACAGTTAAAAAAAAAAAAAAAAACAGTTTTCTAAACTGGTTGAAGTGCCGCAAATCAAAAAACCGGTTAGCCCAAAAAACCGTTGCAATTATCCGTTATTGCCAATCCGTTGCTGCGGTAATTACTTCGTTGAGATCACGTCCCTGTTATCGCACCGCTGCTGCCATCAACCCGCCGCTACCACAACGCCGCTGCTGCCATCGTCGCTGCTGCCATCGTCGCCGCTGCTGCCATCGTCTCTGCTACAATCAAACCGCTGCCGTCGTGGGAATGAGCTGCCACTGCATTCTCTGCAAAAGGGACGTAAGCGCCGGCAAACAGCCGACGCACCAGGTAACGAGTGCGATTTACTGAAAGCAGTGCAAGCAAAAAATAAAACGAAAACACAAACAAATAAAATTAAAATAAAAAACAAGTGCACACTTTCAGTTTTTGGCTCTCCCTTTTCACTTGACATCATATTGATTATATTGTATTTATTATATATACATATATGTACATATACATATAAATTAGTACATACTCATATGTACGCACATATATACATATACGAATTAAAAGTGAATAAGGGATTTTGGGATTTTGCGGTAGCCCTTTATTTTGAAATAAAGGTGAACAATTTTTAATTGCAAAATTAAATTATCTCGTTTTTCGCAATTTTTTTCGATCCGCGAAAAATAAAAAACTATAACTAATGGTTTGTACAACCAATAAATTAAATAATTAAAAGCTGCGATTCACCACCCTCGGGGGGACCCTCCAGCTTATAACAATTTAAAATTCTCTGCGATTCACCACCCAAGGGACCCTCCAGAGAATTATAAAAAAAAAAAAATTAATCCAACAAAAAAAAAAAATTTGAAAAAAATATAATACAAATAAATTGAAACCGCGATTCACCACAGAAAGGGGGACCCTCCGGTTTATAATTATCGATCGTTTTTTCGCAATTTTTGTCGATTTTCGTTCGGACATTTTCCGATTAAATTACGTTTTTGTGCTATTGCTCATTTTGCGCATTTATCGGGTTGGCTTTCAATACTTGAGAATCGATATTATTTTTTCTTTTCGTTTTCGTCACCGATTCCAAATATATTTGTTGCCAACTTTTACTGCTATTAGTTTGGCTTTCGTATATTTGGGAATCAACATTTATTTTTCGTTTTCGTTATCGATTCTCAGTAAATCTGTTGCCAACCGTTATAGTCTTTTTTCGGAAATTTTATTTAAACAAGCAAAATGAGCAAGCCAAAACCAACTCTCGCAAGCCTGTCTCCAAGTAAGGAGTTGACGGACTTAAAATCGTTAAGACGTCAAAGAACGGTTGCGAAGAGTAGTATTTTGCGCATTAAAACGGGCCTTCTTGAAAAGACAATGTCTTTAGATCCAATCGAATTGGAATGCCGTCTAGATATATTAAATTCACATAGTGAAAAATTAATGAAATGCCAATCAAAGATTGAAGAAATTGATGAGGACGACATGGCCCGAGGGGAGTTAGAGGACATAATCGTTGAAACGAAGTCCATAATTAAGTCAATTTTAGCGAAAAATAGAACTTCACTTGCCGAAACATCCTTTGTAGCTTCTCACAGCTCAAGGCTCCCTAAAATGAATTTGCCGAAATTCAAGGGAGAATATTCCGAATTCAAAAATTTTATGAGTTTGTTCGAGAGCTTGGTTCATAACGATCCAAATATCCCAGATATTGAAAAATTTAACCATTTGGTTAATTGTCTATCTGGAGAGGCTTTGGGAACAGTTAAAGCGTTTCAGATGTCGGATGAAAATTATCCGAAAGCGTTGGCAAGTCTCAAAAAAGTTTATGATAATAAATGTTTGATATTTTTCAATACAATATCTAAACTTTTTGAGCTGCCAACAATCCCAAAGCCTTCTGCGCCTTCCCTGCGTTCAATGATTGACGAAGTGTCCGCGGTATATGATTCATTGCTATCGCTGGGCGATGAAAAACAAATAACGAACGCAATAATCATACATATTGTAATGACAAAGGTTGACCCTGCCACCCGATCCAAATGGGAAGAAGCGCTGGACTATGACAAACTGCCACTGTGGAAGGACTGTGAGGCCACCTTAAATCGAAGATACCAGCAGCTGTCAGCGGAAGGAGCATCACACTCTAGGACGAAGCCCATACCTACAAGCAGTGCGCATCATGGGAAACAACAACAGATGGACAGGACCAAATCGGCGCTGGTTGCTGCAAATACGAGGCAGCCTCTTTGCCAACAGTGCAAATCGAGGGAACACCATTTGTTTGCCTGCCCCACCTTCAAGGCGCTTCCGGTGCAGCAGAGGTTCGAGTTCGTGAAATCGGTGCCCTTATGCATAAATTGTTTGCGTAAGGGTCACACGGTTTCCAAATGCAGAGCAGATCGTTGCCGCATATGCAATCGTTCCCATCACTCGCTGTTACACCAGTATCCAGTGTCCTTCCCCGCTGTACCTCATCCGCAACCATCAACCACACATGCCATGCATACAGCCAGTATGCCGGATCGGGTCATGTTGGCAACAGCAGTAATTCTAGTGAGGACCAGCTGCGGAGATTACCTGCCTGCGAGAGCCTTGCTGGACTCAGGCTCCCAGGTCAACTTTATGACAGAGGACTTGGCACAAAAGTTGCGGATTCGACGTCAGCATAAAACATTAAGCGTAATTGGAATTGGCAATTCCAATACAAAAGTGGGGTCCAAACTAAGCGCGTTTGTCAAGTCGCGGTTAAATAATTTTGAATTTTCGACGGAATTCTGGGTAATGCGATGCATTTCGGCAAATCATCCAGACCATAACATCAATGTTAATGGCTGGCAAATTCCGCACAATATTGAATTGGCGGACCCAGAATTCCACAAATCTAAAAAAGTGGACATCCTATTGGGTGCTGAAACATTTTTCGACCTTTTAGCTGTTGGCCAAATTAAAAATGGTCCTAACCAACCAACACTTCAGAAAACCCTTTTAGGATGGATTGTGTCTGGCAAATACGCCAGTAATATAAGTTCTCCTCCCAGATTACATAGCACATTATGCCAAGCTGAAGAAGACTTAACGTCAATCGATTCAGTAGTCCAAAAATTTTGGGCTCTAGAAGAATTACCTTCAGAATCAAATGGCATCAAATTCACACCAGAGCAACAAGAGTGTGAAAATTTTTTCGTTAATACTACTCAAGTATTGCCTTCAGGACGGCTTCAAGTCAGAATGCCCTTTAAAGCTGACCGTAAGTTACTCGGTCACTCATATGAAACCGCAGTTCGGCGGTTTCAGGCCCTGGAGAGAAGGACATTAAAAGATCCAGAACTTCGCAAAATGTATCTGGACTTTATGAATGAATATAGAGCCTTGGGTCACATGAGCCCAACGAACAATAAGATCCCGAGTGAGCCACACTACTTCATTCCGCATCAATGCGTTTTAAGGCCCGAGAGCACAACAACCAAATTACGTGTTGTATTTGATGCTTCGAGTCGATCTTCAACTCAAATAGCGTTGAATGAACTTTTGATGGTAGGTCCAACCATCCAAGAAGAATTGTATTCAACTCTTCTTCGTTTTCGATTACATAAGTATGCACTAACAGCGGACATTACTAAAATGTACCGTCAAATAATGATGCATAAAGAAGACAGAAATTGTCAACTTATTGTGTGGAGAGAGCATCCTTCTGAGCAAATTCAAATTTTTCGTCTTAACACCGTAACATACGGCACTGCGCCTGCTCCATTTCTCGCAACACGGTGTTTGCAAATGCTCAGTGATGCCAATACAATGAAATATCCACTCGGTTCATTGGCCATCAAAAGAGACTTTTATGTTGACGATTTATTAACAGGGTCCGAAAGTTTTGAGTCTCTAGATCTTTTGAGAAGTGAGGTAATTCAAATATTAAACTCGGCAGGATTCACCTTAACGAAGTGGTTTTCGAACCACCCTAAATTTTTCGACAGTGATTGCACTGAAAAGTCATTAAGCTTCAATGACAAAAGTTCCACTAAAACGTTAGGAATCCATTGGTTGCCGAAAGAGGATTTGTTTCGATTTGTTTTAGATGACAATTTTAATGATCTGCGAGCCACTAAAAGAAATATATTATCAGTTTCTGCTCGCCTTTTTGATCCTCTTGGATTACTAGCCCCACTAGTTACCAAAGCAAAAATCTTATTGCAAGAGCTTTGGATCCAAAAACTAGATTGGGATGAGTCGATTCCATTGCGCCTTGACACTAGCTGGCAGAACTTTAAAGCCAACCTAATGCAGCTCTCATCGATAAGCATTCCTCGTTACGTAAACGTTGAGTCGAGTGCCATCTGCCAAATACATGGCTTCTCCGACGCCTCAATAAGGGCGTACGGATGCTGCATATACATACGAAGCCAATCTGCTAGTGGCATTAAATGCATGCTGCTTACTGCAAAGTCTAGAGTGGCTCCGCTGAAGACCAAATCTCTTCCGCGTCTTGAGCTCTCGGCAGCACATCTTCTTTCAAAATTATGGTCAAGAGTAGCGCCTATGTTGAGTCGACATTTCGAAAATATAACATTTTGGACAGACTCTGAAATCATTTTACATTGGATTAAAACACATCCATCTTCACTACAAACCTTCGTCGCAAACAGAGTGTCCGAAATCCAAGAGTTGACTGACAAAGTACATTGGCGACATGTGCCAACGAAACAAAATCCTGCGGATCAAGTGTCTCGGGGTTGTAACGTGGACGAATTGAATAATTCAATATGGTTTGGCGGTCCACAGTTCCTCCTAGAAGACCCTGCATTATGGCCAATTAATAACCACTTCCAGCTCTCACCAGAAGACGAAGCATTAGAGAAGAAGAAAAATACATTTGCATTACTTTCGACTACTGAGAAAAATTCAATATTGGACCTTATTGAAAAATTTTCTTCTCATAAAAAATTGCTTCGTGTGGTTGCATATATATTACGATGGATCAGGCGACCACCAAAATCCTCCAGAGGCCAAGATCTGACTTCAGAAGAGCTAAACTTGAGCTTTCTAAAAATTGCACAGGTGGTCCAACATTCAGAATTTTCGGATGTTATTCAAAAATTGCATAAAGGCACCACCCTACCCGCAAACTTGCAAAAACTCAACCCGTTTTTGCATGAGTACTCGGATATGTCGCTGTCATTCAAATTAATCCGAGTAGGAGGTCGCTTATTAAATGCACCTCTCCCATACGATGCCAAATTTCCGCTTTTATTAAATAAAAGTTCGCACTTCGTTACAACGTATTTACGGTTCCTGCACATTCGGAATCACCACGCTGGGGCTAAAGCGTTGGTTGCGCTTCTTCAAGAACGCATATGGCTAATTAATGCTCGAGAAGCTTGCAGTAGAACCGTAAGAAACTGTATACATTGTTTTCATTACAAGCCGAAGTTGCAAAACCAAATTATGGGAAATTTGCCAGTCGAAAGACTTCGAGCACTACGGCCCTTTCTTATATGTGGCGTAGATTTTTGTGGTCCGATATACACAACTTTAAAAATACGCGGTCGACCACCCATAAAAACATATATTGCAGTTTTCGTTTGTTTTACGTCCAAAGCAGTACATTTAGAATTAGTTTCAGACCTATCAACTAATTCATTTATTCTCGCCCTAAAAAGGTTCATTGGACGCCGAGGAATCCCGACGAAGATATTCAGCGACAACGCCACCAACTTCGTCGGCGCCGACCGCAAGCTGCGCGAGCTGAAAGAGGCGTTTCTAGCAATGGGCCCAGAACTGCAGAGATTCGCAGCAGACGAAGGGTGCAGCTTCACCTTTATACCACCGCGGGCGCCGCACTTCGGCGGATTATGGGAAGCCGCGGTGAAGTCCGCCAAACACCACATCGTTCGCGTAACCGGCAACGCGCTACTCACAGCAGAGGAGTTAGCAACAGTGTTGGCCGAAGTGGAGGCCATCCTCATCTCTCGCCCCCTAGTACGAAGCCGGACAAGACGGCGGTGCGCAACCGTCGCAGGGAAAGTAGCAAGGTGCCCTAAAGACGGGCACGATTAAGCGCCCCATCCACAAACTGGCTGTCCTTCCACTGGATATTGAAGGAATCTGATCCTGTCAAGGTGGCCGGTGTTGCGTCAAGCGACAGGATATATATGTATATTTAAACCTGAAATTAAAATTAAGAAAAATGAATCATAAAAACTTATAAAATAGTGAATTATTTAAATTATTGTATACTTACCTTAATTATGCATTCATACTACTAATCTACTACTTACCTTAATACTTACCATAATCTATTACAATAGTGAACGAAAGTTGAAGATAATTATATTTACCCCTTTTTTTATACATATGAACATTACCACTAGTTTAAGCCGTTAGTTTAAGATTTAGGCTAAGCAACTAAATGAAATTAAATAAAGAAGTATTGTATCAGAACCATCGAATCGAACGCACGCGTCTTCATTCTTTATCGCAATTTAATTTTCGTAATTTACGACAGGCAATTAGGCTTCATTTTATTCGCGCATTCCCAAGTTTTTATTATCGCTTCTCAAAAACGCTTGAGAATTTTCAAATATGTTAAACTAATGATTTGAAGCATTTCGTTATCGATTGCTAAATGTGTATATACAAAAAAATCGACTTTATACCTAAATATAAGGATACGGAATTTTTCTAAATGCACTGCCGTTATGCCGCCATGGCTTTATGACAACTTCCGTTCACTAAAGAAGGTTAATTAACTTAAATATGTTAAACTAATGATTTGAAGCATTTCGATATCGATTGCTAAATGTGCATATACAAGAAAATCGACTTTATACCTAAATACAAGACTACGGAATTCTTCCAAAGGCAGTGCCGTTATGGCGTTATGTCAACTTCAGTTCGCTAAAGGAGGTTTATTATTTTACATATGTTAAACCAGTTATCTGAAGCATTTCGATATCGATTGCGAAATGTATATATACAAGAAAATCGACTTTATACCTAAATATAAAATTATAACATTACGGAATTCTTCTAAATGCACTGATGTTATACCGTTAAGGCTTTATGTGGACTTCAGTATGCTAAAAAATGTTTATTATCTTAATATGTTAAACTTAAGATTTGAAGAATTTCGATATCGATAGCTAAATGTGTATAAACAAAAAAACGACTTTATACATAAATATAAAATTACGGAATTCTTCCACATGTACTGTCGTTCAATACGTTAAAGAAGGTTAATTAACTCAAATATGTTAAACTAATGATTTGAAGCATTTCGATTTCGACTGCTAGATGCGTATATACAACAAAATCGACTTTATACCTAAATATGGGATTACGGAATTCTTCTAAATGCTCTGTCGTTATGCCGCCATGGCTTTATATCACCTTCATTACGTTAAAGAAAGTTAATTAACTTTAATATGTTAAACTAATGATTTGAAGCAATTCGATATCGATTGCTAAATGTGTATGTACAACAAAATCGACTTTATACCTAAATATAAGATAACGGAATTCATATAAATATACTGCCGTTATGCCGTTATGGCTTTATGTAAACTTCAGTAAGATAAAAAGCGTTTATTAACTTAATATGTTGAACTAATGATTTGAAGCATTTCGATATCGATAGCTAAATGTGTATATACAAGAAAATCGACTTTATACCTAAATATAAGATTACGGAATTCTTCTACATGCACTGCCGTTATGCCGCCATGGCTATATGCCAACTTCAGATCGTTAAAGAAGGTTTATTAACATAAATATGTTAGACGAATGATTTGAAGCATTTCGATATCGATAGCTAAATGTGTATATACAAAAAAATTTACTTTATACCTAAATATAAGACTACGGAATTCTTCCAAATGTACTGTCGTTATGCCGACATGGCTTTATAGCAACTTCAATACGTTAAAGAAGTTTAATTAACTTAAGTATGTTAAACTAATGATTTGAAGCAATTCGATATCGATTACTAAATGTGTATGTACAACAAAATCGACTTTATACCTAAATATAAGATAGATTAGATTAGATTATTATTAATTGAGGTAATGCACCGCGACCTAGGGTCTATTGTGCCCTCTCCTATATCACATGACCTCACAGAGCCCCAGCAGCCTGAACAGTTCCAGTAATTTGCCGGGCTCAAGCGAGGTTATGTGATCCCTGCTGATATACACTGAATCCAGGGCCTTAAGCCTTTTCCCACAGATTGCTGTGCAATCCTGGATAAGGTGTGCTGGTGTCTCCTGTTCCAGGTCGCAGAACCGGCAGTTGGCACAGGAGACCATGCCCATGTTGGACAGGTGCTTCCTGAGCTTGCAGTGGCCGGTGTATATTGCGACGAGGAGACGGAATTTCTCGCGAGGTAGGTTAATTAATTCTTTAAACCTGGAGAGATTATACCCTCCCAGGAGCAGCTTAGCGTGGCGCATACCTGCTGCCTGCCGCCAGTGCCGCTCTCTATCCTCTCTTTCCTCCGTGCGGAGCAGCTCCTTGAGAGTGTGGGGTCCTACCGCTATGTATGGCTCTGGTCCCAACATCTTGGATGCTGCTGCCGTGCGTGCCAGCTCGTCAGCCTTCTCATTACCTTCTACTCCTTTGTGCCCTGGTACCCAGATTAGATGTACCCGATTGCACAGGGACAGGCGGTTTAGCCTTTCTACACATTCCTCGACTAAAAGCGATTTGGTCTCGTATGATAGGATCGCTTTTAGTGCCGCTTGACTATCACTGAGAATAGCTATGCGCTGGTTGCGATAGTTGCGGCTGAGGTTTACTTCCGCGCACTGACTGATGGCAAAAACTTCAGCCTGGAAGATACTTGGGAAGCTGCCCATGGGTATGGACAGCTTAGTACGCGGTCCCGCGATACCTGCCCCAATACCGTCCGGCGTTTTTGAGCCATCAGTGTACCACTGAATGGTACTTTCTTCCAGCAGCTTTTCCAGAGTGGAGTCATTCCACTCCATCTTGCTGCCTAGAGTTACTGTGAAGTTCTTTTTGAGATTAATTTTCTTAGTTGTACCATCTCGCGGGAGGAGGGCTAGCGGTGTGCTCTCCGCTAGGGCGTCCATCTGTTTAGAGGACATGATCTTCCCTATTCCACAGCCTTCTGCTGACATCAGCAGCATGGTGTGCTTTGCTGATATCTTGATCACCTGATGAAGCGGTGTTAGCTCTAGCAAGACTTCCAGTGCCACAGTGGGACATGTGCGCATTGCCCCTGAAGCACAGACACATGCAAGTCTTTGCAGCTTTGACAGTCTTCCTATCACTGAAGACTGCGTAGCTTTGGTGGCCCAAGCAACTGCTCCATAGGTGACGATAGGCCTTACTATCATGGTATACAGCCATCTGATGATGCTTGGCTTGCATCCCCATGATCTGCCGGCTAGGCGTCTACAAATCATTAGCGCTCTAGTTGCCTTGGATACAGTTAAGTCCAAATGCCTACTCCATTTTAACTGTGAGTCTAAGATGAGGCCGAGAAATTTGACCTCCTTAGACATTTCCACCTCTGTGCCTCCGATTGTAAGGGGTCTCAGGCCCGGAAGAGATCTCCGCTTAGTGAATGGGATCACGGTGGTCTTCGCTGGGTTGATGTTAAGCCCTACCGTGTTGCACCATCCCTTTGCCAAGTTTAGGCCCCTTTGAACAATGTCCCAGAGAGTGTTTTCAAATTTGCCTCTTGCCATTATGACGATGTCGTCCGCGTACCCTAGGCAGCGGATTCCATTGCTTGTGAGTAACTCGAGTAATTCGTCTACAATCAGGTTCCATAGCAGAGGGGATAGTACTCCGCCCTGAGGGCAGCCCCTTGTGGTGCCAAGACGAATCTTACTTTCTCCCACTATTGTTTCTGCTACCCTAGTGCGCAGAAGGGTTTCAATCCATCTGCGTATCGGAAGGGGTACACTCCTTCTCTCGAGTGCCTTAATCACGCTTGTATGAGACGCATTGTCGAAGGCACCCTCAATGTCAAGAAAGGCGCAGATCGCTACCTCGCCATTGACCAGCGAATCCTGCAGGTCAGACGTGAGTTGGTACAGAGCAGTATTCGTTGATCTCCCCGCTCTGTACGCATGTTGTCTGGCATGCAGGGGTGCGACTTTTAGCGCTTCCGATCTTATGTGGTTATCTATTACTTTTTCCATCCCCTTTAGAAAGAAGGACGTTAGACTTATGGGCCGAAATGATTTTGCTAACGAATAGTCTCTTCTTCCTATCTTGGGAATGAAAATTACTTTGGCAATTCTCCAAGGCTCGGGAATATACGACATTGCCAGGCTGTCTCTCATCAGCCCCAGCAGGTGTGGTAGGAGAATGTCGATACCTTGCTGCAAGAGGGCTGGGAAGACGCCATCCACTCCCGGTGACTTGTAGCTCGAAAAGGAGGCCAGTGCCCACCTGACTGAGTCTGCAGTGAACAGGTTCCTTGCAGTCAGCCAGTCTGAGCGATCCGGCCTACGCATGACCGAAGCTGGGGTTAGGTCAGCTTGAACAGTCTCCGGGAAGTGCGTTTGTAGGAGTGTTTCCGCCCTCTCCTCTGCACTTGTCGTATAGGTCCCGTCCTGTCTCTTTAGGGATAGTACTGTGTCCATCTTACCCTTCGACAACGCCTTGTGCAGTCTGGCTGCCTCCGGGGTCGAGGAGACGCTCTCACAGAATTTCCTGAAACTGTTTGACTTGGCAAGCCTAATCTCCTTGTTGTAGATTGTTAGCTGCCGCTTGTATTCTTCCCAGCTACCCGTGCGCTTGGCTTTATTAAACAGCTTGCGCACCCTAAGTCTAAGAAATGAGAGTTTACTGGACCACCAGGGGCAGATTTGTTTGCTGGTGGTCGCTTTCAGTGGACAGGCACAATGGTAGGCGTCTACAATGGATTGGTTTATGGCACTTAGTCTGCTCTCCAGCCCAACTGTGGTGGACCTACCATCCGCTTGCTCCACTTCACTTAGGTTCCTACTTAGATTCTCTCTGAAGATACCCCAATTTGTATTTCTTGGGGTACGAGTCGGAGGTCGGTCCCCGATTGTCACCCTCAGAACAAAGCGGATGATCCTGTGATCCGACAGTGAGGGTTCTTTAGAAACCCGCCACTGTGAGATCAGACCAATCACGCTGTCGTTGCTCAGGGTAACATCTAGGACCTCACTCCGAATACTTGTTACGAAGGTGGCTCGCAACCTACGTTCTCTATATTAATATTATTGCTAAGTATAAATTCTAAAAGTGACTCACCCCTCACGTTGCAATCCGTGCTGCCCCATTCTGTGTGATGCGCGTTGGCATCGCAACCTATGATTAGGGGCAGATTGTTTGCCTTACAGTGCTCCACCAGTTTAAGAATCAATGGGGGGGGTGCCGTGGCTGTTTCTCCCGGAAAATATCCTGACGCAAGGACGAAGTCCGATCCTTCCTTGTCCTTTATCTGCACAGCCACCAGATCTTGCGTTAGAAACTCTGAAATACAGAAGAAGTTTATATCGTCTCTAACGACTAAACAGGAACGGGGTCTCTCGCTGGAGAGATCCCAGACTACCTTGCTTTTTCTTGTGTTGAGGCCTCTTACCTCTCCTCTGACCACCCAAGGCTCCTGGATTAGGAGGATGCCCAGGTTATCCGAAATGAACCTCCTCACGATGACCGCCGAGGCTGCCGATGCGTGATGGAGGTTCACCTGGGCCACCTCTATACCGGTACTGGAGATTATGGTAGGGGTTCGACGAGAGACAGGTCCTCGTCTTCAATCTCTCCATCGACCTGCATCTCCAGCCCTTCCAGAAGCTCTTGGGTGGACGGCATCACACCTTCCTGCGCTGTGGTGATCCCGTTTCCACTGCTCACGTCTGCGGCGGTGGTCGCAACCTGCCCAGCCGAGATTTGGTCGTTGGGGGACTCGTCTTGCTCACCCGAAACCACGGCGGCAGTCGCTTCAGGCGCGACTGGGCGGGTTATGGGTGGAGCTGGTGTTGCGGTCGTCCCCGTTGGAGGTTCTTGGCTCGTGGTCGTAGCCTTGGGCCTCCATGGCCTCACCACAATCTTGCCGAAGCGGAAGTTCAGCCTGTATCCTTTCTGCTTAATGTACGTGTATGATACGTCGTCCATCGTAATGTTGAGGTTCCAACCGGAACCTTCAACACTGCTTGCTACGACCTTCCACGCTGAGGTACTCAAACCTTCATTCTGGTTTCTCACCAGATTGAGCGCGAAGTCATAGCTCTTGTCTGCACTCCTGGGAAAGAACGCCACCATACTGTGCAGTTGCGGAATTTCCTCTCCTCTTCTGACACACAGGGCCGGACCCTCCCAGCCCTCTAGCCTCGGCGTGATGTTCTTCAGCCAGGTGGCCGACTTTTCATCCTGGCAGTCGACCAGCAGCATGCCGCCTTTGAAAAAGATGCCATTAAAGGCACCGGTATAGCCGACGCCGATGGTTAGGGCATTGACTAGACAGTCTTGGAGAGCCGTCAGCTGCTCAGACCCTAGTGCCTCCGCAGGGTAGTTGCTGGGCAGCACTGCCATCCGTATGTTGCTGACGGCCTCCGAGTATTTGCGGCTCGTGGTCTTCATCGGCTGCTGGTTGGGGTTAGGGCGTTTTCCACCGGCTCCCTGTGGTCTGTCTTCCCGTATTCTCTTGGGCAATGGTGGCTCCTGAGGTGTTATCTGGACGCTCTTCCGTTTCTCCATCCGACTGGGTTCCTCTTGGGGTGCTGGCCTTGCTACGATTCGCCCCTCCGCTTGGGCTGCTTGAGCTCGGCGGCGCCTCCGGTTCCTGCGTCTAGTTGCAGACGAACCGCCATTGGTACCTACACGTCGTGTATTGCTTGGAGAGGGGATGTTCCCACTGCTCCTATTCAAGGCCCGCTTCTCGGCTGACTCCGGCGTCATGCCATCCTCAAGGAACCTCAGGTACCACTTTAGAGTGGCCCCACTCATTCCAGCTCTACGCGGGTCGTCGTGGCCTCCTGGCCGTCCTGGCTCCGGGGTACATGGGACGTTCCCTCGTTGTCTTCTCCTTTTTCGTTCTCCCCTCGATTCCACTTTCGTGAAACCACCCTCCTGTCCGCAGTCGATCCTGCTCGAGGGGGTTGCGGGGGCAGCGCTTGCGCGATTTTCAGTGGTTGACACACTGCGCTGAGTGCCGCTGCAGGAGGGCACATCGTCGTCATCACGTGCGTACTCCTCAAAGAGTGCACGTTTATCTGGCGACAATGCATCCAAAAAGCTAGGCTTCCGTCCAACTCCTGGGCCACTCCTGCGAGCGGCACTGGTGCCGCTGCTGCTGCTGGCTATTGTTGTAGATGTTGTTGTTGTTGTTGTTGTTGTTGTTTATTGTTGTTGTTGCTGTTTTTGTTGTTGTTGTCGGATCATCTTTTTCGTACGACCGTTTGGCCCGTGTTGTGAGCCTCCCGGTCTAATTTTGGAAAGGGGAAGCTGAAAGTCCGCTGCGCCAGAGCCCCTTGACGCAGTAAGGCCACCGTTACTTCCCAAGGCGGCCCGGTATTGGGAAGGCTCCGTGCGAATACAGCCGAATTTACCTCCTGGCTGCAAATCATCCAATGGGCACGGGTCGCATAACACCCTGGATTAGGAGGTGGTAGCTCTTGGTCGCCGCGCACATGCAGCCTCTGCCAGCCCTCAGGAGAGATGCTATGCGGCATCTCTCTTGGTGGTTGGGAGATGCTGTGCTGCGCTGCGGTTTAAGCCCCTGCACCACGTCAAGGTGCCTACCATTCGCAGGAGTAAATATAAGATAACGGAATTCATATAAATATACTGCCGTTATGCCGTTAAGGCTTTATGTAAACTTCAGTAAGATAAGGAAGGTTAATTAACGTCAATGTGTTAAACTAATGATTTGAAGCATTTCGATATCGATCGTTAAATGAGTATATACAACAAAATCGACTTTATACCTAAATATAAGATAACGGAATTCTTCTAAATGCACTGTCGTTATGCCGCCATAGCTTTATATCACCTTCATTACGTTAAAGAAGTTTAACTAACTTAAATATGTTAAACTAATGATTTGAAGCATTTCGATATCGATTGCTAAATGTGTATGTACAACAAAATCGACTTTATATGCTAAACCAGTTATTTGATGCATTTCGATATCGCTTGTTAAATGAGTATATACAACAAAATCGACTTTTTACCTAAATAAAGATTTACGAAATTCTTCCAAATGCACGGCCGTTATACCGTTAAGGCTTTACGTAAACTTCAGTAAGATATAGAAGGTTAATTAACTTAAATATGCTAAACCTGTTACTTGAAGCATTTCGATATCGACTGCTAAATGTGTATGTACAACAAAATCGACTTTATACCTAAATATAAGATAACGGAATTCTTCTAAATGCACTGTCGTTATGCCGCCATGGCTTTATATCACCTTCATTACGTTAAAGAAGGTTAACTAACTTAAATATGTTAAACTAATGATTTGAAGATTTTCGATATTGACTGCTAGATGTGTAAATACAAGAAACTCGACTATATACCTAAATATAAGATTACGGAGTTCTTCTACATGCACTGCCGTTATACCGTTAAGGCTTTATGTAGATTTCAGTAAGCTAAAAAGCGTTTATTAACTTAATATGTTAAACTAATGATTTGAAGCATTTCGATATCGATAGCTAAATGTGTATGTACAAGAAAATCGACTTTATACCTAAATATAAGATTACGGAATTCTTCCACATGCACTGCCGTTATGCCGTCATGGCTATATGCCAACTTCAGATCGTTAAAGAAGGATTATTAACAAAAATATGTTAAACTAAAGAGTTAAAGCATTAGAAGAATTCCGTAATCTTTTATTTAGGTATATAGTCGATTTTCTTTTATATACACATTTAGCTATCGATATCGAAATGCTTCAAATCATTAGTTTAACATATTAAGTTAATAAACATTTTTTAGCTTACTGAAGTCTACATAAAGCCTTTACGGTATAACGGCAGTGCATTTAGAAGAATTCCGAAATATTATAATTTTATATTTCGGTATAAGTCGATTTTCTTGTATTTACACATTTAGCAATCGATATCGAAATGCTTCAAACCATTAGTTTAACATATTTAAAATAAATAACCTTCTTTAACGTATTGAAGGTGATATAAAGCCATGGCGGCATAACGACAGTACAGGTGGAAGAATTCCGTAATTTTATTTTTTGGTATAAAGTCGATTTTCTTGTATATATACATTTTGCAATCGATATCGAAATGCTTCAATTAACTGGCTTAACATATTTAAATTAATAAACCTCCTTTAGCGAACTGAAGTTGACATAAAGCCATAAGGGCAGTGCATTTGGAAGAATTCCGTATTTAAGCATAAATACGATTTTCTTGTATATACACATTTTGCAATCGATATCGGAATGCTTCAAGAAACAGGTTTAGCATATTTAAGTTAATTAACCTTCTTTATCTTACTGACGTTTACATAAAGCCTTAACGGTATAACGGCCGTGCATTTGGAAGAATTTCGTAAATCTATATTTAGGTAAAAAGTCGATTTTGTTGTATATACTCATTTAACAAGCGATATCGAAATGCTTCAAATCATTAGTTTAGCATATTTAAGTTAATTAACCTTCTTTAACGTATTGAAGTTGATATAAAGCCATGGCGACATAACGGCAGTGCATTTAGAAGAATTCCGTAATCTTATGTTTAGGTATAAAGTCGATTTTCTTGTATATACACATTTAGCAATCGCTAATTAAATGCTTCAAATCATTAGTTTAACATATTTAAGTTATTTAACCTTCTTTATCTTACTGAAGTTTACATAAAGCCATAACGGTATAACGGCAGTGCATCTGGAAGAATTCCGTAACCTTATATTTAGGTATAACGTCGATTTTGTTGTATATACACTCTTAGCAATCGATATCGAGATGCTTCAACTCATAAGCTTAACATATTTAAGTGTAAACCTTCTTTAACGATCTCAAGTCGGCATATAGCCATGGCGGCATAACGGCAGTGCATGTAGAAGAATTCCGTAATCTTTTATTTAGGTATAAAGTCGATTTTCTTTTATATACACATTTAGCTATCGATATCGAAATGCTTCAAATCATTAGTTTAACATATTAAGTTAATAAACATTTTTTAGCTTACTGAAGTCTACATAAAGCCTTAGCGCTATAACGGCAGTGCATTTAGAAGAATTCCGAAATATTATAATTTTATATTTAGGTATAAGTTGATTTTCTTGTATTTACACATTTAGCAATCGATATCGGAATGCTTCAAACCATTAGTTTAACATATTTAAAATAAATAACCTTCTTTAACGTATTGAAGGTGATATAAAGCCATGGCGGCATAACGACAGTACAGGTGGAAGAATTCCGTAATTTTATTTTTTGGTATAAAGTCGATTTTCTTGTATATATACATTTAGCAATCGATATCGAAATGCTTCAGAAAACTGGTTTAACATATTTAAATTAATAAACCTCCTTTAGCGAACTGAAGTTGACATAAAGTCATAAGGGCAGTGCATTTGGAAGAATTCCGTATTTAGGCATAAATTCGGTTTTCTTGTATATACACATTTTGCAATCGATATCGAAATGCTTCAGGTAACAGGTTTAGCATATATAAGTTAATTAACCTTCTTTATCTTACTGAAGTTTACATAAAGCCTTAACGGTATAACGGCCGTGCATTTGGAAGAATTCGGTAATCTTATGTCTAGGTATAAAGTCGATTTTCTTGAATATACACATTTAGCAATCGATATCGAAATGCTTCAAATCATTAGTTTAACATATTTAAGTTAATAAACATTCTTTAACGAACTGAAGTTAACATAAAGCCATAACGGCAGTGCATTTAGAAGAATTCCGTAATGTTATAATTTTATATTTAGGCATAAAGTCGATTTTCTTGCATACACACATTTAGCAATAGATATCGAAATGCTTTAAATCATTAGTTAAACATATTTAAGTTAATAAACCTTCTTTAACGAACGGAAGTTGGCATAAAGCCATGGCGGCATAACGGCAGTGCATGCAGAAGAATTCCGTAATCTTATATTTAGGTATATAGTCGATTTTTTTGTATATACACATTTAGCAATCGCTAATTAAATGCTTCAAATCATTAGTTTAACATATTTAAGTTATTTAACCTTCTTTATCTTACTGAAGTTTACATAAAGCCATAACGGTATAACGGCAGTATATTTGGAAGAATTCCGTAAACTTATATTAGGTATAAAGTCGATTTTGTTGTATATACTCATATAGCAATCGATATCGAAATGCTCCAAATTCTTTAACGAACGGAAGTTGGCATAAGGCCATGGCGGCATAACGGCAGTGCATGCAGAAGAATTCCGTAATCTTATATTTAGGTATATAGTCGATTTTCTTGTATATACACATTTAGCAATCGCTAATTAAATGCTTCAAATCATTAGTTTAACATATTTAAGTTATTTAACCTTCTTTATCTTACTGAAGATTACATAAAGCCATAACGGTGTAACGGCAGTACATTTGGAAGAATTCCGTAAACTTATATTACGTATAAAGTCGATTTTGTTGTATATACTCATATAGCAATCGATATCGAAATGCTGTGCCGCGCATTTGGAAGAATTCCGTAAACTTATATTTAGGTAAAAAGTCGATTTTGTTGTATATACTCATTTAGCAATCGATTCGAAATGCTTCAAATCATTAGTTTAACATATTTAAGTTAATAAAGCTTCTTTTACGCACTGAAGTTAACATAAAGCCATGGCGGCATAACGGCAGTGCATGCAGAAGAATTCCGTAATCTTATATTTAGGTATATAGTCGATTTTCTTGAATATACACATTTGGCAATTGCTAATTAAAAGCTTCAAATCATTAGTTTAACATATTTAAGTTATTTAACCTTCTTTATCTTACTTAAGTTTACATAAAGCCATAACGGTATAACGGCAGTGCATTTGGAAGAATTCCATAGTCTTATATTTAGGTATACAGTCTATCTTGTTGTATATACTCATTTAGCAATCGATATCGAAATACTTCAATTCATCAGTTTAACATATTTAAGTTAGTAAAGCTTCTTTTACGCACTGAAGTTAACATAAAGCCATTGCGGCATAACGGCAGTGCATGCAGAAGAATTCCGTAATCTTATATTTAGGTATATAGTCGATTTTCTTGTATATACACATTTAGCAATCGCTAATAAAATGCTTTAAATCATTAGTTTAACATATTTAAGTTTATAAACCTTCTTTAACGAACGTAAGTTGGCCCAAAGCCATGGCGGCATAACGGCAGTGCATTTGGAAGAATTCCGAAATCTTATATTTAGGTATAAAGTCGACTTTCTTGTATAAGCACATTTAGCAATCGCTAACGAAAAGCTTTAAATCATTAGTTGAACATATTTAAGTTAATAAACCTTCTATATCTTACTGAAGTTTACATAAAACCATAACGGTATAACGGCAGTGCATTTGGAAGAATTCCGTAAACTTATATTAGGTTCAAAGTCGATTTTGTTGTATATACACCTTTAGCAATCGATACTGAGATGCTTCAACTCATTAGTTTAACATATTTAAGTTAATAAACTTTCTTTAACGAACTGGAATTGGCATAAAGCCATGGCGGCATAACGGCAGTGCATGTAGAAGAATTCCGTTATCTTATATTTAGGTATAAAGTCGACTTTCTTGTATATACACATTTAGCAATCGATACCGAAATGCTTCAAGTCATAAGTTTAACATATTTAAGTTAATTAACCTTCTTTAACGAACTGAAGTTAACATAAAGCCATAACGGCAGTGCATTTAGAAGAATTCCGTAATGTTATAATTTTATATTTAGGCATAAAGAAGATTTTCTTGTATATACAAATTAGCAATCGATATCGAAATGCTTCAAATCATAAGTTTAACATATTTAAGTTAATAAACCTTCTTTAACGAACGGAAGTTGGCATAAGGCCATGGCGGCATAACGGCAGTGCATTTGGAAGAATTCCGTAATCTTATATTTAGGTATAAAGTCGATTTTGTTGTATATACTCATTAAGCAATCGATATCGAAATGCTTTACATAAAGCCATAACGGTATAACGGCAGTGCATTTGGAAGAATTCCGTAAACTTAGATTAGGTATAAAGGCGATTTTGTTGTATATACACCTTTAGCAATCGATATTGAGATGCTTCAACTCATTAGTTTAACATATTTAAGTTAATAAACTTTCTTTAGCGAACTAAAGTTGGCATAAAGCCATGGCGGCATAACGGCAGTGCATGTAGAAGAATTCTTTTATCCTATATTTAGGTATAAAGTCGATTTTTGTATATCCATTTAGCAATCGATATCGAAATGCTTAAATCATTAGTTTAACATATTTAAGTTAATTAACCTTCTTTAACGTATTGAAGTTATATAAAGCGGCATAACGGCAGTGCATTTAGAAGAATTCCGTAATCTTATATTTAGGTATAAAGTCGATTTTCTTGTATATACACATTTAGCAATCGATAATCGAAATGCTTCAAATCATTAGTTTAACATATTTAAGTTAATTAACCTTCTTTATCTTACTGAAGTTTACATAAAGCCATAACGGTATAACGGCAGTGCATTTGGAAGAATTCCGTAATCTTATATTTAGGTATAAAGTCGATTTTGTTGATATACTCATTTAGCAATCGATATCGAAATGCTTCAAATCATTAGTTTAACATATTTAAGTAATTAACCTTCTTTAACTGAAGTTATAAAGCCAAACGGTATAAGAATTCCGAAATCTTATATTTAGGTATAAAGTCGATTTTGTTGTATATACTCATTTAGCAATCGATATCGAAATGCTTCAAATCATTAGTTTAACATATTTAAGTTAATTAACCTTCTTTAACGAACTGAAGTTTACATAAAGCGGCATAACGGCAGTGCATTTAGAAGAATTCCGTAATCTTATATTAGGTATAAAGTCGATTTTCTTGTATATACCATTTAGCAATCGATATCGAAATGCTTCAAATCATTAGTTTAACATATTTAAGTTAATTAACCTTCTTTATCTTACTGAAGTTTACATAAAGCCATAACGGTATAACGGCAGTGCATTTGAAGAATTCCGTAATCTTATATTTAGGTATAAAGTCGATTTTGTTGTATATACCATTTAGCAATCGATATCGAAATGCTTCAAATCATTAGTTTAACATATTTAAGTTAATTAACCTTCTTTATCTTACTGAAGTTAACATAAAGCCAAAAGGTATAACGGCAGTGTCATTTGGAAGAATTCCGTAAACTTATATTTAGGTAAAAGTCGATTTTGTTGTATATACTCATTTAGCAATCGATATCGAAATGCTTCAAATCATTAGTTTAACATATTTAAGTTAATTAACCTTCTTTAACGTATGAAGTTATATAAAGCCATGGCGGCATAACGGCAGTGCATTTAGAAGAATTCCGTAATCTTATATTTAGGTATAAAGTCGATTTTCTTGTATATACCATTTAGCAATCGATATCGAAATGCTTCAAATCATTAGTTTAACATATTTAAGTTAATTAATCTTCTTTATCTTACTGAAGTTTACATAAAGCCATAACGGTATAACGGCAGCGCATTTGGAAGAATTCCGTAATCTTATATTTAGGTATAAAGTCGATTTTGTTGTATATACGCATTTAGCAATCGATATCGAGATGCTTCAACTCATTAGTTTAACATATTTAAGTTAATTAACTTTCTTTAACGTATTGAAGTTGATATAAAGCGGCATAACGGCAGTGCATTTAGAAGAATTCCGTAATCTTATATTTAGGTATAAAGTCGATTTTCTTGTATATACACATTAGCAATCGATAACGAAATGCTTCAAATCATTAGTTTAACATATTTAAATTAATTAACCTTCTTTAACTTATTGAAGTTGATATAAAGCCATGGCGGCATAACGGCAGTGCATTTGGAAGAATTCCGTAATCTTATATTTAGGTATAAAGTCGATTTTCTTGTATATACACATTTAGCAATCGATATCGAAATGCTTCAAATCATTAGTTTAACATATTTAAGTTAATTAATCTTCTTTATCTTACTGAAGTTTACATAAAGCCATAACGGTTAACGGCAGCGCATTTGGAAGAATTCCGTAATCTTATATTTAGGTATAAAGTCGATTTTGTTGTATATGCGCATTTAGCAATCGATATCGAGATGCTTCAACTCATTTGTTTAACATATTTAAGTAAATAAAGTTTCTTTAACGCACTGAAGTTAACAAAAAGCCTTAACGGTATAACGGCCGTGCATTTGGAAGAATTCCGTAAACTTATATTTAGGTAAAAAGTCGGTTTTGTTGTATATACTCATTTAGCAATCGATATCGAAATGCTTCAAATCATTAGTTTAACATATTTAAGTTAATTAACCTTCTTTAACGTATTGAAGTTGATATAAAGCGGCATAACGGCAGTGCATTTAGAAGAATTCCGTAATCTTATATTTAGGTATAAAGTCGATTTTCTTGTATATACACATTTAGTAATCGATACCGAAATGCTTCAACTCATTAGCTTAACATATTTAAAATAATTAACCTTCTTTAACTTATTGAAGGTGATATAAAGCCATGGCGGCATAACGACAGTACAGGTGGAAGAATTCCGTAATTTTATTTTTTGGTATAAAGTCGATTTTCTTGTATATATACATTTTGCAATCGATATCGAAATGCTTCAGATAACTGGTTTAACATATTTATATTAATAAACCTCCTTTAGCGAACTAAAGTTGACATAAAGCCATAAGGGCAGTGCATTTGTAAGAATTCCGTATTTAGGCATAAAGTCGATTTTGTTGTATATACACATTTTGCAATCGATATCGAAATGCTTCTAGTAACAGGTTAAGCATATTTAAGTTAATAAACCTTCTTTATCTTACTGAAGTTTACATAAAGCCTTAACGGTATAACGGCCGTGCATTTGGAAGAATTCCGTAGATGTATATTTAGGTAAAAAGTCGATTTTGTTGTATATACTAATTTAGCAAGCGATATCGAAATGCTTCAAATCATTAGTTTAACATATTTAAATTAATTAGCCCTCTTTGACGTATTGAAGTTGATATAAAGCCATAGCGGCATAACGGCAGTGCATTAAGAAGATTTCCGTTATCTTATATTTAGGTATAAAGTCGATTTTCTTGTATATACACATTAGCAATTGATAACGAAATGCTTAAAATCATTAGTTTAACATATTTAAGTTAATTAACCTTCTTTATCTTACTGAAGTTTACATAAAGCCATAACGGTATAACGGCAGTGCATTTGGAAGAATTCCGTAATCTAATATTTAGGTGTAAAGTCGATTTTGTTGTATATACTCATTTAGCAATCGATATCGAAATGCTTCAAATCATTAGTTTAACATATTTAAGTTAATTAGCCTTCTTTAACGTATCGAAGTTGATATAAAGCGGCATAACGGCAGTGCATTTAGAAGAATTCCGTAATCTTATATTTAGGTATAAAGTCGATTTTGTTGTATATACACATTTAGCAATCGATATCGAAATGCTTCAAATAACTTGTTTAACATATTTAAGTTAATAAACCTTCTTTAACGAACTGAAGTTAACACAAAGCCATAGCGGCATTACGGCAGTGCATTTGGAAGAATTCCGTAATCTTATATTCAGGTATAAAGTCGATTTTGTTGTATATACTCATTTAGCAATCGATATCGAAATGCTTCAAATCATTAGTTTAACATATTTAAGTTATTTAACCTTCTTTATCTTACTGAAGTTTACATAAAGCCATAACGGTATAAGGGCAGTGCATTTGGAAGAATTCAGTAATTTTATATTTAGGTATAAAGTCGACTTTCTTGTATATACACATTTAACAATCGCTAATGAAATGCTTCAAAGCATTAGTTTACCATATTTAAGTTATTTAACCTTCTTTATCTTACTGAAGTTTACATAAAGCCATAACGGTATAAGGGCAGTGCATTTGGAAGAATTCCGTAATCTTATATTTAGGTATACAGTCGATTTTGTTGTATATACTCATTTAGAAATCGATATCGAAATGCTTTACATAAAGCCATAACGGTATAACGGCAGTGCATTTGGAAGAATTCCGTAAACTTAGATTAGGTATAAAGGCGATTTTGCTGTATATACACCTTTAGCAATCGATACTGAGATGCTTCAACTCATTAGTTTAACATATTTAAGTTAATAAACTTTCTTTAACGAACTGAAGTTGGCATAAAGCCATGGCGGCATAACGGCAGTGCATGTAGAAGAATTCCTTTTTTCTATATTTAGGTATAAAGTCGACTTTCTTGTATATACACATTTAGCAATCTATATCGAAATGCTTTAAATCATTAGTTTAACATATTTAAGTTAATAAACCTTCTTTAACGAACTGAAGTTAACATAAAGCCAAAACGGCAGTGCATTTAGAAGAATTCCGTAATGTTATAATTTTATAATTAGGCATAAAGTCGATTTTCTTGCATATACACATTTAGCAATAGATATCGAAAAGCTTGAAATCATTAGTTTAACATATTTAAGTCAATTAACCTTCGTTAACGTATTGAAGTTGTTATAAAACCATGGCGGCATAACGGCAGTGCATTTAGAAGAATTCCGTAGTCTTATATTTAGTTATAAAGTCGATTTTCTTGTATATACACATTAGCAATCGATATCGAAATGCTTCAAATAACTTGTTTAACATATTTAAGTTAATAAACCTTCTTTAACGAACTGAAGTTAACATAAAGCCAAAACGGTATAACGGCAGTGCATTTGGGAGAATTCCGTAAATTTATATTTAGGTAAGAAGTCGATTTTATTGCATATACTCATTTAGCAAGCGATATCGAAATGCTTCAAATCATTACTTTAACATATTTAAGTTAATTAACCTTCTTTAACGAATCGAAGTTGATATAAGGCGGCATAACGGCAGTGCATTTAGAAGAATTCCGTAATCTTATATTTAGGTATAAAGTCGATTTTCTTGTATATACACTTTAGCAATCGATAACGAAATGCTTCAAATCATTAGTTTAACATATTTAAGTTAATCAACTTCTTTATCTTACTGAAGTTTACATAAAGCCATAACGGTATAACGGCAGCGCATTTCGAAGAATTCCGTAATCTTATATTTAGGTATAAATTCGATTTTGTTCTATATACGCATTTAGCAATCGATATCGAGATGCTTCAACTCATTAGTTTAACATATTTAAGTTAATAATCCTTATTTATCTTACTGAAGTTAACAAAAAGCCTTAACGGTATAACGGCCGTGTATTTGGAAGGATTCCGTAAACTTATATTTAGGTAAAAAACCGATTTTGTTGTATATACTCATTTAGCAATCGATATCAAAATGCTTCAAATCATTAGTTTAACATATTTAAGTTAATTAACCTTCTTTAACGTATTGAAGTTGATATAAAGCCATGGCGGCATAACGGCAGAGCATTTAGAAGAATTCCGTAATCTTATATTTAGGTATAAAGTCGATTTTCTTGTATATACACATTAGCAATCGATATCGAAATGCTTCAAATCATTAGTTTAACATATTTAAGTTAATTAATCTTCTTTATCTTACTGAAGTTTACATAAAGCCATAACGGTATAACGGCAGCGCATTTGGAAGAATTCCGTAATCTTATATTTAGGTATAAAGTCGATTTTGTTGTATATGCGCATTTAGCAATCGATATCGAGATGCTTCAACTCATTTGTTTAACATATTTAAGTAAATAAAGTTTCTTTAACGCACTGAAGTTAACAAAAAGCCTTAACGGTATAACGGCCGTGCATTTGGAAGAATTCCGTAAACTTATATTTAGGTAAAAAGTCGGTTTTGTTGTTTGTACTCATTTAGCAATCGATATCGAAATGCTTCAAATCATTAGTTTAACATATTTAAGTTAATTAATCTTCTTTAACGTATTGAAGTTGATATAAAGCCATGGCGGCATAACGGCAGTGCATTTGAAGAATTCCGTAATTTATATTTAGGTATAAAGTCGATTTTCTTATATACACATTTAGCAATCGATACCGAAATGCTTCAATCATTAGTTAACATATTTAAAATAATTAACCTTCTTTAACGTATTGAAGGTGATATAAAGCCATGGCGGCATAACGACAGTACAGGTGGAAGAATTCCGTAATTTTATTTTTTGGTATAAAGTCGATTTTCTTGTATATATACATTTTGCAATCGATATCGAAATGCTTCAGATAACTGGTTTAACATATTTATATTAATAAACCTCCTTTAGCGAACTAAAGTTGACATAAAGCCATAAGGGCAGTGCATTTGTAAGAATTCCGTATTTAGGCATAAAGTCGATTTTGTTGTATATACACATTTTGCAATCGATATCGAAATGCTTCAAGTAACAGGTTTAGCATATTTAAGTTAATAAACCTTCTTAATCTTACTGAAGTTTACATAAAGCCTTAACGGTATAACGGCCGTGCATTTGGAAGAATTCCGTAGATGTATATTTAGGTAAAAAGTCGATTTTGTTATATATACTAATTTAGCAATCGATATCGAAATGCTTCAAATCATTAGTTTAACATATTTAAATTAATTAGCCCTCTTTGACGTATTGAAGTTGATACAAAGCCATAGCGGCATAACGGCAGTGCATTAAGAAGATTTCCGTTATCTTATATTTAGGTATAAAGTCGATTTTCTTGTATATACACATTAGCAATTGATGACGAAATGCTTAAAATCATTAGTTTAACATATTTAAGTTAATTAAACTTCTTTATCTAACTGAAGTTTACATAAAGCCATAACGGTATAACGGCAGTGCATTTGGAAGAATTCCGTAATCTAATATTTAGGTGTAAAGTCGATTTTGTTGTATATACTCATTTAGCAATCGATATCGAAATGCTTCAAATCATTAGTTTAACATATTTAAGTTAATTAGCCTTCTTTAACGTATCGAAGTTGATATAAAGCGGCATAACAACAGTGCATTTAGAAGAATTCTGTAATCTTATATTTAGGTATAAAGTCGATTTTCTTGTATATACACATTAGCAATCGATAACGAAATGCTTCAAATTATTAGTTTAACATATTTAAGTTAATTAACATCTTTATCTTACTGAAGTTTACATAAAGCCATAGCGGTATAACGGCCGTACATTTGGAAGAATTCCGTAATCTTATATTTAGGTATAAAGTCGATTTTGTTGTATATACGCATTAAGCAATCGATATCGAGATGCTTCAACTCATTAGTTTAACATATTTATGTTAATAAGCCTTATTTATCTTACTGAAGTTAACAAAAAGCCTTAACGGTATAACGGCAGCGAAATTGGAAGAATTCCGTAAACTTATATTTAGGTATAAAGTCGATATTGTTGTATATACGCATTTAGCAATCGATATGGAGATGCTTCAACTCATTAGTTTAACATATTTAAGTTAATAAACTTTATTTATCTTACTGAAGTTAACAAAAAGCCTTAACGGTATAACGGCAGTGCATTTAAAAGAATTCCGTAATCTTATATTAGGTATAAAGTCGATTTTCTTGTATATACTCATTTAGCAATCGATATCAAAATGCTTAAAATCATTAGTTTAACATATTTAAGTTAATTAACCTTCTTTAACGTATTGAAGTTGATATAAAGCCATGGCGGCATAACGGCGGTGCATTTAGAAGAATTCCGTTATCTTACTGAAGTTTACATAAAGACTTAACGGTATAACGGCAGCGCATTTGGAAGAATTCCGTTAACTTATATTTAGGTATAAAGTCGATATTGTTGTATATACGCATTTAGCAATCGATATGGAGTTGCTTCAACTCATTAGTTTAACATATTTAAGTTAATAAACTTTATTTATCTTACTGAAGTTAACAAAAAGCCTTAACGGTATAACGGCAGTGCATTTAAAAGAATTCCGTAAACTTATATTTAGGTAAAAATTCGATATTGTTGTATATACTCATTAAGCAATCGATATCGAAATGCTTCAAATCATTAGTTTAACATATTTAAGTTAATAAAGCTTCTTTTACGCACTGAAGTTAACATAAAGCCATAAATGCATAACGGCAGTGCATTGAGAAGAACTCCGTTATCTTATATTTAGGTATAAAATCGATTTTCTTC
>CM050326.1:89649313-89666313 GCA_027475135.1 Bactrocera correcta
ACACATTTAGCAATCGATATCGAAATGCTTCAAATAATTGGTTTAACATATTTAAGTTAATTAACCCTCTTTATCTTACAGAAGTCTACACAAAGCCTTGACGGCATAACGGCAGTGCATTTAGAAGAACTACGTAATCTTATGTTTAGGTATAAAGTCGATTTTCTTGGATATATGCATTTAGCAATCGATATCGAAATGCTTCAAATCATTAGTTTAACATATTTAAGTTAATTAGCCCTCTTTGACGTATTTAAGTTAACATAAAGCCATGGCGGCATAACGGCAGTGCATTAAGAAGAACTCCGTTATCTTATATTTAGATATAAATTCGATTTTCTTGTATATGCACATTTAGCATTCGATATCGAAATGCTTCAAATTATTAGTTTAACATATTTAAGTTAATAAACCATTAACGCACAGAAGTCTACAAAAAGCCTTAACGGCATAACCGCAAAGCATTTAGAATAATTCCGTTATATTATATTTAGGTATAAAGTCGATTTTCTTGTATATACACATTTAGCAATGGATAACGAAATGCTTCAAAACATTAGTTTAACATATTTAAGTTAATTAATCTTATTTATCTTACTGAAGTTTACATAAAGCCATAACGGCATAACGACTGTATATTTGGGTGAATTCCGTAATCTTTTATTTAGGTATAAAATCGAGTTTCTTGTATATACACATTTAGCAACCGATATCGAAATGCTTGAGCTCATTAGTTTAACACATTTAAGTTAATAAACCTTGTTTAACGATCTGAAGTTGGCATATAGCCATGGCGGCATAGCGGCAGTGCATGTAGAAGAATCCCGTAATCATATATTTAGGTATAAAGTCGTTTTTTTTGTACAAACCCAATTAGCAATCGATATCGAAATGCTTCAAATCATAAGTTTAACATATTAATTTAATAAACATTTTTTAGCTTACTGAATTCTACATAAAGCCTTGACGGTATAACGGCAGTGCATTTAGGAGAATTCCGTAATGTTATAATTTTATATTCAGGTATAAAGTCGATTTTCTTGTATTTAAAAATTTAGCAATCGACATCGAAATGCTTCAAACCATTAGTGTAACATATTTAAAATAATTAACCTTCTTTAACGTATTGAAGGTGATATAAAGCCATGGCGGCATAACGACAGTACATGTGGAAGAATTCCGTAACCTTATATTTAGGTATAAAGTCGATTTTCTTGTATATGTACATTTCGCAATCGATATCGAAATGCTTCAGATAACTTGTTTAACATATTTAAGTTAATAAACCTCCTTTAGCGAACTGAAGATGACATAAAGCCATAACGGCAGTGCATTTGGAAGAATTCCGTAGTCTTATATTTAGGCATAAAGTCGATTTTCTTGTACATACACATTTTGAAATCGATATTGAAATGCTTCAAATATTCTGGTTTAGCATATTAAAGTTAATTAACCTTCTTTATTTAACCGAAGTTTACCCAAAGCCATAGCGGCATAACCACAGTATATTTATAAGAATTCCGTTATCTTATATTTAGGTATAAAGTCGATTTTGTTGTACATACACATTTAGCAATTGTTATCGAAATGCTTCAAATCATTAGTTTAACATATTTAAGTTAATTAACCCTCTTTTTCTTACTGAAGTCTACAAAAGCCTTAACGGCATAACGGCAGTGCATTTAGAAGAATTACGTTATCTTATATTTAAGTATGAATTCGATTTTCTTGTATATACTCATTTAGCAATTGATATCGAAATGCTTCAAATCATTAGTTTAACATATTTAAGTGAATAAATCTTCTTTAACGTATTGAAGGTCATACAAAGCCAGGGCGGCATAACGACAGTACATTTGGAACAATTCCGTTATCTTATATTTAGGTATAAATTCGATTTCCTTGTATATACACATTTAGCAATCGATGCCGAAATGCTTCAAATCATTAGTTTAACAGATTTAAGTTAATTAACCCTCTTTATCTTACTGAAGTCTACAAAAGCCTTAACGGATTGTTTGAATATACGCATTTAGCAATCGATATCGAAATGCTTCAAATCATTACTTTAACATATTTAAGATAATTAACCCTCTCTATCTCACTGAAGTCTACAAAAGCCTTAACGGCATAACGGCAGTGCGTTTAGAAGAATTCCGTAATCTTATATTTAGGTATAAAGTCGATTTTCTTGTATATACACACCTTACTGAAGTTTTCATAAAGCCTTAACGGTATAACGGCAGAGCATTTAAAAGAATTTCTTAATCTTATATTTAGGTATAAAGATGATTTTCTTGTATATACACATTTAGCAATCGATATCTAAATGCTTCAAATCATAAGTTTAACATATTTAAGTTAAACAAACTGTTTTAACGTACTGACGTTTATATAAAACCATAACGGCAGTGTATTTCGATGAATTCCGTAATCTTATATTTATGTATAAAGTCGATTTTCGGGATATACACATTTAGCGATCGATATCGAAATGCTTCAAATCATTAGTTTTACATTTTCAAGTTATTTATTATAAACCTTCTTTAACGCACTGAAATCTACATAAAGCCTTAACGGTATAACTGCAGTGCTTTTAGAAGAATTCCATAATCTTATATTTAGGTATAAAGTCGATTTTCTTGTATCTACATATTTAGCAATCGATATCGAAATGTTTCAAATCATTAGTTTAACATATTTAAGTTAATAAACCATCTTTAACGTATTGAAGGTGATATAAAGCCATGGCGGCATAACGACAGTACATTTGGAAGAATTCCGTAATCTTATGTTTAGGTATACATTCGATTTTCTTGGATATATGCATTTATGTAGCAATCGATATCGAAATGCTTCAAATCATTAGTTTAACATATTTAAGTTAAAAAACCTACTTTAACGAACTAAAGTCGACATTAAGCCTAGGCGGAATAACGGCAGGGCATTTGGAAGAATTCCATTATTCTATGTTTAGGTATAAAGTCAAGTTTCTTGCATTAGCACATTTAGCATTCGATGTCGAAATGCTTCAAATCATTAGTTTAACATATTTAAGTTAAATTACCTTCTTTAACTTACCGAAGGTGACATAAAGCCATGGCGGCATAACGGCAGTGCATGAAGAAGAATTCCGTAATCTCATGTTTAGGTATAAAATCGATTTTGTTGTATATACGCATTTAGTAATCGATATCGAAATGCTTCAAATCATAAGTTTAACATATTTAAGTTAAATTACCTTCTTTAACTTACCGAAGGTGACATAAAACCATGGCGGCATAACGGCAGTGCATGAGGAAGAATTCCGTAATCTCATGTTTAGGTATAAAATCGATTTTGTTGTATATACGCATTTAGCAGTCGATATCGAAATGCTTCAAATCATTTGTTTAACATATTTAAGATAACTAACCCTCTTTATCTTACTGAAGTCTACAAAAGCCTTAACGGCATAACGGCAGTGCATTTAGAAGAATTCCGCAATCTTATATTTAGGTATAAAGTCGAGTTTCATGGATATATGCATTTAGCAATCGATATCGAAATGCTTCAAATCATTAGTTTAACATATTTAAGTTAAAAAACCTACTTTAACGAACTAAAGTTGACATTAAGCCTTGGCGGAATAACGGCAGGGCATTTGGAAGAATTCCGTTATTCTATGTTTAGGTATAAAGTCGATTTTCTTGTATTAGCACATTTAGCAATCGATGTCGAAATGCTTCAAATCATTAGTTAAACACATTTAAGTTAAATTACCTTCTTTAACTTACCGAAGGTGACATAAAGCCATGGCGGCATAACGGCAGTGCATGAAGAAGAATTCCGTAATCTCATGTTTAGGTATAAAATCGATTTTGTTGTATATACGCATTTAGCAAGCGATATCGAAATGCTTCAAATCATTAGTTTAACATATTAAAGTTATTTAACCCTCTTTATCTTCTTGAAGTCTACATAAAGCCTTAACGGCATAACGGCAGTGCGGTTAGAAGAATTACGTAATCTTATATTCAGGTATAAAGTCGGTTTTCTTGTATATACTCATTTAGCAATCGATATCGGAATGCTTCAAGTCATTAGTTTAACATATTTAAGTTAATAAACCATCTTTAACGTTATGAAGGTGATATAAAGCCATGGCGGCATAGCGGCAGTGCATGTAGAAGAATTCCGTTATCTTATATTTAGGTATACATTCGATTTTCTTGTATATACACTATTAGCAATCGATATCGAAATGCTTCAAATCATTAGTTTAACATATTAAGTTAATAAACATTTTTTAGCTTACTGAAGTCTACATAAAGAATTAACGGTATAACGGCAGTGCATTTAGAAGAATTCCGTAATGTTATAATTTTATATTTAGGTATAAAGTCGATTTTCTTGTATATATGCATTTAGCAATCGATTTTGAAATGCTTCAAATCATTAGTTTAACATATTAAAGTTAATAAACTTTCTTTAACGAACTGAAGTTGGAATAAAGCCATGGCGGCATAACGGCAGTGCATGTAGAAGAATTCCGTTATCTTATGTTTAGGTATAAAGTCGATTTTCTTGTATATACACATTAGCAATCGATATCGAACTGCTTAAAATCCTAAGTTCAACATATATAAGTTAATTAACTTCTTTATCTTACTAAAGTTTACATAAAGCCATAACGGTATAACGGCAGTGCATTTGGAAGAATTCCGTAAGCTTATATATAGGTATAAAATCGATTTTGTTGTATATACTCATTTAACAATCGATATCGAAATGCTTCAAATCATTAGTTTAACATATTTAAGTTAATAAACCTTCTTTATCTTATTGAAGTTTACATAAAGCCTTAACTGTATAACGGCCGTGCATTTGGAAGAATTGCGTAAACTTATATTTAGGTAAAAAATCGACTTTGTTATATATGCTCTTTAAGCAATCGATATCGAAATGCTTCAAATCATTAGTTTAACATATTTAAGTTAATAAAGCTTCTTTTGCGCACTGAAGTTAACATAAAGCCATGGCGGCATAACGGCAGTGCATGCAGAAGAATTCCGTAACCTTATATTTAGGTATACAGTCGATTTTTTTGTATATACACATTTAGCAATCGATATCGAAATGCTTCAAATCATTAGTTTAACATATTTAAGTTAATAAACCTTCTTTAACGAACGGAAGTTGGCACAAAGCCATGGCGGCATAACGGCAGTGCATTTGGAAGAATTCAGTAATCTTATATTTAGGTATAAAGTCGACTTTTTTGTATATACACATTTAGCAATCGATAACGAAATGCTTTTAATCATTAGTTTAACATATTTAAGTTAATTAACCTTCTTTATCTTACTGAAGTTTACATAAAGCCATAACAATATAACGGCAGTGCATTTGGTAGAATTCCGTAAACTTATATTAGGTATAAAGTCGATTTTGTTGTATATACACCTTTAGCAATCGATATTGAAATGCTTCAAATATTCTGGTTTAGCATATTAAAGTTAATTAACCTTCTTTATTTAACCGAAGTTTACCCAAAGCCATAGCGGCATAACCGCAGTATATTTATAAGAATTCCGTTATCTTATATTTAGGTATAAAGTCGATTTTGTCGTACATACACATTTAGCAATTGTTATCGAAATGCTTCAAATCATTAGTTTAACATATTTAAGTTAATTAACCCTCTTTTTCTTACTGAAGTCTACAAAAGCCTTAACGGCATAACGGCAGTGCATTTAGAAGAATTACGTTATCTTATATTTAAGTATGAATTCGATTTTCTTGTATATACTCATTTAGCAATTGATATCGAAATGCTTCAAATCATTAGTTTAACATATTTAAGTGAATAAATCTTCTTTAACGTATTGAAGGTCATACAAAGCCAGGGCGGCATAACGACAGTACATTTGGAACAATTCCGTTATCTTATATTTAGGTATAAATTCGATTTCCTTGTATATACACATTTAGCAATCGATGCCGAAATGCTTCAAATCATTAGTTTAACAGATTTAAGTTAATTAACCCTCTTTATCTTACTGAAGTCTACAAAAGCCTTAACGGATTGTTTGAATATACGCATTTAGCAATCGATATCGAAATGCTTCAAATCATTACTTTAACATATTTAAGATAATTAACCCTCTCTATCTCACTGAAGTCTACAAAAGCCTTAACGGCATAACGGCAGTGCGTTTAGAAGAATTCCGTAATCTTATATTTAGGTATAAAGTCGATTTTCTTGTATATACACACCTTACTGAAGTTTTCATAAAGCCTTAACGGTATAACGGCAGAGCATTTAAAAGAATTTCTTAATCTTATATTTAGGTATAAAGTTGATTTTCTTGTATATACACATTTAGCAATCGATATCTAAATGCTTCAAATCATAAGTTTAACATATTTAAGTTAAACAAACTGTTTTAACGTACTGACGTTTATATAAAACCATAACGGCAGTGTATTTCGATGAATTCCGTAATCTTATATTTATGTATAAAGTCGATTTTCTGTATATACACATTTAGCGATCGATATTGAAATGCTTCAAATCATTAGTTTTACATTTTCAAGTTATTTATTATAAACCTTCTTTAACGCACTGAAATCTACATAAAGCCTTAACGGTATAACTGCAGTGCTTTTAGAAGAATTCCATAATCTTATATTTAGGTATAAAGTCGATTTTCTTGTATCTACATGTTTAGCAATCGATATCGAAATGTTTCAAATCATTAGTTTAACATATTTAAGTTAATAAACCATCTTTAACGTATTGAAGGTGATATAAAGCCATGGCGGCATAACGACAGTACATTTGGAAGAATTCCGTAATCTTATGTTTAGGTATACATTCGATTTTCTTGGATATATGCATTTATGTAGCAATCGATATCGAAATGCTTCAAATCATTAGTTTAACATATTTAAGTTAAAAAACCTACTTTAACGAACTAAAGTCGACATTAAGCCTAGGCGGAATAACGGCAGGGCATTTGGAAGAATTCCATTATTCTATGTTTAGGTATAAAGTCAAGTTTCTTGCATTAGCACATTTAGCATTCGATGTCGAAATGCTTCAAATCAATAGTTTAACATATTTAAGTTAAATTACCTTCTTTAACTTACCGAAGGTGACATAAAGCCATGGCGGCATAACGGCAGTGCATGAAGAAGAATTCCGTAATCTCATGTTTAGGTATAAAATCGACTTTGTTGTATATACGCATTTAGTAATCGATATCGAAATGCTTCAAATCATAAGTTTAACATATTTAAGTTAAATTACCTTCTTTAACTTACCGAAGGTGACATAAAACCATGGCGGCATAACGGCAGTGCATGAGGAAGAATTCCGTAATCTCATGTTTAGGTATAAAATCGATTTTGTTGTATATACGCATTTAGCAGTCGATATCGAAATGCTTCAAATCATTTGTTTAACATATTTAAGATAACTAACCCTCTTTATCTTACTGAAGTCTACAAAAGCCTTAACGGCATAACGGCAGTGCATTTAGAAGAATTCCGCAATCTTATATTTAGGTATAAAGTCGAGTTTCATGGATATATGCATTTAGCAATCGATATCGAAATGCTTCAAATCATTAGTTTAACATATTTATGTTAAAAAACCTACTTTAACGAACTAAAGTTGACATTAAGCCTTGGCGGAATAACGGCAGGGCATTTGGAAGAATTCCGTTATTCTATGTTTAGGTATAAAGTCGATTTTCTTGTATTAGCACATTTAGCAATCGATGTCGAAATGCTTCAAATCATTAGTTTAACACATTTAAGTTAAATTACCTTCTTTAACTTACCGAAGGTGACATAAAGCCATGGCGGCATAACGGCAGTGCATGAAGAAGAATTCCGTAATCTCATGTTTAGGTATAAAATCGATTTTGTTGTATATACGCATTTAGCAAGCGATATCGAAATGCTTCAAATCATTAGTTTAACATATTAAAGTTATTTAACCCTCTTTATCTTCTTGAAGTCTACATAAAGCCTTAACGGCATAACGGCAGTGCGGTTAGAAGAATTACGTAATCTTATATTCAGGTATAAAGTCGGTTTTCTTGTATATACTCATTTAGCAATCGATATCGAAATGCTTCAAGTCATTAGTTTAACATATTTAAGTTAATAAACCATCTTTAACGTTATGAAGGTGATATAAAGCCATGGCGGCATAGCGGCAGTGCATGTAGAAGAATTCCGTTATCTTATATTTAGGTATACATTCGATTTTCTTGTATATACACTATTAGCAATCGATATCGAAATGCTTCAAATCATTAGTTTAACATATTAAGTTAATAAACATTTTTTAGCTTACTGAAGTCTACATAAAGAATTAAAGGTATAACGGCAGTGCATTTAGAAGAATTCCGTAATGTTATAATTTTATATTTAGGTATAAAGTCGATTTTCTTGTATATATGCATTTAGTAATCGATTTTGAAATGCTTCAAATCATTAGTTTAACATATTAAAGTTAATAAACTTTCTTTAACGAACTGAAGTTGGAATAAAGCCATGGCGGCATAACGGCAGTGCATGTAGAAGAATTCCGTTATCTTATGTTTAGGTATAAAGTCGATTTTCTTGTATATACACATTAGCAATCGATATCGAACTGCTTAAAATAACTTGTTAAACATATTTAAGTTAATAAACCTTCTTTAACGAACTGAAGTTAACATAAAGCCATAAGGCATAACGGCAGTGCATTTGGAAGAATTCCGTAATCTTATATTTAGGTATAAAGTCGATTTCTTGTATATACACATTTAGCAATCGATAACGAAATGCTTCAAATCATTAGTTTAACATATTTAAGTTAATTAACCTTCTTTATCTTACTGAAGTTTAACATAAAGCCATAACGGTATAACGGCAGTGCATTTGGAAGAATTCCGTAATCTTATATTTAGGTATAAAGTCGATTTTGTTGTATATACTCATTAGCAATCGATATCGAATGCTTCAAATCATAGTTTAACATATTTAAGTTAATAAACTTCTTTATCTTACTGAAGTTTACATAAAGCCATAACGGTATAACGGCAGTGTATTTGGAAGAAATCCGTAATCTTATATTTAGGTATAAAGTCGATTTTGTTGTATATACTCATTTAACAATCGATATCGACATGCTTCAAATCATTAGTTTAACATATTTAAATTAATAAACCTTCTTTATCTTATTGAAGTTTACATAAAGCCTTAACGGTATAACGGCAGTGCATTTGGAAGAATTCCGTAAACTTATATTAGGTATAAAGTCGATTTTGTTGTATATACACCTTTAGCAATCGATATGAGATGCTTCAACTTATTAGTTTAACATATTTAAGATAATAAACTTTCTTTAACGAACTGAAGTTGGCATAAAGCCATGGCGGCATAACGGCAGTGCATTTAGAAGATTTCCGTTATCTTATATTTGGGTATAAATTCGATTTTCTTGTATATACTCATTTAGCAATCGATATCGAAAAGCTTCAAATCATTAGTTTAACATATTTAAGATAATAAACTTTCTTTAACGATCTGAAGTTGGCATATAGCAATGGCGGGATAACGGCAGTGCATTTAGAAGATTTCCGTTATCTTATATTTGGGTATAAATTCGATTTTCTTGTATATACACATTTAGCAATCGATAACGAAATGTTTTAAATCATTAGTTTAACATATTTGAGTTATTTAACCTTCTTTATCTTACTGATGTTTACATAAAGCCATAACAATATAACGGCAGTGCATTTGGAAGAATTCCGTAATCTTATATTTAGGTATAAAGTCGATTTTGTTGTATATACTCATTTAGCAATCGATATCGAAATGCTTCAATTCATTAGTTTAACATATTTTAGTAAATAAACCTTCTTTAACGATCTGAAGTTGGCATATAGCAATGGCGGGATAACGGCAGTGCGTGTAGAAGAATTCCGTAATCTTATATTTAGGTATATAGTCGATTTTGTTGTATACACACAATAAGGAATCGATATCGAAATGCTTCAAATCATAAGTTTAACATATTTAAGTTAATTAACCTTCTTTATCTTACTGATGTTTACATAAAGCCATAACGGTATAACGGCAGTGCATTTGGAAGAATTCCGTAAACTTATATTAGGTATAAAGTCGATTTTGTTGTATATACACCTTTAGCAATCGATATTGAGATGCTTCAACTTATTAGTTTAACATATTTAAGATAATAAACTTTCTTTAACGAACTGAAGTTGGCATAAAGCCATGGCGGCATAACGGCAGTGCATTTAGAAGAATTTCGTAATCTTATATTTAGGTATAAAGTCGATTTTCTTGTATACACACAATAAGGAATCGATATCGAAATGCTTCAAATCATAAGTTTAACATATTTAAGTTAATTAACCTTCTTTATCTTACTGATGTTTACATAAAGCCATAACGGTATAACGGCAGTGCATTTGGAAGAATTCCGTAAACTTATATTTAGGTATAAAGTCGATTTTGTTGTATATACTCATTTAGCAATCGATATCGAAATGCTTCAATTCATTAGTTTAACATATTTAAGTATAATAAACTTTCTTTAACGACTGAAGTTGGCATAAAGCCATGGCGGCATAACGGCAGTGCATTTAGAAGATTTCCGTAATCTTATATTTAGGTATAAAGTCGATTTTTTGTATATACACATTTAGCAATCGATAACGAAATGCTTCAAATCATTAGTTTAACATATTTAAGTTAATAAACCTTCTTTATCTTACTGATGTTTACATAAAGCCATAACGGTATAACGGCAGTGCATTTGGAAGAATTCCGTAATCTTATATTTAGGTATAAAGTCGATTTTGTTGTATATACTCATTTAGCAATCGATATCGAAATGCTTCAATTCATTAGTTTAACATATTTAAGTTAATTAACCTTCTTAAACGATCTGAAGTTGGCATATAGCAATACGGGATAACGGCAGTGCTTGAAGAATTCCGTAATCTTATATTTAGGTATAAAGTCGATTTTTTGATATACCATTTAGCAATCGATATCGAAATGCTTCAAATCATTAGTTTAACATATTAAGTTAATAAACTTTATAGCTCACTGAAGTTAACATAAAGCCATGACGGCATAACGGCAGTGCATTTAGAAGAATTCCGTAATCTTTAATTTTTATTAGGTATAAAGTCGATTTTCTTGTATTTTACACATTTAGCAATCGATATCGAAATGCTTCACACCATTAGTTTAACATGTTTAAAATAATTAACCTTCTTAAACGTACTGAAGGTGATATTAAGGCATGGCGGCATAACGACAGTACATGCGGAAGAATTCCGTAATTTTAGTTTTTGGTATAAAGTCTATTTTCTTGTATATATACATTTCGCAATCGATATTGAAATGCTTCAGATAACTGGTTTAACATATTTCAATTAATAAACCTCCTTTAGCGAACTGAAATTGACATAAAGCCATAAGGGCAGTGCATTTGGAAGAATTCCGTATTTAGGCATAAAGTCGATTTTGTTGTATATACACATTTTGCAATCGATATCCAAATGCTTCAAATAACTGGTTTAGCATATTTAAGTTAATTAATCTTCTTTATCTTACTGAAGTTTACATAAAGCCATAACGGTATAACGGCAGTATATTTATATGAATTCCCTTATCTTATATTTAGGTATAAAGTCGATTTTCTTGTACCTACACATTTAGCAATCGATATCGAAATGCTTATAATCATTAGTTTTACAATTTCAAGTTATTTATAATAAACCTTCTTTAACCCACTGAAGTCTACATAAAGCCTTAACGGTATAACTGCAGTACATTTAGAAGAATTCCGTAATCATATATTTAGGTATAAAGTCGATTTTCTTGTATTTACATATTTAGCAATCGATATCGAAATGCTTCAAATCATTAGTTTAACATACTTAAGTTAATAAAGCTTCTTTAACGCACTGAAATTAACATAAAGCCATTACGGCATAACGGCAGTGCATGTAGAAGAATTCCGTAATCTTATATTTAGGTATAAAGTCGATTTTCTTGTATATACCCATTAGCAATCGATATCGAAATGCTTCAAATAACTTGTTAAACATATTTAAGTAAATAAACCTTCTTTAACGAACTGAAGTTAACATAAAGCCATAAGGCATAACGGCAGTGCATTTGGAAGAATTCCGTAATCTTATATTTAGTTATAAAAACGATTTTGTTGTATATACTCATTTAGCAATCGATAACGAAAAACTTCAAATCATTAGTTTAACATATTTAAGTTAATAAACCTTCTTTAACACACTCAAGTTAACATATAGCCATGGCGGCATAACGGCAGTGCATATAGAAGAATTCCGTAATCTTATATTTAGGTATAAAGTCGATTTTCTTGAATATACACATTAGCAATCGATATCGAAATGCTTCAAATCATTAGTTTAACATTTATAAGTTAATTAACTTCTTTATCTTACTGAAGTTTACATAAAGCCATAACGGTATAACGGCAGTGTATTTGGAAGAATTCCGTAATCTTATATTTAGGTATAAAGTCGATTTTGTTGTATAAACTCATTTAGCAATCGAAATCGAAATGCTTCAATTCATTAGTTTAACATATTTAATTTAATTAACCTTCCTTAATGTATTAAAGTTGATATGAAGCCATGGCGGCATAACGGCAGTGCATTTAGAAGAATTCCGTAATCTTATAGTTAGGTATATAGTCGATTTTCTTGTATATACACATTTAGCAATCGATAACGAAATGCTTCAAACCATTAGTTTAACATCTTTAAGTTAATTAACCTTCTTTAACGTACTGAAGGTGATATAAAGCCATGGCGGCATAACGACAGTGCATGTAGTAGAATTCCGTTATCTTATGTTTAGGTATAAAGTCGATTTTCTTGTATATACACATTAGCATTCGATAACGAACTGCTTCAAATCCTAAGTTTAACATATATAAGTTAATTAACTTCTTTATCTTACTGAAGTTTACATAAAGCCATAACGGTATAACGGCAGTGTATTTGGAAGAATTCCGTAATCTTATATTTAAGTATAAAGTCGATTTTGTTGTATATGCTCATTTAGCAATCGATATCGAAATGCTTCAAATCATTAGTTTAACATATTTAAGTTAATAAACCTTCTTTAACGAACGGAAGTTGGCCTAAGGCCATGGCGGCATAACGGCAGTGCATTTGGAAGAATTCAGTAATCTAATATTTAGGTATAAAGTCGACTTTTTTGTATATGCACATTTAGCAATCGATAACGAAATGCTTTAAATCATTAGTTTAACATATTTAAGTTAATTAACCTTCGTTATCTTACTGAAGTTTACATAAAGCCATAACGGTATAACGGCAGTGCATTTGGAAGAATTCCGTAAACTTATATTAGGTATAAAGTCGATTTTGTTGTATATACACCTTAAGCAATCGATATTGAGATTCTTCAACTTATTAGTTTATCATATTTAAGATAATAAACTTTCTTTAACGAACTGAAGTTGGCATAAAGCCATGGCGGCATAACGGCAGTGCATTTAGAAGATTTCCGTTATCTTATATTTGGGTATTAATTCGATTTTCTTGTATATACTCATTTAGCAATCGATATCGAAATGCTTCAAATCATTAGTTTAACATACTTAAGTTAATAAAGCTTCTTTAGCGCACTGAAATTAACATAAAGCCATGGCGGCATAACGGCAGTACATGTAGAAGAATTCCGTAATCTTATATTTAGGTATAAAGTCGATTTTCTTGTATATACACATTAGCAATCGATATCGAAATGCTTCAAATAACTTGTTAAACATATTTAAGTTAATAAACCTTCTTTAACGAACTGAAGTTAACATAAAGCCATAAGGCATAACGGCAATGCATTTAGAAGAATTACGTAATCTTATATTTAGGTATGAATTCGATTTTCTTGTATATACACATTTAGCAATCCATATCGAGTTGCTTCAACTCATTAGTTTTACATATTTAAGTTAAATAACCTTCTTTAACGTATTGAAGTTGATATAAAGCCATGGCGGCATAACGGCAGAGCATTTGGAAGAATTCAGTAATCTTATATTTAGGTATAAAGTCGACTTTTTTGTATATACACATTTAGCAATCGATAACGAAATTCTTCATGTCATTAGTGTAACATATTTAAGTTAACAAACCTTCTTTATCTTACTGAAGTTTACATAAAGCCATAACGGTATAACGGCAGTGTATTTGGAAGAATTCCGTAATCTCATATTTAGGTATAAAGTCGACTTTCTTGTATATACACATTTAGCAAAGGATATCGAAATGCTTCAAATCATTAGCTTAACATATTCATGTTAATTAACGGCATAACGGCAGTGCATTTAGAAGATTTCCGTTATCTTATATTTGGGTATAAATTCGATTTGCTTGCATATACTCATTTAGCAATTGATATCGAAATGCTTCAAATCATTAGTTTAACATACTTAAGTTAATAAAGCTTCTTTAACGCACTGAAATTAACATAAAGCCATGGCGGCATAACGGCAGTGCATGTAGAAGAATTCCGTAATCTTATATTTAGGTATATAGTTGATTTTCTCGTATATACACATTTAGCAATCGATAACGAAATGCTTCAAATCATTAGTTTAACATATTTAAGTTAATAAACCTTCTTTATCATACTGAAGTTTACATAAGGATATAACGGTATAACGGCAGTGCATTTGGAAGAATTCCGTAATCTTATATTTATGTATAAAGTATATTTTATTGTATATACTCATTAAGCAATCGATATCGAAATGCTTCAAATCATTAGTTTTACATATTTAAGTAAATTAACCTTCTTTAACGTATTGAAGTTGATATAAAGCCATGGCGGCATAACGGCAGCGCATTTAGAAGATTTCCGTAATCTTATATTTAGGTATAAAGTCGATTTTCTTGTATATACACATTTAGCAATCGATAGCGAAATGCTTCAAATCATTAGTTTAACATATTTAAGTTAATTAACTTCTTTATCTCACTGAAGTTTACATAAAGCCATAACGGTATTACGGCAGTGCATTTGGAAGAATTCCGTAATCTTATATTTAGGTATAAAGTCGATTTTGTTGTATATACACGATAAGCAATCGATATCGAGATGCTTCAACTCATTAGTTTAACATATTTAAGTTAATAAACCTTCTTTAACGATCTGGAGTTGGCATATAGCCATGGCGGCATAATGGCAGTGCATGCAGAAGAATTCCGTAATCTTATATTCAGGTATAAAGTCGATTTTCTTGTATATACATTTTAGTTTAACATATTAAGATAATAACAATTTTTAGCTTACTGAAGGCTACATAAAGCTTTAACGGTATAACTGCGGTGCATTTAGAAGAATTCCGTAATCTTATAATTAGGTATAAAGTCGATTTTCTGGTATTTACATATTTAGAAATCGATATCGAAAAGCTTCAAATCATTAGCTTAACATATTTATGTTAATTAACCCTCTCTATCTTACTGAAGTCTACATAAAGCCTTAACGGCATAACGGCAGTGCATTTAGAAGAATTCCGTTATCGTATATTTAGGTATAAATTCGATTTTGTTGTATATACTTATTTAGCAATCGATATCGAGATGCTTCAAATCATTAGTTTTACATAATTAAGTTAAATAACCTTCTTTAATGTATTGAAGTTGATATAAAGCCATGGCGGCATAACGGCAGTGCATTTAGAAGAATTCCGTAATCTTATATTTAGGTATAAAGTCGATTTTCTTGTACATACACAATTAGCAATCGATAACGATATGCCTCAAATCATTAGTTTAACATATTTAAGTTAATTAACTTTTTTATCTCACTGAAGTTTACATAAAGCCATAAAGGTATAACGGCAGTGCATTTGGAAGAATTCCGCAATGTTATATGTAGGCATAAAGTCGATTTTGTTGTATATACACATTTAGCAATCGATATCGAGATGCTTTAACTCATTAGTTTAACATATTTAAGTTAATAAACCTTCTTTAACGATCTGGAGTTGGCATATAGCCATGGCGGCATAACGGCAGTGCATGTAGAAGAATTCCGTAATCTTATATTCAAGTATAAAGTTGATTTTCTTGTATATACACATTTCACTATCGATATCGAAATGCTTCAAATCATTAGTTTAACATATTAAGTTAATAACATTTTTCAGCTTACTGAAGTCTACATAGAGCCTTAACGGTATAACGGCAATGCATTTAAAAGAATTCCGTAATGTTATAATTTTATATTTAGGTATAAAGTCGATTTTGTTGTATTTACACATTTAGAAATCGATATCGAAATGCTTCAAGCCATTAGTTTAACATATTTAAAATAATTAACCTTCTTTAACGTAGTGAAGGTGATATAAAGCCATGGCGGCATAACGACAGTACATGTGGCAGAATTCCGTAATCTTATATTTATGTATAAAGTCGATTTTCTTGTAAATATCCATTTCGCAATCGATATCGAAATGCTTCAGATAACTGGTTTAACATATTTAAGTTAATAAACATCCTTTATCGAACTGAAGTTGACATAAAGCCATAACGGCATAACGGCAGTGCATTTAGAAGAATTCCGTAATCTTATATTTAGGTATAAAGTCGATTTTCTTGTATATACACATTTAGCAATCGATATCGAAATGCTTCAAATCATTAGCTTAACATATTTAATTTAATTAACCCTCTTTATTTTACTGAAGTCTACAAAAGCCTAAACGGCATAACCGCAATGCATTTAGAAGAATTACATAATCTTATATTTAGGTATGAATTCGATTTTCTTGTTTATACTCATTTAGAAATCGATATCGAAATGCTTCAAATCATTAGCTTAACATATTTAAGTTAATAAACCTTCTTTAACGTATTGAAGGTGATGCAAAGCCATGGCGGCATAATGACAGTACATTT
>CM050326.1:89666813-89679813 GCA_027475135.1 Bactrocera correcta
AATATAAGATTACGGAATTCTTCTACATGCACTGCCGTTATGCCGCCATTGCTTTATGCCAACTTCAGTTCGTTAAAGAAGGTTTATGAAATTAAATATGTTAAACTAATGAATTGAAGCATTTCGATATCACTTGCTAAATGTGTATATACAAGAAAATCGAATTTATACCTAAATATAAGATTACGAAATTCTTCTAAATGCAATGCCGTTATGCCGTTAAGGCTTTTGTAGACTTTAATAAGATAAAGAGGGTTAATTATCTTAAATATGTTAAACTAATGATTTGAAGCATTTCGATATCGCTTGCTAAAAGTGTACATACAAGATTATCAAATTTATACCTAAATATAAGATAACGGAATTCCTCTAAATGCACTGCCGTTATGCCGCCATGGCTTTATGCCAACTTCAGTTCGCTAAAGAAGGTTAGTTAACTTAAATATGTTAAACTAATGATTTGAAGCATTTCGTTATCGATTGCTAAATGTGTATATACAACAAAGTCGATTTTATACGTAAATATAAAAATACGAAACTCTTCCAAATGCACTGCCGTTATACTGTTATGGCTTTATGTAAACTTCAGTAAGATAAAGAAGGTTAATTAACTTAAATATGTTAAACTAATGATTTGAAGCATTTCGATATCGATTGCTAAATGTGTACGAGTATATTCAAGAAAATCGACCTTATACTTTAATGTAAGATTACGGAATTCTTCTTAATGCACTGCCGTTATGCCGTTATAGCTTTATGTTAACTTCAGTTCGGTAAAGAAAGTTGATTAACTTAAATATGTTAAACTAATGATTTGAAGCATTTCGTTATCGATTGCTAAATGCGTATATACAAGAAAATCGACTTTTTGCCTAAATATAGGATTACGGAATTCTTCGAAATGCACTGCCGTTATACCGTTATGGCTTTACGTAAACTTCAGTAAGATAAAGAAGGTTAATTAACTTAAATATGTTAAACTAATGATTTAAATGCGTTATTACGACAAAATCGACTTTATACCTTAATATAAGATTACGGAACTCTTCTAAATGCACTGCCGTTGTGCCGTTAAGGCTTTTGTAGACTTCAGTAAGATAAAGGGATTAATTAACTTTAATATTTTAAACTAATGGTTTGAAGCATTTCGATTAATACATGAGTATATACAAGAAAATCGACTACCTAAATATAAGATAACGGAATTCTTCCAAATGTACTGTCGTTATGCGGCCATGGCTTTATATCACCTTCAGTACGTTAAAGAGGGTCAATTATTTTAAACATGTTAAACTAACGGTTTGAAGCATTTCGATATCGATTGCTAAATGTGTAATACAAGAAAATCGACTTTGTACCTAAATATAAAATTATAACATTATGGAATTCTTCTAATTGTGGACTCTAGTAAGACAAAGAGGGTTAATTAAGTTAAATATGTTAAACTAATGATTTGAAGCATTTCGATATGGATTGCTAAATGAGTATATGCAAGAAAATCGACTTTATACCTAAATATAAGATTACGGAATTCTTCTAAATGCACTGCCGTTATGCCGTTAAGGCTTTTGTAGACTTTAATAAGATAAAGAGGGTTAATTAACTTAAATCTGTTAAACTAATGCTTTGAAGCATTTCGACATCGATTGCTAAATGAGTATATACAAGAAAATCGACTTTATACCTAAATACATGATACCTAAATATAAGATTACGGAATTCTTCTAAATGCACTGCCGTTATGCCGTTAAGACTTTTGTGGACTCTAGTAAGAAAAAGAGGGTTAATTAAGTTAAATATGTTAAACTAATGATTTGAAGCATATCGATATGGATTGCTAAATGAGTATATGCAAGAAAATCGACTTTATACCTAAATATAAGATTAGGTAATTCTTCTAAATGCACTGCCGTTATGCCGTTAAGGCTTTTGTAGACTTTAATAAGATAAAGAGGGTTAATTAACTTAAATCTGTTAAACTAATGCTTTGAAGCATTACGACATCGATTGCAAAATGAGTATATACAAGAAAATCGATTTTATACCTAAATATAAGATTACGGAATTCTTCTAAATGCAATGCCGTTAAGGCTATTGTAGACTTTAATAAGATAAAGAGGGTTAATTATCTTAAATATGTTAAACTAATGATTTGAAGCATTTCGATATCGCTTGCTAAATGTGTACATACAAGAAAATCAAATTTATACGTAAATATAAGATAACGGAATTCCTCTAAATGCACTGCCGTTATGCCGTTAAGGCTTTATGTAGACTTCAGTAAGACAGAGAGGGTTAAGTAACTTAAATATGTTAAACTAATGATTTGAAGCATTTCGATATCGATTGCTAAATATGTAAATACAAGAAAATCGACTTTACACCTAAATATAAGATTACGGAATTCTTCTAAATGCACTGCAGTTATACCTCTATGACTTTATATCACCTTCAATACGTTAAAGAAGGTTAATTAACTTAAATATGTTAAACTAATGATTTGAAGCATTTCGATATCGCTTGCTAAATGTGTATATACAAGAAAATCAAATTTATACATAAATATAAGATAACGGAATTCTTCCAAATGTACTGTCGTTATGCCGCCATGGCTTTATATCACCTTCAGTACGTTAAAGAAGGTTAATTATTTTAAATATGTTAAACTAATGGTTTGAAGCATTTCGATATCGATTGCTAAATGTGTAATACAAGAAAATCGACTTTATACCTAAATATAAAATTATAAAATTACGGAATTCTTCTAAATGCACTGCCGTTATACCGTTAAGGCTTTATGTAGACTTCAGTAAGCTAAAAAATGTTTGTTAACTTCATATGTTAAACTAATGATTTGAAGCATTTCGATAGCTAAATGTGTATATGCAAGAAAATCGACTTTATACCTAAATACATGATAACGGAATTCTTCTACATGCACTGCCGTAATGCCGCCATCGCTATATGCCAACTTCAGATCGTTAAAGAAGGTTTATTAACTTAAATATGTTAAGCCAATGAGTTGAAGCATCTCGATAACGATTGCTAAATGTGTATATACAACAAAATCGACTTTATACCTAAATATAGGATTACGGAATTCTTCTAAATGCACTGCCGTTTTACCTTTATGGTTTTATGTAAACTTCAGTAAGATAAAGAAGGTTAATTAACTTAAATATGTAAAACTAATGATGACTTTATACCTAAATATAAGATTACGGAATTCTTCTAAATACACTGCCATTTTGCCGCCATGACTTTATGCCAACTTCAGTTCGTTAAAGAAGGTTAATTAACTTAAATATGTTAAATTAATGATTTGAAGCATTTCAATATCGATTGCTTAATGTATGTACACAAGAAAATCGAATTTATACCTAAATATAAGATTACGGAATTCTTCTACATGCACTGCCGTTATGCCGCCATGGCTTTATGTTAACTTCAGTGCGTTAAAGAAGCTTTATTTACTTAAATATGTTAAACTAATGATTTGAAGCATTTCGTTACCGATTTCTAAATGTATATATACAAGAAAATCGACTTTATACCTAAATATAAGATAACGGAATTCTTCTACATGCACTGCCGTTATACCGTTTAGGCTTTATGTAGACTTCAGTAAGCTAAAAAATGTTTGTTAACTTCATATGTTAAACTAATGATTTGAAGCATTTCGATAGCTAAATGTGTATATGCAAGAAAATCGACTTTATACCTAAATACATGATAACGGAATTCTTCTACATGCACTGCCGTAATGCCGCCATGGCTATATGCCAACTTCAGATCGTTAAAGAAGGTTTATTAACTTAAATATGTTAAACTAATGATTTGAAGCATTTCGATATCGATTGCTAAATGTGTATCTACGAGAAAATCGACTTTACACCTAAATATAAGATTACGGAATTCTTCCAAATGCGCCCCCGTTATACCGTTATGGCATTATGTGAACTTCAGTAAGATAAAGAAGGTTAATTAACTTAATTATGTTAAACTAATGATTTGAAGCATTTTGATATCGATTGCTAACTTTGTATATACAAGAAAATCGACTTTTTACCTAAATATAAGATTACGGAATTCTTCTAAATGCACTGCCGTTATACCGTTATGGCTTTATGTAAACTTCAGTAAGATAAAGAAGGTTAATTAACTTAAATATGTTAAATTAATGATTTAAAGCATTTCGATATCGATTGCTAAATGTATGTACACAAGAAAATCGAATTTATACCTAAATATAAGATTACAGAATTCTTCTACATGCACTGCCGTTATGCCGCCATGGCTTTATGTTAACTTCACTGCGTTAAAGAAGCTTTATTTACTTAAATATTTTAAACTAATGATTTGAAGCATTTTGATATCGATTTTCATGTATATATGGTGTATATACAAGAAAATCGACTTTTCACCTAAATATAAGATTACGGAATTCTTCTAAATGCACTGCCGTTATGTCGCCATGGCTTTATGCCAACTTCAGTTCGTTAAAGAAGGTTTATTAACTTAAATATGTTAAACTAATGGTTAAAAGCATTTCGATATCGATTGTAAATATGTAAATACAAGAAAATCGACTTTGCACCTAAATATAAGATTATGGAATTTTTCCAAATGCGCCGCCGTTATACCGTTATGGCATTATGTGAACTTCAGTAAGATAAAGAAGGTTTAGTAACTTAAATATGTTAAACTAATGAGTTGAAGCATCTCGTTATCGATTGCTGAATGCATATATACAAGAAAATCGACTTTATACCTAAATATAAGATTACGGAATTCTTCCAAATGTACTGTCGTTATGCCGCCATGACATTATATCACCTTCGATACCTTAAAGAAGGTTAATTAACTTAAATATGTTAAACTAATGATTTGAAGCATTTCGATATCGATTGCTAAATGAGTATATACAACCCAAAAACGACTTTATACCTAAATATAAAATTACCGAATTCTTCTACATGCACTGCCGTTATGCCGCCATGGCTTTATGCTTAATTCAGTGCGTTAAAGAAGCTTAATTAACTTAAATATGTTAAACTAATGATTCGAAGCATTTCGATATCGATTGCTAAATATGTAAATACAAGAAAACCGACCTTACATCTAAATATAAGATTACGGAATTCTTCCAAATGCACGGCCGTTATACCGTCAAGGCTTTATGTAAACTTCAGTAAAATAAAGAAGGTTTATTAACTTAAATATGTAAAACTAATGATGACTTTATACCTAATATAAGATTATGGAATTCTTCTAAATACACTGCCGTTATACCGTCAAGGCTTTATGTAAACTTCAGTAAGACATCGAGGGTTAATTAACTTAAATATGTTAAACTAATGATTTTAAGCATTTCGATATCGATTGGTTAATGCATACATACAAGAAAATCGACTTAATACTTAATATAAGATTACGGAATTCTTCTAAATGCACTGCCGTTTTGCCGCCATGACTTTATGCCAACTTCAGTTCGTTAAAGAAGGTTTATTAACTTAAATATGTTAAACTTATGATTTGAAGCATTTCGATATCGATCGCTAAATGAGTTTATACAAGAAAATTGACTTTATACCTGAATATAAGATTACGGAATTCCTCTACATGCACTACCATTATGCCGCCATGGCTTTATGTTAACTGCAGTGCGTTAAAGAAGCTTAATTAACTTAAATATTTTAAACTAAAGATTTGAAGCATTTTGATATCGATTTTCTTGTATATATGGTGTATATACAAGAAAATCGACTTTTTACCTAAATGTAAGATTACGAAATTCTTCCAAATGCGCTACCGTTATACCGTTATGGCATTTTGTGAACTTCAGTAAGATAAAGAAGGTTAGTTAACTTAATTATGTTAAACTAATGATTTGAGGCATTTTGATATCGTTTGCTTAATGTGTATATACAAGAAAATCGACTTTATACTTAATATAAGATTACGGAATTCTTCTAAATGCACTGCCGTTTTTTCCGCCATGATTTTATTCCAACTTCAGTTCGTTAAAGAAGGTTTATTAACTTAAATATGTTAAACTAATGATTTGAAGCATTTCGATATCGATTGCTAAATGAGTTTATACAAGAAAATCGACTTTTTACCTGAATATAAGATTACGGAATTCCTCTACATGCACTGCCATTATGCCGCCATGGCTTTATGTTAACTGCAGTGCGTTAAAGAAGCTTAATTAACTTAAATATGTTAAACTAATGGTTTGAAGCATTTCGATATCGATTGCTAAATTTGTCAATACAAGAAATTCGACCTTACACCTAAATATAAGATTACGGAATTCTTCTACCTGCACTGTCGTTATGCCGCCATGGCTTTGTGCCAACTTCAGTTCGTTAAAGAAGGTTAATTAACTGAAATATGTTAAACTAATGGGTTGAAGCATCTCGATATCGATTGCTAAATGTGTATATACAACAAAACCGACTTTATACCTAAATATAAGATTACAGAATTCTTCCAAATGGGCTGCCGTTATACCGTTATGGCATTATGCCAACTTCAGTAAGGTTTAAAAAAGGTTAATTAACTTAATTATATTAAGCTAATGATTTAAAGCATTTTGATATCGATTGCTAAATGTGTATATACATGAAAATCGACTTTTTACCTAAATATAAGATTACGGAATTCTTCTACATGCACTGCCGTTATGCCGCCTTGGCTTTATGCTAACTTCAGTGCGTTAAAGAAGCTTAAGTGACTTAAATAGGTTAAACTAATGGTTTGAAGCATTTCGATATCGATTGCTAAATATGTAAAAAAAAAAAAATCGACTTTACACCTAAATATAAGATTACGGAATTCTTCTACATGCACTGTCGTTATGCCGCCATGGCTTTATGCCAACTTCAGTTCGTTAAGGAAGGTTTATTAACTAAAGTATGTTAAACTAATGGGTTGAAGCACCTCGATATCGATTGCTAAATGTGTATATACAACAAAATCGATTTTAGACCTGAATATAAGATTACGGAATTCTTCTACATGCACTGCCGTTATGCCGTTATGGCTTTATGTTAACTTCAGTTCGTTAAAGAATGTTTATTAACTTAAATATGTTAAACCAGTTATTTGAAGCATTTCGATAACGATTGGTTAATGCATATATACAAAAAAATAAACTTTATACCTAAATATAAGGCTACGGAATTCTTCCAAATGTACTGTCGTTATGCCGAAATGGCTTTATATCAACTTCAATTTAAAAAAATCGGTTTATTTAAATAAACATAAGTTAAACCCCCAAAGATTTTTGGATGGCATTTTTTCGGGTTAAAAAGCTTTTTTTTAAATATGTTAAAAAATATAAGAAAATTTTGGAAAATTTATATAAAATAAGATTTTTCCCGAAAAATTCTTCCAAATGCACTGCCGTTATGCCGCCATGGCTTTATGCCAACTTCAGTGCATTAAAGAAGCTTTATTAACTTAAATATGTTAAACTAATGATTTGAAACATTTCGATATCGATTGCCAAATATGTAAATACAAGAAAATCGACTTTACACCTAAATATTTAAAATTACGGAATTCTTCTAAATGCACTGCCGTTATGCCGCCATGGCTTTATGCCAACTTCAGTTCATTAAAGAAGGTTTATTAACTAAAATATGTTAAACTAATGGGTTTTAAGCATCTTTGATATCGATTGCCAAATATGTAAATACAAGAAAATCGACTTTTACACCTAAATATTTAAAATTTTCGGAATTTTCTAAATGCACTGCCGTTATACCGCCATGGCTTTATGCCAACTTAAGTAAGATTTAAAAAAGGTTAATTAACTAAAATATGTTAAACCTAATGGGTTTAAGCATCTTTGATATCGATTGCTAAATGTGTATATACAACAAAATCGACTTTTTTACCTAAATATAAGATAACAGGGAAATTTTTCTAAATGCACTGCCGTTATACCGCCATGGCTTTATGGGAAAATTAAGTAAGATTTAAAAAAGCTTAATTAACTTAAATATGTTAAACCAATGATTTGAAGCATTTCGATATCGATTGCTAAATATGTAAATACAAGAAAATCGACTTTACACCTAAATATAAGATTAAGAATTCTTCTACATGCACTGCCGTTATGCCGCCATGGCTTTATGCCAACTTCAGTGCGTTAAAGAAGCTTAATTAACTTAAATATGTTAAACTAATGATTGAAGCATTTCGATATCGATTGCTAAATATGTAAATACAAGAAAATCGACTTTACACCTAAATATAAGATTATGGAATTCTTCTACATGCACTGTCGTTATGCCGCCATGGCTTTATGCCAACTTCAGTTCGTTAAAGAAGATTTATTAACTTAAATATGTTAAACTAAAGGATTGAAGCATCTCGATATCGATTGCTAATTTGTATATACAACAAAATCGACTTTATACCTAAATGTAAGATTACGGAATTCTTCCAAATGCGCTACCGTTATACCGTTATGGCATTATGTGAACTTCAGTAAGATTAAGAAGGTTAATTAACTTAATTATGTTAAACTAATGATTTGAAGCATTTTGATATCGATTGCTTAATGTATATATACAAGAAAATCGACTTTATACTTAATATAAGATTACGGAATTCTTCTAAATGCACTGCCGTTTTGCCGCCATGACTTTATGCCAACTTCAGTTCGTTAAAGAAGGTTTATTAACTTAAATATGTTAAATTAATGATTTGAGGCATTTCGATATCGATTTCTAAATGAGTATATACAAAAAAATCGACTTTATACCTGAATATAAGATTACGGAATTCTTCTACATGCACTGCTGCTATGCCGCCATGGCTTTATGTTAACTTTAGTGCGTTAAAGAAGCTTAATTAACTTAAATATGTTAAACCAGATATTTGAAGCATTTCGATATCGATTGCTAGATATGTAAATACAAGAAAACCGACTTTACACCTAAATATAAGATTACGGAATTCTTATACCTGCACTGTCGTTATGCCGCCATGGCTTTATGCCAACTTCAGTTCGTTAAAGAAGGTTTATTAACTTAAATATGTTAAACTAATGGATTTTAAGCATCTCGATATCGATTGCTTAATGTGTATATACAAAAAAATCGACTTTATACCTAAATATAAGATTACGGAATTCTTCCAAATGCGCTGCCGTTATACCGTTATGGCATTATGTGAACTTCAGTAAGATAAAGAAGGTTAATTAACTTAATTATGTTAAACTAATGATTTAAAGCATTTTGATATCGATTGCTAAATGTGTATATACAAGAAAATCGACTTTATTTCCTAAATATAAGATTACGGAATTCTTCTAAATGCACTGCCGTTATGCCGCCATGGCTTTATGTTAACTTCAGTGCGTTAAAGAAGGGTTTTTTACTTAAATATGTTAAACTAATGGTTTGAAGCATTTCGATATCGTTTGCTAAATATGTAAATACAAGAAAATCGACTTTACACCTAAATATAAGATTACGGAATTCTTCTACATGCACTGTCGTTATGCCGCCATGGCTTTATGCCCAACTTCAGTTCGTTAAAGAAGCTTTATTAACTAAAATATGTTAAACTAATTTTTGAAGCATTTGATATCGATTGCTAAATGTGTTATAATACAAGAAAATCGACTTTATTCCTAAATATAAGATAACGGAATTCTTCTTAATGCACTGCCGTTATGCCGTTATAGCTTTATGTAGACTTCAGTAAGCTAAAAAATGTTTATTAGCTTAATATGTTAACCTAATGATTTGAAGCATTTCGATATCGATAGCTAAATGTGTATATAAAAAAAAGTCGACTTTATACCTATATAAAAGATTACGGAATTCTTCTTAATGCACTGCCGTTATGCCGTTATGGCTTTATGTTAACTTCAGTTCGTTAAAGAAGGTTTATTAATTTAAATATGTTAAACTAATGATTTTAAGCATTTCGATATCGATTGGTTAATGCATATATACAAGAAAATAGACTTTATACCTAAATATAAGACTACGGAATTCTTCCAAATGTACTGTCGTTATGCCGAAATGGCTTTATATTAACTTCAGTTTGTTAAAGAAGGTTTATTGACTTAAATATGTTCAACTAATGGTTTGAAGCATTTCGATATCGATTGCTAAATATGTAAATACAAGAAAATCGAATTTATACCTAAACATAAGATTACGGAATTCTTCCACATGCACTGCCGTCATGCCGCCATGGCTTTATGGTAACTTCAGTTCGTTAAAGAAGCTTTATTAACTTAAATATGTTAAAATAATGATTTGAAGCATTTCGATATCGACTGCTAAATGAGCATATACAAGAAAATAGACTTTATACCTAAATATAAGGCTACGGAATTCTTCCAAATGTACTGTCGTTATGCCGCCATGGCGTTATGCCAACTTCTGTTCGTTAAAGAAGGTTGCTAAATGTGTATATACAAGAAAATCGAATTTATACCTAAATATAAGATAACGGATTTCTTCTACATGCACTGCCGTTATGCTGCCATGGCTTTATGTTAACTTCAGTGCGTTAAAGAAGCTTTATTTACTTAAATATGTTAAACTTATGATTTGAAGCATTTCGATATCGATTGCTAAATGAGTATATACAAGAAAATCGACTTTATGCCTATATATAAGATTACGTAATTCTTCCAAATGCACTGCCGTTATTCCGTTAAGGCTTTTGTAGAATTCAGAAAGATTAAAAAGGTTAATTAACTTAAATATGTTAAACTAATGATTTGAAGCATTTCGATATCGATTGCTAAATGAGTATATACAAGAAAATCGACTTTATACCTAAATACAAGTGTAGGTAATTCTTCTAAATGCACTGCCGTTATTCCGTTAAGGCTTTTTTAGATTTCAGTAAGATTAAAAGGGTTAATTAACTTAAATATGTTAAACTAATGATTTGAAGCATTTCGATATCGATTGCTAAATGTGTAAATTTAAAAAAATCGACTTAATACCTAAATATAAGATTACGGAATTCTTCCAAATGTACTGTCGTTATGCCGCCATGGCTTTATAGCAACTTCAATACGTTAACGAAGGTTAATTAACTTAAATATGTTAAACTTATGATTTGAAGCATTCCGATATCGATTGCTAAATGTGCATACACAAGAAAATCGCATTTATACCTAAATATAAGATAACGGAATTCTTCTACATGCACTGCCGTTATGCCGCCATGGCTTTATGTTAACTTCAGTGCGTTAGAGAAGCTTTATTTACTTAAATATGTTAAACTTATGATTTGAAGCATTTCGATATCGATTCCTTAATGAGTATATACAAGAAAATCGACTTTATGCCTATATAAAAGATTACGTAATTCTTCCAAATGCACTGCCGTTATTCCGTTAAGGCTTTTGTAGACTTCAGAAAGATTAAAAAGGTTAATTAACTTAAATATGTTAAACTTATGATTTGAAGCATTTCGATATCGATTGCTAAGTGTGCATACGCAAGAAAATCGACTTTATACCTAAATATAAGAAAACGGAATTCTTCTACATGCACTGCCGTTATGCCGCCATGGCTTTATGTTAACTTCAGTGCGTTAAAGAAGCTTTATTTACTTAAATATGTTAAACTTATGATTTGAAGCATTTCGATATCGATTGCTAAATGTGCATACACAAGAAAATCGAATTTATACCTAAATATAAGATAACGGAATTCTTCTACATGCACTGCCGTTATGCCGCCATGGCTTTATGTTAACTTCAGTGCGTTAAAGAAGCTTTATTTACTTAAATATGTTAAACTTATGATTTGAAGCATTTCGATATCGATTGCTAAATGTGCATACACAAGAAAATCGAATTTATACCTAAATATAAGATAACGGAATTCTTCTAATTGCTCTGCCGTTATGCCGCCATGGCTTTATGCCAACTTCAGTTCGTTAAAGAAAGTTTATTAACTCAAATATGTTAAACTAATGATTTTAAGCATTTCGATATCGATTGCTTATTGCAGCGCATTTGGAAGAATTCCGTAATCTTATATTTTGGTATAAAGTCGATTTTCTGGTATATACATATGCAATAAGCAATCGATATGGAAATCCATCAAATAACTGGTCTAACATATTTAAGATAATAAACCTTCTTTAACGAACTGAAGTTAACATAAAGCCATATCGGCAGTGCATTTAGAAGAATTCCGTTATCATATATTTAGGTATAAAGTCAATTTTCTTGTATATACACATTTAGAAATCGATATCGAAATGCTTCAAATCATTAGTTTAACATATTTAAGTTAATAAACCTTCTTAAACGAACTGAAGTTGGCATAAAGCCATGGCGGCATAACGGCAGTGCATTTAGAAGAATTCCGTAATCTTATATTTAGGTATAAAGTGCATTTCTTGTATATACACATTTAGCGATCGATATCGAAATGCTTCAAATCATTAGTTTAACATATTTAAGTTAATTAACCTTCTTTAACGTATTGGTGGTGATATAAAGCCATGGCGGCATAACGGCAGTACATTTGGAAGAATTCCGTAATCTTAGATTTAGGTATAAAATCGATTTTCGTGTATATATGCATTTAGCAATCGATATCGAAATGCTTCAAATAACTGGTTTAACATATTTAAGTTAATAGACCTTCTTTAACGAACAGAAGTTAACATAAAGCCACAACGGCATAAGGGCAGTGCATTTAGAAGAATTTCCTAATCTTATATTTAGGTATAAAGTCGATTTTCTTGTAAATACACATTTAGCAATCGATATCGAAATGCTTCAAGTCATTAGTTTTACATATTTAAGTTAATTAACCCTTTTAATCTTACTGAAGTCTACAAAAGCCTTAACGGAATAACGGCAGTGCATTTGGAAGAATTACGTAATCTTATATTTAGGTATAAAGTCGATTTTCTTGTATATACTCATTTAGCAAACGATATCAAAATGCTTCAAATCATTTGTTTAACATATTTAAGTAAATAAAGCTTC
>CM050326.1:89681813-89736763 GCA_027475135.1 Bactrocera correcta
ACCCTCTCTATCTTAATGAAGTCTATAAAAGCCTTAACGGCATAACGGCAGTGCATTTAGAAGAATTAGTTAATATTATGTTTAGGTATAAAGTCGATTTTCTTGTATATACTCATTTAGCAATCGATATCGAAATGCTTCAAATCATTAGTTTAACATATTTAAGTTAATTAAGCTTCTTTAACGCACTCAAGTTAACATAAAGCCATGGCGGCATAACGGCAGTGCATGCAGAAGAATTCCGTAATTTTATATTTAAGTATAAAGTCGATTTTGTTGTATATACTCATTTAGCAATCGATATCGAAATGCTTCAAATCATTAGTTTAACATATTTAAGTTTATTAACCTTCTTTAGCGTATCGAAGGTGATATAATGTCATGGCGGCATAACGACAGTACATTTGGAAGGGAAATTTCCCTAATCTTATATTTAGGTATAAAATCGATTTTCTTGTATATATGCATTTAGCAATCGATATCAAGATGCTTCAACCCATTAGTTTAACATATTTAAGTTAATAAACCTACTTTAACGTTGGCATAAAGCCATGGCGGCATAACGACAGTGCATGTACAAGAATTCCATAATCTTATATTTAGATGTGAAGTCGATTTTCTTGTATTTACATATTTAGCAATCAATATCGAAATGCTTCAAACCGTTAGTTTAACATATTTAAGTTAATTGAGCTTCTTTAACGCACTGAAGTTAACATAAAGCCATGGCGGCATAACGGCAGTGCATGTAGAAGAATTCCGTTATCTTATATTTAGGTATAAAGTCGATTTTCTTGTATATAAACATTTAGCAATCGATAACGAAAGCTTCCATTAACTGGTTTAACATATTTAAGTTCATAAAGCTTCTTTATCTTACTGAAGTTTACATTAAGCCATAACGGTATAACGGCAGTGCACTTAGAAGAATTCCGTAATCTTATATTTAGGTAAAAAGTCGATTTTCTTGTATATACACATTTAGCAATCAATATAAAAATGTTTCAAATCATTAGTTTAACATAATTAAGTTAATTAACATTCTTTATCTTACTGAAGTTCACATAATGCCATAACGGTATAACGGCAGCGCATTTGGAAGAATTCCGTAATCTTTTATTTAGGTGTAAAATCGATTTTCTTGTATTTACCTATTTAGCAATCGATATCGAAATGCTTTAAACCATTAGTTTAACATATTTAAGTTAATAAACCTTCTTTACCGAACAGAAGTTGGCATAAAGCCATGGCGGCATAACGGCAGTGCATTTAAAAGAATTCCGTAATCTTATATTTAGGTAAAAAGTCGATTTTCTTGTATATACATATTTAGCAATCGATATCAAAATGCTTCAAATCATTAGTTTAATATGTTTAAGTTAATTAACCTTCTTAATCGTATTGAAGTTGATATAAAGCCATGGCGGCATAACGACAGTACATCTGGAAGGATTCCGTAATCTTATATTTATGTATAAAGTCGAATTTCTCTTATCTATGCATTAAGCAATCGATTTCGAAATGCTTCAGGTAACTGGTTTAATATATTTAAGTTAATAAACCTTCTTTAACGAACTGAAGTTAACATAACGCCTTAACGGCATAACGGCAGTGCATTGAGAAGGACTCCGTTATCTTATATTTAGGTATAAAGTCGATTTTCTTGTATATACACATTTAGCAATCGATATCGAAATGCTTCAAATCATTAGTTTAACATATTTGAGTTAATAAACCTTCTTTAACGAACTGAAGTTGGCATAAAGCCATGGCGGCATAACGGCAGTGCATTTAGAAGAATTCCGTAATCTTATATTTAGGTATAAAGTCGAATTTTTGTATATACACATTTTGCATTCGATATCGAAATGCTTCAAATCATTAGTTTAACATATTTAAGTTAATTAACCTTCTTTAACGTATAGGGAAAGGGGATATAATGTCATGGCGGCATAACGACAGTACATTTGGAAGAATTCCGTAATCTTATATTTAGGTATAAAGTCGATTTTCTTGCATATATGCATTTAGCAATCGATATCGATATGCTTCAACCCATTGGTTTAACATATTTAAGTTAATAAACCTTCTTTAACGAACTGAAGTTGGCATAAAGCCATGGCGGCATAACGACAGTGCATGTAGAAGGATTCCATAATCTTATATGTAGGCGTAAAGTCGATTTTCTTCTATTTACATATTTAGCAATCGATATCGAAATGCTTCAAACCATTAGTTTAACATATTTAAGTTAATTAAGCTTCTTTAACGCACTGAAGTTAACATAAAGCCATGGCGGCATAACGGCAGTGCATGTAGAAGAATTCCGTTATCTTATATTTAGGTATAAAGTCGATTTTCTTGTATATACACTTTTAGCAATCGATAACGAAATGCTTCAAATAACTGGTTTAACATACTTAAGTTAATTAACCTTCTTTATCTTACTGAAGTTTACATAAAGCCTTAACGGTATAACGGCAGTGCATTTGGAAGAATTCCAAATCTTATATTTAGGTATAAAATCTATTTTGTTGTGTATACACATTTCGCAATCGACATCGAAATGCTTCAACCCATTAGTTTAACATATTTTAGTTAATAAACCTTCTTTAACGAACTGAAGTTGGCATAAAGCCATGGCGGCATAACGACAGTGCATGTAGAAGAATTCCGTAATCTTATATTTAGGTGTAAAGTCGGGTTTCTTGTATTTACATATTTAGCAATCGATATCAAAATGCTTCAAATCATTAGTTTAACATAATTAGGTTAATTAACCTTCTTTATCTTACTGAAGTTCACATAATGCCATAACGGTATAACGGCAGCGCATTTGGAAGAATTCCGTAATCTTATATTTAGGTGTAAAGTCGATTTTCTTGTATTTACATATTTAACAATCGATATCGAAATGCTTCAAACCATTAGTTTAACATGATTAAGTTAATAAACCTTCTTTAACGAACTGAAGTTGGCATAAAGCCATGGCGGCATAACGGCAGTGCATTTGGACGAATTCCGTAATCTGATATTAAGGTATAAAATCGATTTTGTTGTATATACACATTTAGCAATCGATATCGAAATGCTTCAAATCATTAGTTTAACATATTTAAGTTAATTAACCCTCTCTATCTTAATGAAGTCTATAAAAGCCTTAACGGCATAACGGCAGTGCATTTAGAAGAATTAATTAATATTATGTTTAGGTATAAAGTCGATTTTCTTGTATATACTCATTTAGCAATCGATATCGAAATGCTTCAAATCATTAGTTTAACATATTTAAGTTAATTAAGCTTCTTTAACGCTATGAAGTTAACATAAAGCCATGGCGGCATAACGGCAGTGCATGCAGAAGAATTCCGTAATTTTATATTTAGGTATAAAGTCGATTTTGTTGTATATACTCATTTAGCAATCGATATCGAAATGCTTCAAATCATTAGTTTAACATATTTAAGTTTATTAACCTTCTTTAGCGTATCGAAGGTGATATAATGTCATGGCGGCATAACGACAGTACATTTGGAAGAATTCCGTAATCTTATATTTAGGTATAAAATCGATTTTCTTGTATATATGCATTTAGCAATCGATATCAAGATGCTTCAACCCATTAGTTTAACATATCTAAGTTAATAAACCTACTTTAACGTTGGCATAAAGCCATGGCGGCATAACGACAGTGCATGTACAAGAATTCCATAATCTTATATTTAGATGTGAAGTCGATTTTCTTGTATTTACATATTTAGCAATCGATATCGAAATGCTTCAAACCATTAGTTTAACATATTTAAGTTAATTAAGCTTCTTTAACGCACTGAAGTTAACATAAAGCCATGGCGGCATAACGGCAGTGCATGTAGAAGAATTCCGTTATCTTATATTTAGGTATAAAGTCGATTTTCTTGTATATACACATTTAGCAATCGATAACGAAATGCTTCATTAACTGGTTTAACATATTAAGTTAATTAACCTTCTTTATCTTACTGAAGTTTACATAAAGCCATAACGGTATAACGGCAGTGCATTTGGAAGAATTCCGTAATCTTATATTTAGGTATAAAATCGATTTTCTTGTATATACACATTTAGCAATCGATATCGAAATGCTTCAAACCATTAGTTTAACATATTTAAGTTAATAAACCTTCTTTAACGAACTGAAGTTGGCATAAAGCCATGGCGGCATAACGGCAGTGCATTTAGAAGAATTCCGTAATCTTATATTTAGGTGTAAAGTCGATTTTCTTGTATTTACATATTTAGCAATCGATATCAAAATGCTTCAAATCATTAGTTTAACATATTTAAGTTAATAAACCTTCTTTAACGACTGAAGTTACATAAGCCATGGCGGCATAACGGCAGTGCATTTAGAAGAATTCCGTAATCTTATATTTAGGTATAAAGTCGATTTTCTTGTATTACATATTTAGCAATCGATATCGAAATGCTTCAAATCATTAGTTTAACATATTTAAGTTAATAAACCTTCTTTAACGACTGAAGTTGACATAAAGCCATGGCGGCATAACGGCAGTGCATGTAGAAGAATTCCGTAATCTTATATTTAGGTATAAATCGATTTTCTTGTTATACATCATTTAGCAATCGATATCGAAATGCTTCAAATCATTAGTTTAACATATTTAAGTTAATTAACCTTCTTTAACGTATGAAGTTATATAAAGCCATGGCGGCATAACGGCAGTGCATGTAGAAGAATTCCGTAATCTTATGTTTAGGTATAAAGTCGATTTTCTTGTATATACTGCATTTAGCAATCGATATCGAAATGCTTCAAATAACTTGTTTAACATATTTAAGTTAATAAACCTTCTTTAACGCACTGAAGTTAACATAAAGCCATGGCGGCATAACGGCAGTGCATGTAGAAGAATTCCGTAATCTTATGTTTAGGTATAAAGTCGATTTTCTTGTATATACACATTTAGCAATCGATATCGAAATGCTTCAAATCATTAGTTTAACATATTAAGTTAATAACCTTCTTTAACGACGAAGTTAACATAAAGCATGGCGGCATAACGGCAGTACATTTAGAAGAATTCCGTAATCTTATGTTTAGGTATAAATCGATTTTCTTGTATATACACATTTAGCAATCGATATCGAAATGCTTCAAATCATTAGTTTAACATATCTAAGTTAATAACCTTCTTTAAACTAAGTTAACATAAAGCCATGGCGGCATAACGGCAGTGCATGTAAAGAATTCCGTAATCTTATATTTAGGTATAAAGTCGATTTTCTTGTATATACACATTTAGCAATCGATATCGAAATGCTTCAAATCATTAGTTTAACATATTTAAGTTAATTAACCTTCTTTAACGACTGAAGTTAACATAAAGCCTTGGCGGCATAACGGCAGTGCATTTAGAAGAATTCCGTTATCTTATATTTAGGTATAAAGTCGATTTTCTTGTATATACACATTTAGCAATCGATAACGAAATTCTTCCATTAACTGGTTTAACATATTTAAGTTCATAAACCTTCTTTATCTTACTGAAGTTTACATAAAGCCATAACGGTATAACGGCAGTGCACTTAGAAGAATTCCGTAATCTTATATTTAGGTAAAAAGTCGATTTTCTTGTATATACACATTTAGCAATCAATATCAAAATGTTTCAAATCATTAGTTTAACATAATTAAGTTAATTAACATTCTTTATCTTACTGAAGTTCACATAATGCCATAACGGTATAACGGCAGCGCATTTGGAAGAATTCCGTAATCTTATATTTAGGTGTAAAATCGATTTTCTTGTATTTACCTATTTAGCAATCGATATCGAAATGCTTTAAACCATTAGTTTAACATATTTAAGTTAATAAACCTTCTTTAACGAACTGAAGTTGGCATAAAGCCATGGCGGCATAACGGCAGTGCATTTAGAAGAATTCCGTAATCTTATATTTAGGTAAAAAGTCGATTTTCTTGTATATACATATTTAGCAATCGATATCAAAATGCTTCAAATCATTAGTTTAACATATTTAAGTAAATAAAGCTTCTTTAACGCACTGAAGTTAACATGAAGCCATGGCGGCATAACGGCAGTGCATGTAGAAGAATTCCGTAATCTTATATTTAGGTATAAAGTCGATTTTCTTGTATATATCATTTAGCAATCGATATCGAAATGCTTCAAATCATTAGTTTAACATATTTAAGTTAATTAACCTTCTTTAACGCACTGAAGTTAACATAAAGCCATGGCGGCATAACGGCAGTGCATGTAGAAGAATTCCGTAATCTTATATTTAGGTATAAAGTCGATTTTCTTGTATTAGCACATTAAGCAATCGATATCAAAATGCTTCAAATCATTAGTTTAACATATTTAAGTTAATTAACTTTCTTTGACGTATTGAAGTTGATATAAAGCCATGGCGGCGTAACGACAGTACATTTAGAAGAATTCCGTAAACTTTTATTTAGGTATAAAGTCGATTTTCTTGTATATACTCATTTAGCAATCGAAATCGAAATGCTTCAAATCATTAGTTGAACATATTAAAGTTAATAAACCTTCTTTAACGAACTGAAGTTAACATAAAGCCATAACGGCATAACGGCAGTGCATTTAGAAGAATTCCGTTATCTTATATTTAGGTATAAATTCGACTTTGTTGAATATACACATGTAGCAATCGATATCAAAATGCTTCAAATCATTAGTTTAACATATTTAAGTTAATAAACCTTCTTTAACGAACTGAAGTTGGCATACAGAGATGGCGGCATAACGGCAGTGCATATAGAAGAATCCGTAATCTTATATTGAGCATAAAGTCGATTTTCTTGTATATACACACTTAGCAATCGATATCGAAAAGCTTCAAATCATTAGTTCAATATATTTAAGTTAATTACACTTCTTTACCTTACTGAAGTTTACATAAAGCCTTAATGGTATAACGGCAGTGCATTTCGATTAATTTCTTAATTATATATTTGGGTATAAAGTCGATTTTCTTGTATATACACATTTAGCAATCGATATCGAAATGCTTCAAATCATAAGTTTAACATATTAAAAATAATAAACCGTCTTTAACGAACTGAAGTTGGCATAAAGCCATGCCGGCATCATGGTGGTGCATGTAGAAGAATTCCGTAACCTTATATTTAGATTATAGTCTATTTTCATGTATTTACGCATCTGGGAATCGATATCGAGATGCTCCAAATAATAACTTTAACATATTTAAGTTAACAAACCTATTTTAACGAACTAAAAATGACATAAAGCCTTGGCGGAATAACGGCAGTGCATTTGGAAGAATGCCGTTATCCTATGTTTAGGTATAAAGTAAAGTTTCTTGTATTAGCACATTTAGCAATCGATATCGAAATGCTTCAAATCATTAATTTAACACATTTAAGTTAAATAATATTCTTTAACCTACCGAAGGTGACATAAAGCCATGGCGGCATAACGGCAGTGCATCTAGAAGAATTTCGTGATCTTATATTTAGGTATAAAATCGATTTTATTGTATATACGCATTTAGCAATCGATATTGAAATGCTTCAAATCATTACTTTAACATATTTAAGTTAATTAACCCTTTTTATCTGACGGAAGTCTACATAAAGCCTTGACGGCATAATGGCAGTGCATTTAGAAGAACTACGTAATCTTATATTTAAGTATAAAGTCGATTTTCTTGTATATCCTCATTTAGCAATGATATCGAAATGCTTAAAATCATTCTTTTAACATATTTAAGTTAATAAAGCTTCTTTAACGCACTGAAGGTAACACTAAGCCATGGTCAATTTTCTTGTATATACACATTTAGCAATCGATAACGAAATGCTTCAAATCATTAGTTTAACATATTAAAGTTAATTAACCCTCTCTGTCTTATTGAAGTCTACATTAAGCCCTAACGGCATAACGGCAGTGCATGTAGAAGAATTCCGTTGTCTTATATTTAGGTATAATGCCGATTTTGTTGTATATACACATTTAGCAATCGATATCGAGATGCTCCAAATCATTAGTTTAAAATATTTAAGTTAATTAATCTTCTTTATCTGACTGAAGTCATTTGGAAGAATTCCGTAATCTTATATTTAGGTATGAAGTCAATTTTGTTGTTTATACACTTTTAGCAATCGATATCGCGATGGCTCAACTCATTAGTTTAAATTATCTAACCAATGCTTTATGTTCGACCCACCTCGTTTCAATAAATTAGCCACTAGAGCATTAGCAAAGTTGAAACAAAAATGTGACTATTGCCACGCCCGCGGTAGATGTAGAAGAAAGATTAAAGAATTTCCTGAGAGCTCTTTAAATTATCTAACCAATGCTTTATGTTTGACTCACCTCGTTCCAATAGTTTAGCCTCAGAGCGTTAGCAAAGTTGAAACAAAAATGTGATTATTGCCAAGCGCCTGGTAGGAGCAGAAGAAAGATTGAAGACTTTCCTGAAAGCCCTTTAAATTATCTAACCAATGCTTTATGTTTGACCCACCTCGTTCCAATAGTTTAGCCGCTAGAGCGTTAGCAAAGTTGAAACAAAAATGTGACTATTGCCAAGGCCCTGGTAGGAGTAGAAGAAAGATCTGAAGACTTACTCCTAAAGCGGGCTTAGGAATATCGTCAATTTTTTGTTTCCACCTCGTTGCAACAGTCAAGCGGCTTGAAACGTTATCGGGAAACAAACGAGGTGAGTCAAACATAAAGCATTGGTTAGAATAATATAAAGAGCTTGAAAATCTCAATCTTTCTTCTATTCCTAGAGGGCTTGGCAATAGTCACATTTTTGTTTCAACTTTGCTAACGCTCTACGGCTAAACTATTTGAACGAGGTGGGTCAAACATAAAGCATTGGTTAGATAATTAAAGAGCTCTCAGAAAAGTCTTCAATCTTTCTTCTACTCCTACAGGGCTTGGCAATAGTCACATTTTTGTTTCAACTTTGCTAACGCTCTGAGGCTAAACTATTTGAACGAGGTGGGTCAAACATAAAGCATTGGTTAGATAATTAAAGAGCTCTCAGAAAAGTCTTCAATCTTTCTTCTACTCCTACAGGGGCTTGGCAATAGTCACATTTTTGTTTCAACTTTGCTAACGCTCTGAGGCTAAACTATTTGAACGAGGTGGGTCGAACATAAAGCATTATTAGATAATCTAAAGAGCTCTCAGAAAAGTCTTCAATCTTTCTTCTACTCCTTTAAGGGCTTGGCAATAGTCACATTTTTGTTTCAAATTTGCTAACCCTCTGAGGCTAAACTATTGAAACGAGGTGGGTCAAACATAAAGCAATGGTTAGATAATCTAAAGAGCTCTCAGAAAAGTCTTCAATCTTTCTTCTACTCCTTTTAGGGGGGGTTAGTGGCTAAACTATTGAAACGAGGTGGGTCAAACGTAAAGCATTGGTTAGATAATTTAAAGAGCTCTCAGTAAAGTCTTCATTTTTTCTTCTACTCCTACCAGACGCTTGGCAATAGTCACATTTTTGTTTCACTTTTGATAACGCTCTATCGGGTAAACTATTTGAACGAGGTGAGTCAAACATAAAACATTGGTTAGATAATTTAAAGGGCTTTCAGGAAAATCTTCAATCTTTCTTATACTCCTGTCAGGGGCATGGCAATAATCACATTTTTGTTTCAATTTTGCTAACGCTCTAGCGGCTAAACTATTGGAACGAGGTGAGTCAAACATAAAGCATTGGTTAGATAATTTAAAGAGCTCTTAGGAAAATCTTCAATATTTCTTCTACTCCTTCCAGGCGCTTGGCAATAGTCACATTTTTGTTTCAACTTTGCTAACGATCGAGCGGCTAAACTATTGGAAGAAGGTGGGTCAAACATAAAGCATTGGTTAGGTAATTTAAAGAGCTCTAAGTAAAATTTTCAATCTTTCTTCTACTCCTACCAGGCGCTTGGCAATAGTCACATTTTTGTTTCAACTTTGCTAACGCTCTAGCGGGTAAACTATTTGAACGAGGTGAGGCAAACATAAAGCGTTGGTTAGATAATTTAAAGAGCTCTCAGGAAAGTCTTCAATCTTTCTTCTACTCCTACCAGACGCTTGGCAATAGTCACATTTTTGTTTCACTTTTGATAACGCTCTATCGGGTAAACTATTTGAACGAGGTGAGTCAAACATAAAACATTAGTTAGATAATTTAAAGAGCTCTTAGGAAAATTCTCAATTTTTCTTCTACTCCTACCAGGAGCTTGGCAATAGTCACATTTTTGTTTCAACTTTGCTAACGCTCTAGCGGGTAAACTATTTGAACGAGGTGAGGCAAACATAAAGCGTTGGTTAGATAATTTAAAGAGCTCTCAGAAAAGTCTTCAATCTTTCATCTACTCCTATCAGGGGCTTGGCAATAGTCACATTTTTGTTTCAACTTTGCTAACACTCTAGCGGCTAAACTATTGGAACGAGGTGGGCCAAACATAAAGCATTGGTTAGATAATTTAAAGAGCTCTCAGGAAAATTCCCAATTTTTCTTCTACTCCTACCAGGAGCTTAGCAATAGTCACATTTTTGTTTCAACTTTGCTAACACTCTAGCGGCTAAACTATTGGAACGAGGTGGGTCAAACATAAAGCATTGGTTAGATAATTTAAAGAGCTCTCAGGAAAATTCCCAATTTTTCTTCTACTCCTACCAGGGGCTTGGCAATAGTCACATTTTTGTTTCAAATTTGCTAACGCTCTGAGGCTAAACTATTGGAACGAGGTGGGTCAAACATAAAACATTGGTTAGATAATTTAAAGAGCTCTCAGGGAAAGTCTTCAATCTTTCTTCTACTCCTACCAGGCGCTTGGGAATTGTCACATTTTTGTTTCACTTTTGATAACTCTCTAGCGGGTAAAATATTTGAACGAGGTGGGTCAAACATAAAGCAGCAATCGAGAACGAAATGCTTCAAACCATTAGTTTAACATTTTAAAAATAATAAACCTTCTTTATCGTATTGAAGGTGATATAAAGCCATGGCGGCATAACGACAGTACATGTGGAAGAATTCCGTAATCTTATATTTAGGTATAAAGTCGATTTTCTTGTATATATACATTTCGCAATCGATATCGAAATGCTTCAGATAGCTGGTTTAACATATTTTAGCTTATAAACCTCCTTAGCGAACTGAAGTTGACATAAAGCCATAACCGCACTGCATTTGGAAGAATTCCGTAGTCTTATATTTAGGCATAAAGACGACTTTTCTGTATATACACATTTTGCAGTCGATATTGAAATGCTTCAAATAACTTGTCTAGAATATTTAAGTTAATTACCTTCTTTATCTTTCTGAAGTTTACATAAAGCCATAACGGCATAACGGCAGTATATTCATATGAATTCCGTTATCTTATATTTAGGTATAACGTCGATTTTTTTGTACATACACATTTAGCAATTGATATAGAAATGCTTCAAATCATTAGTTTAAAATATTTAAGTTCATAAACCTTCTTTAACGAACTGAAGTTGGCATAAAGCAATGGCGGCAGTGCAATTAGAAGAATTCCGTAATCTCATATTTAGGTATAAAGTCTATTTTGTTGTACATACACATTTAGCAATCGATATAGAAATGCTTCAAATCATTAGTTAAACATATTTAAGTTAATTGAGCATCTTTAGCGTACTGAAGGTGACATAAGGCCATGGCGGCATAACGACAGTACATTTGGAAGAATTCCGTAGTCTTATATTTAGGTATAAAGTCGATTTTCTTGTATATACGCATTTGGCAGTCGATATCGAAATGCTTCAAATCATTAGTTTAACATATTTAAGGAAATAAACCTTCTTTAACAATCTGAAGTTGGCATATAGCCATGGCGGCATAACGGCAGTGCATGTAGAAGAATTCCGTAATCTTATATTTAGATATAAAGTCGATCTTCTTGTATATACACATTTAGCTATCGATATCGAAATGCTTCAAATCATTAGTTTAACATATTAAGTTAATAAACATTTTTAAGCTTACTGAAGTCCACATAAAGACTTAATGGTATAACGGCAGTGCATTTAGAAGAATTCCGTAATGTTATAACTTTACATTTAGGTACAAAGTCGATTTTCTTGTATTTACACATTTAGCAATCGATATCGAAATGCTTCAAACCATTAGTTTAACATATTTAAGTTAATTAAACCTATTTATCTTACATAAGTCTACAAAAGCCTTAACGGCATAACGGCAGTATATTTGGATGAATTCCGTTATCTTATATTTAGGTATAAAGTCGTTTTTCTTGTATATACTCATTTAGCAATCCATATCGAAATGCTTCAACTCATTAGTTTAATATATTTAAGTTAATAAAGCATAACGGCAGTGCGTATGGAAGAATTCCGTAATCTTATATTTAGGTATAAAGTCGATTTTCTTGTATATACACATTAGTAATCGATATCGAAATGCTTCAAATCATTAGTTTAACATAGTTACGTTCATAAATCTTCTTTAACGAACTGAAGTTGGCACAAAGCAACGGCGGCACAGCGGCAGTGCATTTAGAAAAATTCTGTAATCTTATATTTAGGTATAAAGTCGCTTTTGTTGTATATACGCATTTGGCAATCGATATCGAAATGCTTCAAATCATTAGTTTAACATAGTTAAGTTAATTAACCTTCTTTAACGTATTGAAGCTGATATAAAGCCATGGCGGCATAACGATAGTACATTTGGAAGAATTCCATAGTCTTATATTTATAATATTCTTATATTTAGGTATAAAGTCGATTTTCTTGTATATACACATTTAGCAATCGATATAGAAATGCTTCAAATCAATAGTTTAGCATATTTAAGTAAATAAACCTTCTTTAACGAACGGAAGTTGGCTTAAAGCCATGGCGGCATAACGACAGAACATTTGTAGAATTCCATAGTCTTATATTTAGGTATAAAATCGATTTTCTTGTACATACACATTTAGCAATCGATATCGAAATGCTCAAATCATTAGTTTAACATATTTGAGTAAATTAACCTTCTTTATCGCACTGAAGTCTTCATAAAGCCTTAACGGTATAACTGCAGTGCATTTAGAAGAATTCCGTAATCTTATATTTAGGTATAAATTCGATTTTGTTGTATATACTCATTTAGGAATCGATATCGAAATGCTTTAAATCAATAGTTTAATATATTTAAGTTAATAAACATTTTTTAGCTTACTGAAGTCTACATAAAGCCATGGCGGCATAACGGCAGTGCATGTAGAAGAATTCCGTGATCTTATATTTAGGTATAAAGTCGATTTTGTTGTATATAGACATTTAGCAATCGATATCGAAATGTTTCAAATCATTAGTTTACTATATTTAAGTTAATTAAACATCTTTATTTTACTGAAGTCTACAAAAGCCTTAGCGGCATAACGGCAGTGCACTTAGAAGAATTACGTAATCTAATATTTAGGTAAAAAGTCGATTTTCGCGTATATACTCATTTAGCAATCGATATCGAAATGCTTCAAATCATTAGTTTAACATATTTAAGTTAACTAACTTTCTTTACCGTATTGATGTTGATATAAAGCCATGGCGGCATAACGACAGTACATTTGGAAGAATTCCGTAATCTTTTATTTAGGTATAAAGTCGATTTTCTTGTATACATGCATTTCGCAATCGATATCGAAATGCTACAGATAACTGGTTTAACATATTTTAGCTAATAAACCTCCTTAGCGAACTGAAGTTGACATAAAGCCATAACGGCACTGCATTTGGAAGAACTCCGTAGTCTTATATTTAGGCATAAAGTCGATTTTTCTGTATATACACAATTTGCAGTCGATATCGAAATGCTTCAAATAACTGGTTTAACATATTTAAGTTAATAAACCTTCTTTATCTTTCTGAAGTTTACATTAAGCCATAACGGCATAACGGTAGTATATTTATATGAATTCCGTTATCTTATACTTAGGTATAAAGTCTATTTTGTTATACATACACAATTAGCAATCGATATAGAAATGCTCCAAATCATTAGTTTAACATATTTAAGTTAATTAATCTTCTTTAACGTACTGAAGGTGACATTAAGCTATGGCGGCATAACGACAGTACATTTGGAAGAATTCCGTAGTCTTATATTTAGGTATAAAGTCGATTTTCTTGTATACATGCATTGAGCAATCGATATCGAAATGCTTCTAATAACTGGTTTAACATATTTAAGTTAATAAACCTTCTTTAATGAACTGAAGTTAACATAAAGCCATAATGGCATAACGGCAGTGTATTTAGAAGAATTCCGTTATCTTATATTTAGGTATAAAGTCGATTTTCTTGTATATACACATATAGCAATCGATATCGAAATGCTTCAAATCATTAGTTTAACATATTTAAGTTCATAAATCTTCTTTAACAAAATAAAGTTGGCATAAAGCAACGGCGGCAGAACGGCAGTGCATTTAGAAGAATTCCGTAATCTTATATTTAGGTATAAAGTCTATTTTGTTGTACATACACATTTAGCAATCGATATAGAAATGCTTCAAATCATTAGTTAAAAATATTTAAGTTAATTAACCTTCTTTAGCGTTCTGAAGGTGACATAAAGCCATGGCGGCATAACGACAGTACATTTGGAAGAATTCCGTAGTGTTATATTTAGGTATAAAGTCGATTTTCTTGTATACATGCATTGAGCAATCGATAGCGAAATGCTTCAAATAACTGGTTTAACATATTTAAGTTAATAAACCTTCTTTAATAAACTGAAGTAAACATAAAGCCATAATGGCATAACGGCAGTGCATTTAGAAGAATTCCGTTATCTTGTAATTAGGTATAAAGTCGATTTTTTTGTATATACACATTTGGAAATCGATATCGTAATGCTTCAAATAATTAGTTTAACATATTTAAGTTACTAAACCTTCTTTAACAATCTGAAGTTGGCATATAGCCATGGCGGCATAACGGCAGTGCATTTAGAAGAATTCCGTAAACTTATATTTAGGTATATAGTCGATTTTCTTGTATATACACATTTAGCTATCGATATCGAAATGCTTCAAATCATTAGTTTAACATATTAAGTTAATAAACATTTTTTAGCTTACTGAAGTCTACATAAAGACTTAACGGCATAACGGCAGTGCATTTAGAAGAATTCCGTAATGTTATAATTTTATATTTAGGTACAAAGTCGATTTTCTTGTATTTACACATTTAGCAATCGATATCGAAATGCTTCAAACCATTAGTTTAACATATTTAAGTTAATTAAACCTCTCTATCTTACTGAAGCAAAAGCCTTAACGGCATAACGACAGTATATTTGGATGAATTCCGTTATCTTATATTAAGGTATAAAGTCGATTTTCTTGTATATACTCAATTAGCAATCGATATTGAAATGCTTCAAATCATTAGTTTAATATATTTAAGTTAATAAAGCTTCTTTAACGCACTGAAGTTAACATAAAGCCATGGCGGCATAACGGCAGTGCATGTGGAAGAATTCCGTAATCTTATATTTAGGTATAAAGTCGATTTTCTTGTATATACACATATAGCAATCGATATCGAAATGCTTCAAATCATTAGTTTAACATATTTAAGTTCATAAATCTTAATTAACAAAATAAAGTTGGCATAAAGCAACGGCTGCACAACGGCAGTGCATTTAGAAGAATGCCGTAATCTTATATTTAGGTATAAAGTCGATTTTGTTGTATATACGCATTTGGCAATCGATATCGAAATGCTTCAATTCATTAGTTTAACATAGTTAAGTTAATTAACATTCTTTAACGTATTGAAGCTGATATAAAGCCATGGCGGCATAACGACAGTACATTTGGAAGAGTTCCATAGTCTTATATTTAGGTATAAAGTCGATTTTCTTGTATATACACATTTAGCAATCGATATTGAAATGCTTCAAATCAATAGTTTAGCATATTTAAGTCAATAAACCTTCTTTAGCCAACGGAAGTTGGCTTAAAGCCATGGCGGCATAACGGCAGTGCATTTAGAAGAATTCTGTAGTCTTATATTTAGGTATAAAGTCGATTTTCTTGTATATACACATTTAGCAATCGATATCAAAATGCTTCAAATAAATAGTTTAGCATATTTAAGTTAATTAACCTTCTTTAACGTATTGAAGTTGATATAAAGCCATGGCGGCATAACGACAGTACATTTGGAAGAATTCCATAGTCTTATATTTAGGTATAAAGTCGATTTTCTTGTATATGCACATTTAGCAATCGATATCGAAATGTTTCAAATCAATAGTTTAGCATATTTAAGTTAATAAACCTTCTTTAACGAACGGAAGTTGGCTTAAAGCCATGGCGGCATAACGGCAGTGCATTTAGAAGAATTCCTTAATCTTATATTTAGGTATAAAGTCGATTTTCTTGTATATACACATTTAGCAATCGATATCGACATGCTTCAAATAAATAGTTTAGCATATTTAAGTTAATTAACCTTCTTTAACGTATTGAAGTTGATATAAAGCAATGGCGGCATAACGACAGTACATTTGGAAGAATTCCATAGTCTTATATTTAGGTATAAAGTCGATTTTCTTGTACATACACATTTAGCAATCGATATTGAAATGCTTCAAATCAATAGTTTAGCATATTTAAGTTAATAAACCTTCTTTAACGTATTGAAGTTAATTAAAGCCATGGCGGCATAACGACAGTATATTTGGAAGAATTCCGTAATATAATTTAGATATAAATTCATTTTCTTTTATATACACATTTAGCAAGCGATATTAAAATGCTTCAATCACTAGTTTAACATACTTAAGTTAATTAACCTTCTTTAACGTTTGAAGGTGACATATATCCATGGCGGCATAACGACAGTACATTTGGAGAATCCGTAGTCTTATATTTAGGATAATCGATTTCTTGTATACATGCATTAAGCAATCGATATCAAATGCTTCAATAACTGGTTTAACATATTTAAGTTAATAAACCTTCTTTAATGAACTGAAGTTAACATAAAGCCATAAAGGCATAACGGCTGTGCATTTAAAAGAATTCCGTTATCTAATATTTAGGTATAAAGTCGATTTTGTTATATTTACACATTTAGCTATCGATATCGAAATGCTTCAAATCATTAGTTTAACATATTTAAGTTACATAGCTTTCTTTGACATAAAGCCATGGCGGCATAACGACAGTACATTTGGAAGAATTCCGTAATCTTAGGTTAGGTATAAAGTCGATTTTGTTGTATATTGCAACGAGAAGAATTCCGTAGTCTTATATTAGGTATAAAAAAGATTTTCTTGAATAATGCATTTAGCAATGATATCGAAATGCTTCAAATCATTAGTTTAGCATATTTAAGTTAATTAAACTTCTTTAACGTATTGAAGTTATATAAAGCAATGACGGCATAACGCAGTACATTTGGAAGAATTCCGTAGTCTTATATTTAGGTATAAAGTCGATTTTCTTGTATATACACATTTAGCAATCGATATCGAAATGCTTCAAATCATTACTTTAACATATTTAAGTTATTAACCTTCTTTAACGTATTGAAGTTATATAAAGCCATGGCGGCATAACGACAGTACATTTGGAAGAATTCCGTAATCTTAGTTTAGATATAAATTCATTTTCTTTTATATACACATTTAGCAAGCGATATCGAAATGCTTCAAATCATAGTTTAACATATTAAGTTAATTAACCTTCTTTAACGTTCTGAAGGTGACATATATCCATGGCGGCATAACGACAGTACATTTGGAGAATTCCGTAGTCTTATATTTAGGTATAAAGTCGATTTTCTTGTATACATGCATTAAGCAATCGATATCGAAATGCTTCAAATAACTGGTTTAACATATTTAAGTTAATAAACCTTCTTTAATGAACTGAAGTTAACATAAAGCCATAAAGGCATAACGGCTGTGCATTTAAAAGAATTCCGTTATCTAATATTTAGGTATAAAGTCGATTTTGTTATATTTACACATTTAGCTATCGATATCGAAATGCTTCAAATCATTAGTTTAACATATTTAAGTTACATAGCTTTCTTTGACATAAAGCCATGGCGGCATAACGACAGTACATTTGGAAGAATTCCGTAATCTTAGGTTTAGGTATAAAGTCGATTTTGTTGTATATTGCAACGAGAAGAATTCCGTAGTCTTATATTTAGGTATAAAAAAGATTTTCTTGAATATATGCATTTAGCAATAGATATCGAAATGCTTCAAATCATTAGTTTAGCATATTTAAGTTAATAAAAATTCTTTAACGCACTTAAGTCTACATAAAGCCTTAACGGTATAATTGCAGTACATTTAGAAGTATTCCGTAATCTTATATTTAGGTATAAAGTCGATTTTCTTGTATATACACATTTAGCAATCGATATCGAAATGCTTCAAATCATTAGTTTAACATATTTAAGTTACATAACTTTCTTTGACATAAAGCCATGGCGGCATAACGACAGTACATTTGGAAGAATTCCGTAATCTTAGGTTTAGATATAAATTCGATTTTCTTTTATATACACATTTAGCAAGCGATATCGAAATGCTTCAAATCATTACTTTAACATATTTAAGTTAATTAACCTTCTTTATCGTACTGAAGGTGACATAAGGCCATGGCGGCATAACGACAGTACATTTGGAAGAATTCCGTAGTCTTATATTTAGGTATAAAGTAGATTTTCTTGTATATAACCATTTAGCAATCGATATTTGAAAATCTTCAAATAGTTAGTTTGATGTATTCTTTAACTTAATGAAGGTGATATAAAGCCATGGCGGCATAACGACAGTGCATTTAGAAGAATTCCGTAATCTTATATTTAGGTATAAAGTCGATGTTGTTGTATATACACATTTAGCAATCGATATCGAAATGCTTCAAATCATTAGATTAACATATTTAAGTTAATTAAACCTCTTTATCTTGCTGAAGTCTACAAAAGCCTCCACGGCGTAACGGTGGTAAGTTAATAAACCTTCTTTAACGAACGGAAGTTGGCTTAAAGCCATGGCGGCATAACCGCAGTGCATTTAGAAGAATTCCGTAATCTTATATTTAGGTATAAAGTCGATTTTCTTGTATATACACATTTAGCAATCGATATCGATATGCTTCAAATCATAAGTTTAACTTATTTAAGTTAATTAACCTTCTTTATCTTACTGAAGTTTACATAAAGCCATAACGGTATAACGGCAGTGCATTTAGAAGAATTCCGTAATGTTATAATTTTATACTTATGTATAAATTCGATTTTCTTGTATTTACACATTTAGCAATCGATATCGAAATGCTTCAAACTATTAGTTTAGCATATTTAAAATAATTAACCTATTTTAACGTATTGAAGGTGATATAAAGCCATAGCGGCATAACGATAGTACATGTGGAAGAGTTCCGTAATCTTATGTTTAGGTATAAAGTCGATTTTCTTGTATATATACATTTCGCAATCGATATCGAAATGCTTCAGATAACTGGTTTAACATACTTAAGCTAATAAACCTCCTTTAGCGAACTGACGTTTACATTAAGCCATAACGGCACTGCATTTGGAAGAATTCCGTAGTCATATGTTGAGACATAAAGTCGATTTTTCTGTATATGCGCATTTTGCAGTCTATATCGAAATGCTTCAAATAACTGGTTTAGCATAATTAAGTTAATTAACCTTCTTTATCTTTCTGATGTTTACATAAAGCCAGACCGGTATAACGGCAGTGCATTTAGAAGAATTTCGTAATCTTATATTTAGGTATATAGTCAATTTTCTTGTATATACACATATAGCAATCGATATCGAAATGCTTTAAATCGTTAGTTTAAATTATTTAAGTTCAAAAACCTTCTTCAACGAACTGAAGTTGGCATAAAGCAATGGCGGCAGTGTAACTAGAAGAATTCCGTAATCTTATAGTTAGGTATGAAGACGTTTTTGTTGTATATACGCATTTAGCAATCGATATCGAAATGCTTCAAATCATTAGTTTAACATATTTAAGTTAATTAACAGTCTTTAACGTACTGAAGGTGACATAAAGCCATGGCGGCATAACGGCAGAGCATTTAGAAGATATCGGTAATCTTATGCTTTGTTATAAAGTCGATTTTCTTGAATAACAGCATACACATATAGCAATCGATATCGAAATGCTTCAAATCATTAGCTTAACATATTAAGTTAATAAATATTTTTTAGTTTACTGAAGTCTACATAAAGACTTAGCGGTATAACGGCAGTTCATTTAGAAGAATTCCGTAATATTATAACTTTATATTTAGGTACAAAGTCGATTTTCATGTATTTACACATTTAGCAATCGATATCGAAATGCTTCAAACCATTAGTTAAACATATTTAAGTTAATTAAACCTCTTTATCTTACTGAAGTCTACAAAAGCCTTAACGGCATAACGGCAGTATATATGGATGAATTCCGTTATCTTATATTTAGGTATAAAGTCAATTTTCTTGTATATGCTCATTTAGCAATCGATGTCGAAATGCTTCAAATCATTAGTTTAATATATTTAAGTTTATAAAGCTTCTTTAACGCACTGAAGTTAACATAAAGCCATGGCGGCATAACGGAAGTGCATGTGGAAGACTTCCGTAATCTTATATTTAGGTATAAAGTCGATTTTGTTGTATATACACATTTAACAATCGATATCGAAATGCTTCAAATCAATAGTTTATCATATCTAAGTTAATAAACCTTCTTTAACGAACGGAAGTTGGCTTAAAGCCATGGTGGCATAACGGCAGTGCATTTAGAAGAATTCCGTTATCTTATATTTAGGTATAAAGTCGATTTTCTTGTATATACGCATTTAGCAATCGATAACGAAATGCTTCAAATCATTAGTTTAACATATTTAAGATAATTAACCTTCTTTATCTTACTGAAGTTTATATAAAGCCATAACGATATAACGGCAGCGCATTTAGAAAAATTCCGTAGTCTTATATTTGGGTATAAAGAAGATTTTCTTGTATATATGCATTTAGCAATCGATATCGTAATGCTTCAAATCATTAGTTTAGCATATTTAAGTTAATTAACCTTCTTTAACGAACGGAAGTTGGCTTAAAACCATGGCGGCATAACGGCAGTGCATTTAGAAGAATTCCGTAATCTTATATTTAGGTATAAAGTAGATTTTCTTGTATATACACATTTACCAATCGATATCGAAATGCTTCAAATCATTAATTTAACATATTTAAGTTAATAAGCCTTCTTTAACGCACTGAAGTCTACATAAAGCCTAAACGGTATAACTGCAGTACATTTAGAAGAATTACGTAATCTTATATTTAGGTATAAAGTCGATTTTCTTGTATATACACATATAGCAATCGATATCGAAATGCTTCAAATCATTAGTTTAACATATTTAAGTTAACTAACTTTCTTTAAGGTATTGAAGTTGATATACAGCCATGGCGGCATAACGACAGTACATTTGGAAAAATTCCGTAACCTCATGTTTAGATATAAATTCGATTTTCTTTTATATACACATTTAGCAAGCGATATCCGTTATGGCTTAATGTTAGCTTCAGTGCGTTAAAGAAGCTTTATTAACTTAAATATGTTAAAATAATGATTTCAAGCATTTCGATATCGATTGCTAAATGAGTACATACAAGAAAGTCGACTTTATACCTAAATATAAGTTTACGTAGTTCTTCTAAATGCACTGCCGTTATGCCGTTAAAGCTTTATGTAGACTTCAGTAAGATAGAGAGGGTAAATTAACTTAAATATGTTAAACTTATGATTTGAAGTATTTCGATATCGATTGCCAAATGTGTTTATACAACAAAATCGATTTTATAACTAAATATAAGATTACGGAATACTTCAAATGCACTGCCGTTATGCCGATAAGGCATTTGTAGACTTCAGTAAGATAAAGAGGATTAATTAACTTAAATATGTTAAACTAATGATTTGAAGCATTTCGATATTGATTGCTAAATGTGTATATGCAACAAAATTGATTTTATACCTAATTATAAGATTACGGAATTCTTCTACATGCACTGCCGTTATGCCGCCATGGCTTTATGTCACCTTCGGTAGGTTAAAGAAGGTAATTTAACTTAAATATGATAAACTAATGATTTGAAGCATTTCGATATCGATTTCTAAATTTGCTAATACAAGAAACTTGACTTTATACCTAAACATAGGATAACGGAATTCTTCCAAATGCACTGCCATTATTCCGCCATTGCTTTATGTCAACTTCAGTTCGTTAAAGTAGGTTTTTAAACTTAAATATGTTAAACTAATGATTTGAAGCATCTCGATATCGATTGCTAAATGTGTATATAAAACAAAATCGACTTTATACCTAAATATAAGATTACGGAGTTCTTCCAGATGCACTGCCGTTATGCCGATAAGGCATTTGTAGACTTCAGTAAGATAAAGAGGATTAATTAACTTAAATATGTTAAAATAATGATTTCAAGAATAATGATAAAGAGGATTAATTAACTTAAATATGTTAAAATAATGATTTCAAGCATTTCGATATAGATTGCTAAATGAGTACATACAAGAAAGTCGACTTTATACCTAAATATAAGATTACGTAATTCTTCTAAATGCACTGCCGTTATGCCGTTAAGGCTTTATGTAGACTTCAGTAAGATAGAAAGGGTTAATTAACTTAAATATGTTAAACTAATGATTTGAAGCATTTCGATATCGATTTCTAAATGTGTTTATACAAGAAAATCGACTTTATACCTAAATATAAGATTACGGAATTCTCCTAAATGCACTGCCGTTATACCTTTGAGGCTTTGTGTAGACTTCAGTAAGCTAAAAAAGGTTTATTAACTTAAATATGTTAAACTAATGATTTGAAGCATTCCGATATCGATTGCTTATTGTGTAAATTTAAGAAAATCAACTTTATATCTAAATATAAGATTACAAAATTATTCAAAATGCACTGCCGTTATGCCGCCATGGATTTATGTTAACTTCAGTTCGTTAAAGAAGGTTTATTAACTTAAATATGTTAAACTAATGATTTGAAGCATTTCGATATCGATTGCTAAATGAGCATATACAAGAAAATCGACTCTATACCTAAATATAAGATTTCGGAATTCTTCCAAATGTACTGTCGTTATGCCACCATGGCTTTGTATACCTTGAATACGTTAAGAAGATTAATTAACTTAAATATGTTAAACTAATGGTTTGAAGCGTTTCGATATCGATTGCTAAATATGTAAGTACAAGAAAATCGTCTTTACATCTAAATATAAGATTACGGAATTCTCCTAAATATACTGCCGTTATACCGTTAAGGCTTTGTGTAAACTTCAGTAAGCTAAAAAAAAGTTTATTATCTTAAATATGTTAAACTAATGATTTGAAGCATTTCGATATCGATTGCTTATTGCGTAAATTTAAGAAAATCGACTTTATACCTAATTATAATATTACGGAATTCTTCTACATGCACTGTCGTTATGTTGCCAGGGCTTCATGCCAACTTCAGTTCGTTAAAGAAGGTTTATTAACTAAAATATGTTAAACTAATGGGTTGAAGCATCTCGGTATCGATTGCTAAATATGTATATACAACAAAATCGACTTCATACCTAAACATAAGATTACGGAATTCTTCCAAATGCGTTGCCGTTATACCGTTATGGCTTTATGTTAACTTCAGTTCTTTAAAGAAGGTTTATTAACTTATGTTCCAACAGTTATTTGAAGCATTTCGAAATCGATTGCTAAATGCATATATACAAGAAAATCGACCTTATACCTAAATATAAGATTAAGAAACTCTTTTAAATGCACTGCCGTCATACCGTTAAGGCTTTATGTAAACTTTAGTACGTTAAAGTAGGCTAATTAACTTTAATATGTTAAACTAATGATTTGAAGCATTTCGATAAAGATTGCTTCATGCATATATACATGAAAATCGACTTTATACCTAAATATAAGACTACGCAATTCTTCCAAATGTACTGTCGTTATGACGCCAAGGCTTTATATCACCTTCATTACGTTAAATAAGATGAATTATCTTAAACATGAACATGTTAAGCTAATGATTTAAAGCATTTCGATATCGATTGCTAAATGCATATATACAAGAAAATCGACTTTATACCTAAATATAAGATTACGGAATTCTTCCAAATGTACTGTCGTTATGCCGCCATGACTTTATATCAACCTCAATACGTTAAAGGTGGTTTATTAACTAAGATATGTTAAACTAATGATTTGAAGCATTTCGATATCGATTGCTAAATGTGTATGTACAAGAAAATCGACTTTATATCTAAATATAAGATTACGGAATTCTTCCAAATTTACTGTCGTTATGACGCTTAGGCTTTATATAACCTTCGTTACGTTAAATAAGATGAATTAACATAAACATGTTAAACTAATGATTTGAAGCATTTCGATATCGATTCCTAAATGTATATATACAAGAAAATCGAGCTTATACCTAAATATAAGATTACGGAATTCTTCCAAATGTTCTATCGTTATGCCGCCATGGCTTTATATCACCTTCAGTACGTTAAAGATGGTTAATTAATTTAAATATGTTAAACTAATGATTTGAAGCATTTCGATATCGATTGCTAAATGTGCATATACAAGAAAATCGACTTTATACCTAAATATAAGATTACGGAATTCTTCTAAATGCACTGCCGTTATGCCGCCATGGCTTTATCTCAACTTCAATACGTTAAAGAAGGTTAATTAACTTAAATATGTAAAACTAATGATTTAAAGCATTTCGATATCGATTGCTCAATAAGTATATACAGCAAAATCTACTTTATACCTAAATATAAGATTACGGGATCTGCCGTTATACCGTTATGGCTTTGTGCAAACTTCAGTAGGATAAAGAAGGTTAATTAACTTAAATATGTTAAACTAATGATTTGAAGCATTTCGATATCGATTGCTAAATGAGTATATACAAGAAAATCGAATTTATACCTAAATATAAGATAACGGAATTCTTCTAAATGCACTGCCGTTATGCCGTTAAGGCATTATGTAGATTTCAGTGCGTAAAAGAGGGTTTATTAACTTAAATTTGTTAAACTATTGATTCAAAGCATTTCGATATCGATTGGTAAATGTGTGTATACAAGAAAATCGACTTTATACCTAAATTTAAGATAACGCAATTCTTCTACATGCACTGCCGTTATGCCGTTAGGGCTTTATGTAGACTTCAGGGCGTTAAAGAAGGTTTATTAACATAAATATGTTAAACTAATGATTTGAAGCATTTCGAGATCGATTGCTAAATATATAAATACAAGAAAATCAACTTTATACCTAAATGTAAGATTACGGAATTCTGCTAAATGCACTGCAGTTATACCGTTAAGGCTTTATGTAGCCTTCAGTGCGTTAAAGAAGGTTTATTTACTTAAATATGTTAAACTAATGATTTGAAGCATTTCGATATCGATTGGTAAATGTGTATATACAGGAAAATCGACTCTATACCCAAATTTAAGATTACGGAATTCTTATAAATGCACTGCTGTTATGCCGTTATTGCTTTGTGTTCACTTCAGTGCGTTAAAGAAGTTTTATTAACTTAAATATGTTAAACTACTGGTTTGAAGCATTTCGCTATCGATTGCTAAATGTGTATATACAAGAAAATCGACTTTATACCTAATTATGAGATTACATAATTCTTCTTAATGTACTGCCGTTACGCCGTTAAGGCTTTATGTTAACTGTAGTGCGTTAAAGATGCTTTATTAACTTAAATATGTTAAAATAATGATTTGAAGCTTTTCGGTATCGATTGCTAAATGAGTACATACAAGAAAGTCGACTTTATACCTAAATATAATATTACGTAATTCTTCTAAATGCACTGCCGTTATGCCGTTAAGGCTTTATGTAGACTTCAGTAAGATAGAGAGGGGTAATTAACTTAAATATGTTAAACTAATGATTTGAAGCATTTCGGTATCGATTGCTAAATGTGTTTATACAACAAAATCGATTTTATAACTAAATATAAGATTACGGAATTCTTCTAAATGCACTGCCGTTATACCGCCATGGCTTTATATCACCTTCAATACGTTAAAAATGGTTAATTAACTTAAATATGTTAAACTAATGATTTGAAGCATTCCGATATCGATTGCTAAATGTGTACATACAAGAAAATCGACTTTATACCTAATTATAAGATAACGTAATTCTTCTAAATGCACTGCCGTTACGCCGTTATTTCTTTGTGTTCACTTCAGTAAGATAAATAGGATTAATTAACTTAAATATGTTCAACCAATGATTTGAAGCTTTTCGATATCGATTGCTTACTGAGTATATACAAGAAAATCGACTTTATACCTAAATATACGATTACGTAATTCTTCTAAATGCACTGCCGTTATGCCGTTAAGGCCTTATATTAACTTCAGTACGTTTAAGAAGTTTTGTTAACTTAAATATGTTAAACTACTGGTTTGAAGCATTTCGTTATCGATTGCTAAATGTGTATATACAAAAAAATCGACTTTATACCTAATTATAAGATAACGTAATTCTTCTAAATGCACTGCCGTTACGCCGTTAAGGCTTTATGTTAACTTCAGTGCGTTAAAGAAGCTTTATTAACTTAAATATGTTAAACTACTGGTTTGAAACATTTCGATATCGACAGCTAAATGTGTATATACAAGAAAATCGACTTTATACCTAAATATAAGGTAACGAAATTCTTCTAAATGCACTGCCGTTATGCCGTTATGGCTTTATGTTAACTTCAGTGCGTTAAAGAAGCTTTATTAACTTAAATATGTTAAACTACTGGTTTGAAGCATTTCGTTATCGATTGCTAAATGAGTACATATAAGAAAGTCGACTTTATACCTAAATATAAGATTACGTAATTCTTCTAAATGCACTGCCGTTATGCCGTTATGCTTTATGTAGACTTCAGTAAGATAGAGAGGGTTAATTAACTGAAATATGTTAAACTAATGATTTGAAGCATTTCGGTATCGATTGCTAAATGTGTTTCTACAACAAAATCGTTTTTATAAATAAATATAAGATTACGGAATTCTTCCAAATGCACTGCCGTTATGCCGCCATGGCTTTATGTCACCTTCGGTAGGTTAAAGAAGGTAATTTAACTTAAATATGTTAAACTAATGATTTGAAGCATTTCGATATCGATTTCTAAATGTGCTAATACAAGAAACTTGACTTTATACCTAAACACAGGATAACGGAATTCTTCCAAAGGCACTGCCATTAATCCGCCATGGCTTTATGTCAACTTCAGTTCGTTAAAGTAGGTTTTTTTACTTAAATATGTTAAACTAATGATTTGAAGCATTTCAAAATCGATTGCTAAATGCATATATACAAGAAAATCGACTTTATACCTAAATATAAGATTAGGGACTTCTTCCATATGTACTGTCGTTATGCCGCCATGGCTTTATATCAACCTCAATACGTTAAAGAAGGTTAATTATTTTAAATATGTTAAACTAATGGTTTGAAGCATTTCGATATCGATAGCTAAATGTGTATATACAAAAAAATCGACTTTATACCTAAATATAAGATTACGGAATGTTTCCAAATGTACTGTCGTTATGCCGCCATGGCTTTATATCAACCTCAATACGTTAAAGAAGGTTAATTATTTTAAATATGTTAAACTAATGGTTTGAAGCATTTGGATATTGATTGCTAAATGCGTAAATACAAAAAAAAACGACTTTATACCTAAATATAAAATTATAACTTTACGGAATTCTTCTAAATGCACTGCCGTTATACCGTTACGGCTTTAGGTAGACTTCAGTACGCTTAAAAATGTTTAGTAAATTAATATGTTAAACTAATGATTTGAAGCATTTCGATAAAGATTGCATAATGCATATATACATGAAAATCGACTTTATACCTAAATATAAGACTACAGAATTCTTCCAAACGTACTGTCGTTATGATGCCAAGGCTTTATATCACCTTCATTACGTTAAATAAGATGAATTAACTTAAATATGTTAAACTAATGATTTGAAGCATTTCGATATCGAGTGCTAAATGCATATATACAAGAAAATCGACTTTATACCTAAATATAAGATTACGGAATTCTTCCAAATGCACTGTCGTTATTCCGCCATGGCTTTATATCACCTTCAATACATTAAAGATGGTTAATTACCTTAAATATGTTAAACTAATGATTTGAAGCATTTCGATATCGATTTCTTAATGTGCTAATACAAGAAACTTGACTTTATACCTAAACATAGGATAACGGAATTCTTCCAAATGCACTGCCATTATTCCGCCATGGCTTTATGTCAACTTCAGTTCGTTAAAGTAGGTTTTTAAACTTAAGTATGTTAAACTAATGATTTGAAGCATCTCGATATCGATTGCTAAATGTGTATATAAAACAAGATCGACTTTATACCTAAATATAAGATTACGGAGTTCTTCCAAATGCACTGCCGTTATGCCACCATGGCTTTGTATACCTTGAATACGTTAAGAAGATTAATTAACTTAAATATGATAAACTAATGGTTTGAAGCATTTCGATATCGATTGCTAAATATGTAAGTACAAGAAAATCGTCTTTACATCTAAATATAAGATTACGGAATTCTCCTAAATGTACTGCCGTTATACCGTTAAGGCTTTGTGTAAACTTCAGTAAGCTAAAAAAAAGTTTATTATCTTAAATATGTTAAACTAACGATTTGAAGCATTTCGATATCGATAGCTTATTGTGTAAATTTAAAAAAATCGACTTTATACCTAATTATAATATTACGGAATTCTTCTACATGCACTGTCGTTATGTTGCCAGGGCTTTATGCCAACTTCAGTTCGTTAAAGAAGGTTTATTAACTAAAATATGTTAAACTAATGGGTTGAAGCATCTCGGTATCGATTGCTAAATGTGTCTATACAACAAAATCGACTTCATACCTAAACATAAGATTACGGAATTCTTCCAAATGCGTTGCCGTTATACCGTTATGGCTTTATGTTAACTTCAGTTCTTTAAAGAAGGTTTATTAACTTATGTTCCACCAGTTATTTGAAGCATTTCGAAATCGATTGCTAAATGCATATATACAAGAAAATCGACCTTATACCTAAATATAAGGTTAAGAAATTCTTTTAAATGCACTGCCGTCATACCGTTAAGGCTTTATGTAAACTTTAGTACGTTAAAGTAGGCTAATTAACTTTAATATGTTAAACTAATGATTTGAAGCATTTCGATAAAGATTGCTTCATGCATATATACATGAAAATCGACTTTATACCTAAATATAAGACTACGCAATTCTTCCAAATGTACTGTCGTTATGACGCCAAGGCTTTATATCACCTTCACTACGTTAAATAAGATGAATTATCTTAAACATGAACATGTTAAACTAATGATTTAAAGCATTTCGATATCGATTGCTAAATGCATATATACAAGAAAATCGACTTTATACCTAAATATAAGATTACGGAATTCTTCCAAATGTACTGTCGTTATGACGCCAAGGCTTAATATAACCTTCATTACGTTAAATAAGATGAATTAACATAAATATGTTAAACTAATGATTTGAAGCATTTCGATATCGATTGCTAAATATATATATACAAGAAAATCGAGTTTATACCTAAATATAAGATTACGGAATTCTTCCAAATGTTCTATCGTTATGCCGCCATGGCTTTATATCACCTTCAGTACGTTACAGATGGTTAATTAATTTAAATATGTTAAACTAATGATTTAAAGCATTTCGATATCGATTGCTCAATGAGTATATACAGCAAAATCTACTTTATACCTAAATATAAGATAACGGGATCTGCCGTTATACCGTTATGTCTTTATGCAGACTTCAGTAAGATAAAGAAGGTTAATTAACTTATATATGTTAAACTAATGATTTAAAGCATTTCGATATCGATTGCTAAATGCATATATACAAGAAAATCGACTTTATACCTAAATATAAGATTACGGAATTCTTCCAAATGTACTGTCGTTATGCCGCCATGACTTTATATCAACCTCAACACGTTAAAGGTGGTTTATTAACTAAAATATGTTAAACTAATGATTCGAAGCATTTCGATATCGATTGCTAAATGTGTATGTACAAAAAAATCGACTTTATACCTAAATATAAGATTACGGAATTCTTCCAAATTTACTGCCGTTATGACGCCAAGGCTTTATATAACCTTCATTACGTTAAATAAGATGAATTAACATAAATATGTTAAACTAATGATTTGAAGCATTTCGATATCGATTGCTAAATATATATATACAAGAAAATCGAGTTTATACCTAAATATAAGATTACGGAATTCTTCCAAATGTTCTATCGTTATGCCGCCATGGCTTTATATCACCTTCAGTACGTTAAAGATGATTAATTAATTTAAATATGTCAAACTAATGATTTAAAGCATTTCGATATCGATTGCTAAATGCATATATACAAGAAAATCGACTTTATACCTAAATATAAGATTACGGAATTCTTCCAAATGTACTGTCGTTATGCCGCCATGACTTTATATCAACCTCAACACGTTAAAGGTGGTTTATTAACTAAAATATGTTAAACTAATGATTCGAAGCATTTCGATATCGATTGCTAAATGTGTATGTACAAAAAAATCGACTTTATACCTAAATATAAGATTACGGAATTCTTCCAAATTTACTGTCGTTATGACGCCAAGGCTTTATATAACCTTCATTACGTTAAATAAGATGAATTAACATAAATATGTTAAACTAATGATTTGAAGCATTTCGATATCGATTGCTAAATGTGTTTATACAAGAAAATCGACTTTATACCTAAATATAAGATTACGGAATTCTTCTAAATGCACTGCCGTTATGCCGCCATGGCTTTATCTCAACTTCAATACGTTGAAGAAGGTTAATTAACTTAAATATGTAAAACTAATGATTTAAAGCATTTCGATATCGATTGCTCAATGAGTATATACAGCAAAATCTACTTTATACCTAAATATAAGATTACGGGATCTGCCGTTATACCGTTATGGCTTTATGCAGACTTCAGTAAGATAAAGAAGGTTAATTAACTTAAATATGTTAAACTAATGATTTGAAGCATTTCGATATCGATTGCTAAATGAGTATATACAGGAAAATCGAATTTATACCTAAATATAAGATAACGGAATCCTTCTAAATGCACTGCCGTTATGCCGTTAAAGCATTGTGTAGATTTCAGTGCGTAAAAGAGGGTTTATTAACTTAAATTTGTTAAACTATTTAGTCAAAGCATTTCGATATCGATTGGTAAATGTGTGTATACAAGAAAATCGACTTTATACCTAAATTTAAGATAACGCAATTCTTCTACATGCACTGCCGTTATGCCGTTAAGGCTTTATGTAGACTTCAGGGCGTTAAAGAAGGTTTATTAACATAAATATGTTAAACTAATGATTTGAAGCATTTCGAGATCGATTGCTAAATATATAAATACAAGAAAATCAACTTTATACCTAAATGTAAGATTACGGAATTCTGCTAAATGCACTGCAGTTATACCGTTAAGGCTTTATGTAGCCTTCAGTGCGTTAAAGAAGGTTTATTTACTTAAATATGTTAAACTAATGATTTGAAGCATTTCGATATCGATTGGTAAATGTGTATATACAGGAAAATCGACTCTATACCCAAATTTAAGATTACGGAATTCTTATAAATGCACTGCCGTTAGGCCGTTATTGCTTTGTGTTCACTTCAGTGCGTTAAAGAAGCTTTATTAACTTAAATATGTTAAACTACTGGTTTGAAGCATTTCGCTTTTGATTGCTAAATGTGTATATACAAGAAAATCGACTTTCTACCTAATTATGAGATTACACAATTCTTCTTAATGTACTGCCGTTACGCCGTTAAGGCTTTATGTTAACTGTAGTGCGTTGAAGATGCTTTATTAACTTAAATATGTTAAAATAATGATTTGAAGCATTTCGATATCGATTGCTAAATGAGTACATACAAGAAAGTCGACTTTATACCTAAATATAATATTACGTAATTCTTCTAAATGCACTGCCGTTATGCCGTTAAGGCTTTATGTAGACTTCAGTAAGATAGAGAGGGGTAATTAACTTAAATATGTTAAACTAATGATTTGAAGCATTTCGGTATCGGTTGCTAAATGTGTTTATACAACAAAATCGATTTTATAACTAAATATAAGATTACGGAATTCTTCTAAATGCACTGCCGTTATACCGCCATGGCTTTATGTTAACTTCAGTGCGTTAAAGAAGCTTTATTAACTTAAATATGTTAAACTACTGGTTTGAAGCATTTTGTTATCGATTGCTAAATGAGTACATACAAGAAAGTCGACTTTATACCTAAATATAAGATTACGTAATTCTTCTAAATGCACTGCCGTTATGCCGTTAAGGCTTTATGTAGACTTCAGTAAGATAGAGAGGGTTAATTAACTTAAATATGTTAAACTAATGATTTGAAGCATTTCGGTATCGATTGCTAAATGTGTTTATACAACAAAATCCTTTTTATAAATAAATATAAGATTACGGAATTCTTCCAAATGCACTGCCGTTATGCCGCCATGGCTTTATGTCACCTTCGGTAGGTTAAAGAAGGTAATTTAACTTAAATATGTTAAACTAATGATTTGAAGCATTTCGATATCGATTTCTAAATGTGCTAATACAAGAAACTTGACTTTATACCTAAACATAGGATAACGGAATTCTTCCAAATGCACTGCCATTACTCCGCCATGGCTTTATGTCAACTTCAGTTCGTTAAAGTAGGTTTTTTAACTTAAATATGTTAAACTAATGATTTGAAGCATTGCAAAATCGATTGCTAAATGCATATATACAAGAAAATCGACTTAATACCTAAATATAAAATTACGGACTTCTTCCATATGTACTGTCGTTATGCCGCCATGGCTTTATATTACCTTCAATACGTTAAAGAAGTTAACTTTAATATGTTAAACTAATGGTTTGAAGCATTTCGATCTCGATAGCTAAATGTGTATATACAGGAAATTCGACTTTATACCTAAATATAAGATTACGGAATTTTTCCAAATGTACTGTCGTTATGCCGCCATGGCTTTATATCAACCTCAGTACGTTAAAGAAGGTTAATTATTTTAAATATGTTAAACTAATGGTTTGAAGCATTTCGATATTGATTGCTAAATGTGTAAATACAAAAAAAAAAAAAAGACTTTATACCTAAATATAAAATTATAACTTTACGGAATTCTTCTAAATGCACTGCCGTTATACCGTTACGGCTTTAGGTAGACTTCAGTACGCTTAAAAATGTTTAGTAACTTAATATGTTAAACTAATGATTTGAAGCATTTCGATAAAGATTGCTTAATGCATATATACATGAAAATCGACTTTATACCTAAATATAAGACTACAGAATTCTTCCAAATGTACTGTCGTTATGATGCCAAGGCTTTATATCACCTTCATTACGTTAAATAAGATGAATTAACTTAAATATGTTAAACTAATGATTTGAAGCATTTCGATAAAGATTGCTTAATGCATATATACATGAAAATCGACTTTATACCTAAATATAAGATTACGGAATTCTTCTACATGCACTGCCGTTACGCCGCCATGGCTATATGCCAACATCAGATCGTTAAAGAAGGTTAATTAACTTAAATATGTTAAACTAATGATTTGAAGCATTTCGATATCGATCGCTAAATGCATATATACAAGAAAATCGACTTTATACCTAAATATAAGATTACGGAATTCTTCCAAATGCACTGTCGTTATTCCGCCATGGCTTTATGTTAACTTCAATGCGTTAAAGAAGCTTTATTAACTTAAATATGTTAAAATAATGATTTGAAGCATCTCGATATCGATTGCTAAATGTGTATATGCAAGAAAATCGGCTTTATGCCCAAATATAAGATTACGTAATTCTTACAAATGCACTGCCGTTATGCCGTTAGGGTTTTTGAAGACTTCAGTAAGATAAAGAAGGTTAATTAACTTAAATATGCCAAACTAATGATTTGAAGCATTTCGATATCGATCGCTAAATGTGTATATACAAGAAAATTAACTTTATACCTAAATATAAGATTACGGAATTCTTTTAAATGCACTGCCGTTATACCGTTAAGGCTTTATGTAAACTTCAGTAAGGTAAAGAAGATTAATTATCTTAAATATATTGAACTAATGATTTGAAGCATTTCGATATCGATTGCTTAATGCATATATACATGAAAATCGACTTTATACCTAAATATAAGTCTACGGATTTCTTCCAAATGTACTATCGTTATGACGCCATGGCTTTATGTTAACTTCAATGCGTTAAAGAAGCTTTATTAACTTAAATATGTTAAAATAATGATTTGAAGCATCTCGATATCGATTGCTAAATGTGTATAATCAAGAAAATCGACTTTATACCTAAACATAAGATTACGGAATTCTTCTAAATGCACTGCCGTTATGCCACCATGGCTTTATGTAAACTTCATTTCGCTAAAAAAGGTTTATTAACTTAAATATGTTAAACTAATGATTTGAAGCATTTCGATATCGATTGCTAAATGTGTATATACAACAAAATCGACTTTTTACCTAAATATAAGTTTACGGAATTCTTCCAAACGCACTGCCGTTATACCGTTATGGCTTTATGTAAACTTCGGTAAGATAAAGAAGGTTTATTAACTTAAATATGTTAAACTAATGAGTTTAAGCATTCGATATCGTATGCTTTATATCACCTTCATTACGTTAAATAAGATGAATTAACTTAAATATGTTAAACTAATGATTTGAAGCATTTCGATATCGATTGCTAAATGCATATATACAAGAAAATCGACTTTATACCTAAATATAAGATTACGGAATTCTTCCAAATGCACTGTCGTTATTCCGCCATGGCTTTATATCACCTTCAATACATTAAAGATGGTTAATTACCTTAAATATGTTAAACTAATGATTTGAAGCATCTCGATATCGATTGCTAAATGTGTATTTACAACAAAATCGACTTTATACCTAAATATAAAATAACGGAATTCTTCTGAATTCACTGCAGTTATACCGTTAAGGCTTTATGTAAACTTCGGTAAAATAAAGAAGGTTAAATAACTTAAAAATAACTCTAAAATGTAAAACTAATGATATGAAGCATTTCGAGATCGATTGCTAAATGTGTATATACAAGAAAATCGGCTTTATGCCCAAATATAAGATAACGTAATTCTTATAAATGCACTGCCGTTATGCCGTTAGGGTTTTTGAAGACTTCAGTTAGATAAAGAAGGTTAATTAACTTAAATGTGCCAAACTAATGATTTGAAGCATTTCGATATCGATTGCTAAATGTGTATATACAAGAAAATTAACTTTATACCTGAATATAAGATTACGGAATTCTTTTAAATGCACTGCCGTTATGCCGTTAGGGTTTTTGAAGACTTCAGTTAGATAAAGAAGGTTAATTAACTTAAATATGCCAAACTAATGATTTGAAGCATTTCGATATCGATTGCCAAATGTGTAAATACAAGAAAATCGACTTTATACCTAAATATAAGATTACGGAATTCTTCCAAATCCACTGCCGTTATGCCGCCAAGGCTTTATGTAAACTTCAGTTCGTTAAAGAAGGTTTATTAACTTAAATATGTTAAACAAAAGATTTGAAGCATTTCAAATACGACTGCGAAATTTATATATACAAGAAAATCGACTTTATACCTAAATATAAGATTACGGAATTCTTCCAAATGTACTGTCATTATACCGCCTTGGCGTTATATCAACCTCAATACGTTAAAGATGGTTTATTAACTTAAATATGTTAAACTAATGATTTGAAGCATTTCGATATCGATTGCTAAATGAGTATATACAAGAAAATCGACTTTAAACTTAAATATAAGATTACGGAATTCTTTTAAATGCACTGCCGTTATACCGTTAAGGCTTTATGTTAACTTCAGTAAGGTAAAGAAGATTAATTAACTTAAATATATTGAACTATTGATTTGAGGCATTTCGATAAAGATTGCTTAATGCATATGTACCTGAAAATCGACATTATACCTAAATATAAGACTACGGAATTCTTCCAAATGTACGGTCGTTTTGACGCCAAGGCTTTATATCACCTTCATTACGTTAAATAAGATGAATTAACTTAAATATGTTAAACTAATGATTTGAAGCATTTCGATATCGATTGTTAAATGTGTATGTACAACAAAATGGACTTTATACCTAAATATAAGATAACGGAATACTTCTGAATGCACTGCAGTTATACCGTTAAGGCTTTATGTAAACTTCAGTAAGGTAAAGAAGGTCAAATAACTTAAGAATAACTTGAGAATGTAAAACTAATGATTTGAAGCATTTCGATAACGATTGCTAAATGTGTATATACAAGAAAATCGGCTTTATACCCAAATATAAGATTACGTAATTCTTCTAAATGCACTGCCGTTATGCGGTTAAGGTTTTTGAAGACGTCAGTAAGATAAAGAAGGTTAATTAACTTAAATATGCCAAACTAATGATTTGAAGCATTTCGATATCGATTGCTAAATGTGTATATACAAGAAAATCGACTTTATACCTAAATATAAGATTATAGAATTCTTTTAAATGTACTGCCGTTATACCGTTAAGGCTTTATATAAACTTCAGTAAGGTAAAGAAGATTAAGTAACTTAAATATATCGAAATAATGATTTGAAGCATTTCGATATCGATTGCTAAATGTGTATATATAAGAAAATCGACTTTATACCTAATTATAAGATGACGGAATTCTTCCAAATCCACTGCCGTTATGCCGCCAAGGCTTTATGTAAACTTCAGTTCGTTAAAGAAGGTTTATTAACTTAAATATGTTAAACGAAAGACTTGAAGCATTTCAAATAGGACTGCGAAATTTATATATACAAGAAAATCGACTTTATACCTAAATATAAGATTGCGAAATTCTTCCAAATGTACTGTCGTTATACCGCCATGGCGTTATATCAACCTCAATACCTTAAAGATGGTTTATTAACTTAAATATGTTAAACTAATGATTAGAAGCATTTCGATATCGATTGCTAAATGCATATATACAAGAAAATCGACTTTATACCTAAATATAAGATTACGGAATTCTTTTAAATAGTCTGCCGTTATACCGTTAAGGCTTTATGTAAACTTAAGTAAGGTAAAGAAGGTTAATTAACTTAAATATGTTAAACTAATGACTTGAAGCATTTCGATATCGATTGCTAAATGCATATATGCAAGAAAATCGACTTTATACCTAAATGTAAGATTACGGCATTCTTCCAAATGTACTGTCGTTATGCTGCCATGGCTTTATATCACCTTCAGTACGTTAAAGATGTTTAATTAACTTAAATATGTTAAACCAATGATTTGAAGCATTTCGATATCGATTGCTAAATGTGTATATACAAGAAAATCGACTTTATACCTAAATATAAGGTTACGGAATTCCTCCAAATGCACTGCCGTTAAGGCTTTTGTAGACTTCAGTAACACAAAGAGGATTAATTAACTTAAATATGTAAAACCAATGATTTGAAACATTTCGATATCGATTGCTAAATGTGCATATACAAGAAAAGCGACTTTATACGTAAATATAAGACTACGGAATTCTTCCAAATGTACTGTCATTATGCCGCCTTGGCTTTGTTTAAATTTCAATACGTTAAAGAATATTAATTATTTAAATATGTTAAACTAATGGTTTTAAGCATTTCGATAGCGATTGCTAAATGTGTAAATACAAGAAAATCGACTTTATACCTAAATATAAGATTAAGAAATTCTTCTAAATGCACTGCCGTCATACCGTTAAGGCTTTATGTAAACTTCAGTACGATAAAGTAGGCTAATTAACTTAAATATGTTAAACTAATGATTTGAAGCATTTCGCTATCGATTGCTTAATGCATATATACTTGAAAATCGACTTTATACCTAAATATAAGACTACGGAATTCTTCCAAATGTACTGTCGTTATGCCGCCATGGCTTTATATCACCATCAATACGTTAAAGATGGTTAATTAACTTAAATATGTTAAACTAATGATTTGAAGCATTTCGATATCGATTGCTAAATGTGTATGTACAAAAAAATCGACTTTATACCTAAATGTAAGATTACGGAATTCTTCTACATGCACTGCCGTTATGCCGCCGTGGCTATATGCCAACTTCAGATCGTTAAAGAAGGTTTATTAACTTAAATATTTTAAGCTTATGAGTTGAAGCATCTCGATATCGATTGTTAAATGTGTATGTACAACAAAATGGACTTTATACCTAAATGTAAGATTACGGAATTCTTCTACATGCACTGCCGTTATGCCGCCGTGGCTATATGCCAACTTCAGATCGTTAAAGAAGGTTTATTAACTTAAATATTTTAAGCTTATGAGTTGAAGCATCTCGATATCGATTGCTTAATGTGTATATACAACAAAATCGACTTTATACCTAAGTATAAGACAACGGAATTCTTCTGAATGCACTGCAGTTATACCGTTAAGGCTTCATGTAAACTTCAGTAAGGTAAAGAAGGTTAAATAACATAAAAATAACTTAAAAATGTAAAACTAATGATTTGAAGCATTTCGATATCGATAGCTAAATGGGTATATACAAGAAAATCGACTTTATAACTAAATATAAGATTACGGAATTCTTCTACATGCACTGCCGTTATACCGTTATATAAACTTCAGTAAGATAAAGAAGGTTAATTAACTTAAATGTGTTAAACTAATGATTTGTAGCATTTCGTTATCGATTGCTTAATGCGTATGTACAACAAAAACGACTTTATACCTAAATATAAGATTACGGAACTCTTCCAAATGCACTGCCGTTAAGGCTTTTGTAGACTTCAGTAACATAAACGGGATTAATTTACTAAAATATGTTAAACTAATGGTTTTAAGCATTTCGATATCGATTGCTAAATGTGTAAATACAAGAAAATCGACTTTATACCTAAATATAAGATTAAGAAATTCTTCTAAATGCACTGCCGTCATACCGTTAAGGCTTTATGTAAACTTCAGTACGATAAAGTAGGCTAATTAACTTAAATATGTTAAACTAATGATTTGAAGCATTTCGATATCAATTGCTTAATGCATATATACATGAAAATCGACTTTATACCTAAATATAAGGCTACGGAATTCTTCCAAATTTACTGTCGTTATGCCGCCATGGCTTTATATCACCTTCAGTACGTTAAAGATGGTTAATTAACTTAAATATGTTAAACTAATGGTTGGAAGCATTTCGATATCGATTGCTAAATGTGTATGTACAACAAAATCGACTTTATACCTAAATATAAGATTACGGAATTCTTCCACATGTACCTCCGTTAAATAAAAGATTACGGAATTCACCCAAATATACTTCCGTTATGCCGTTATGGCTTTATGTAAACTTCAGTAAGATAAAGAAGGTTAATTAGCCTAAATATGCTAAACCAGTTATTTGAAGCATTTCGATATCGATTGCTAAATGCGTATGTACTACAAAATCAACTTTATACCTAAATATAAGATAACGGAATTCTTCTAAACGCACTGTCGTTATGCCGCCAAGGCTTTATATCACCTTCATTACGTTAAAGAAGATGATCTTATTTAAATATGTTAAACTAATAATTTGAAGCATTTCGATATCGATTGCTAAATGCATATATACAAGAAAATCGACTTTATACGTAATATAAGATTACGAAGTTCTTCCAAATGTACTATCGTTATACCGCAATGGCTTTATATCACCTTCAATACGTTAAAGAAGGTTAATTAACTTAAATATGTTAAACTAATGATTTGAAGCATTTCGATATCGATTGCTAAATGTGCATATACAACAAAATCGACTTTATACCTAAATATAAGATTACGGAATTCTTCCAAAAGTACTGTCGTTATACCGCCATGGCTTTATATCACTTTCAATACGTTAAAGATGGTCAATTAACTTAAATATGTTAAACTAATGATTTGAAGCATTTCGATATCGATTGCTAAATGTGTACATACAAGAAAATCGACTTTATACCTAAATATAAGATTACGGAATTCTTTTCAATGCACTGCCGTTATACCGTTAAGGCTTTATGTAAACTTCAGTAAGGTAAAGAAGTTTAATTAACTAAATATATTGAACTAATGATTTGAAGCATTTCGATATCGATTGCTAAATGTGTATATACAAGAAAATCGACTTTATACCTAAAAATAAGAGTACGGAATTCTTCCAAATGCACTGCCGTTCTGCCGCCAAGGCTTTATGTAAACTTCAGTACGATAAAGTAGGCTAATTAACTTAAATATTTTAAATTAATGATTTGAAGCAATTCGATATCGATTGCTTAATGCATACATACATGAAAATCGACTTTATTACTAAATATAAGACTACGGAATTCTTCTACATGCAATTCCGTTATGCCGCCATGGCTTTATGTTAACTTCAGTGCGTTAATTAAGCTTTATTAATTTAAATATGTTAAAACTATGATTTGAAGCATTTGTGTATATACAAGAAAATCGAATTTATACCTAAACATAAGATAACGGAATTCTTCCAAATGTACTGTCGTTATGCCGCCATGGCTTTATGTTAACTTCAGATCGTTAAAGAATCTTTATTAACTTAAATATGTTTAAATAATGATTTACCATTTTGATATCGCTTGCTAAATGAGTATATACAAAAAAATCGGCTTTATACCTAAACATAAGACTACGGAATTCTTCTACATGCAATTCCGTTATGCCGCCATGGCTTTATGTTAACTTCAGTGCGTTAATTAAGCTTTATTAATTTAAATATGTTAAAACTATGATTTGAAGCATTTGTGTATATACAAGAAAATCGAATTTATACCTAAACATAAGATAACGGAATTCTTCCAAATGTACTGTCGTTATGCCGCCATGGCTTTATGTTAACTTCAGTGCGATAAAGAAGCTTTATTAACTTAAATATGTTAAAATAATGATTTGAAGCATTTCGATATCGCTTGCTAAATGTGTATATACAAGAAAATCGATTTTATACATAAACATAAGATTACGGAATTCTTGTACATGCACTGCCGTAATGCCGCCATGGCTTTATGTTAACTTCAGTGCGTTAGTTATGCTTTATTAACTTAAATATGTTAAAATTATGATTTGAAGCATTTCGATATTGATTGCTAAATGTGTATATACAAGAAAATCGACTTTATACCTAAATATAAGATTACGGAATTCTTCCAAATGCACTGCCGTTATGCCGCCATGGCTTTATGTAAACTTCAGTTCTCTAAAGAAGCTTTATTAACATAAATATGTTAAATAAGTGATTTTTAATTATTAACTTTCTGATACAATCTATGTAGGAACTAAAATCAAAAATCTAGAGATAAGATCAATAATCACGCTCAAAAAAATTAAATCAACAAATAATAACAAAAATACTATTTATCAATATAGTTAGGGTATATTTATTAACAAAAAAAAAATTAAATACTAATTCACAAATATAATTTAAAAAACTGGCAATGGTCAATCTATGGTCATTTTTATTGGCAGTCAGGGCATAATTGTTTAACGCACTGCAAGCATACATGTTTTTTACATGAATGGCATTGGTAATTAGACTTGCGATTTAACTTAGGAGGACAACTGGCACAGGTTTTCCGTGATTTTGGTACATCGTCGGAGTTTTGTGGTTCTGGTGGAAAATCAGAACCCAAAATACGCGCTAAGTTGAGGCGTATATCGCGTGGAATGTGGGTATTATAAACTCTGCGCTGCATGTATGTTAATACCGCATTTCTGGCCAATATTTTTATGAATTGCCCACGATCAATAAAATTGGCACCATCAGCTTGATATAAAACATGTGCGTTCACCGTACTTATGTCCAACATTCGATAAAATATCACCACAAGCCACCTTCGCGATCAACGACTGCAGGTGTATATGGAGCATTTTTTATCTATCTCATCAACGCCTTCTTTTGTTGAATTGTAATAGGCAATAATTTCAAGTTTGCCTGTATTTTCATCAAAACACTCACTATGATGCATTGAAGATACTAAACGCAGTACGATTTTCTCTGCTGTGCTTCAATTTGAGGTCACGAATTTTCTCATTTGTCCACTTCAATATTTCTTCTAAGATATCCGAACTCATTATTTTGTTCCACAGTGAAAAGGGGTATCTCTCGTCGTGGACATTCAACCTCGATTCCGGCACACGAGCTATAATGTTGTGCTGGCTTGTCCGCACAACTCTGTTTGGCGAATTTTTTGCCCATTTGAAACGATTTTTGCCAAAGAAACATCTAACAAATCTTGATAACGGCTCATCATCACTGTCACCTTCTGACTGCTGATTCCCTTGAATTTGTTTTTCATCTTCAGAAGCACTTTGTTCACTATGCGAGTCGTGATCACTTTGCTCTAAGATGAAGTTTTCGGGAACATTTTCAGCTTCTGATCCACTTGAATCTTCCGAAGCCAAATAAACTTCAATCACACTGCTCGACACTACATTTTTAACTCCTAACTCCTTACGCTTCTTTTTTGTAGGTTCAGAATCACCCATTGTTAGTAAAAACTGTAAAAATACGAAAAAAATAATAAAGCAAAATTATATTAAAAAGTTACACAAGTGGTGACGTAAGGTCTGAGAGGCCCAAGCCGAAGTTTATGTCGATATAATTTACCGATATGAGACAATACGACGCAACTGTCCTACTGTACGGAGTGAACGCAATTAAACTCGAATCTACTGAGCCGTTGAAACAAAGGAAGCGCGGGAAAGGGGGTGAAATGATATTTCACTGACTCCGCTCGGCCTGTGAGACCGCTTGTCAACAGTTAAAGGTTAAGTGTAAAGTCGGTTTTCTTGTATACACACATTTAGAAATCGATATCAAAATGCTTCAAATCATTAGTTTAACATATTTAAGTTAATAAACTTTCTTTAACGAACTGAAGTTGGCATAAAGCCATGCCGGCATAACGGCAGTTCATTTAGAAGAATTTCGTAATCTTATATTAAGTATAAAGTCGATTTTCTTGTATATATGCATTAAGCAATCGATATCGAAATGCTCCAAGTCATTAGTTTAACATATTTAAGTTAATAAACATTTTTTAGCTTACGGAAGTCTACACAAAGCCTTAACGGTATAATGGCAGTGCATTTGGAAGAATTCCGTAATCTTATATATAGGTGTAAAGTCGATTTTGTTGTATATACACATTAAGCAATCGATATCGATATGCTTCAAATAATAAGTTTAACATATTTAAGTTAACTAACCTTTTTTATCTTACTGAAGTTTACATAAAGCCATGGCGGCATAACGGAAATGCATTTGGAAGAATTCCGTAATCTTATATTTAGGTATAAAGTCGATTTTGTTGTATATGCACATTAAGCAATCAATATCGAAATGCTTCAAATCATTAGTTTAACATATTTAAGTTAATTAACCTTCTTCAACATATCGAAGTTGATATAAAGCCACGGCGGCATAACGACAGTACATTTGGAAGAATTCCGTAATCTTATATTTATGTATAAAGGCGATTTTCTTGTATATATGCATTAAGCAATCGATATCGAAATGCGTCAAATCATTAGTTTAACATATTTAAGTTAATTAACCCTCTCTATCTTAGTGAAGTCTACAAAAGCCTTAACGGCATAACGGCAGTGCATTAAGAAGAATTACGTAATATTATATTTAGGTATAAAGTCGATTTTCTTGTTTATACTCATTTAGAAGTCGATATCAAAATGCTTCAAATCATTAGTTTAACATATTTAAGTTAATAAAGCTTCTTTAACGCACTGAAGTTAACAGTCGATTTTCTTGTATTTACACATTTAGCAATCGATATCGAAATGCTTTAAATAATTAGTTTAACATATTTAAGTTAATAAACCTTCTTTAACGTACTGAAGGTGACATAAAGCTTTGGCGGCTTAACGACAGTGCATTTAGAAGAATTCCGTAATCTTATATTTAGGTATAAAATCGATTTTTTGTATTTACACATTTGCAGTGGATTTCGAAATGCTTCAAATAATTGGTTTAACAAATGTATTTAAGTTATTTAGCCTATTTTATCTTACTGACATTTACATAAAAGCTTAACGGTGTAACGGCAGTGCATTGTGAAGAATTCCGTAGTCTTATATTTAGGTATAAAATCGATTTTCTGGAATATACACATTTAGAAATCGATATCGAAATGCTTAAAATTTTAGTTTAATATATTTAAGTTAATAAACCTTTTTTAACGAACTGAAGTTTACATAAAGCCATGGTGGCATAACGGCAGTGCATTTAGAAGAATTCCCTAATCTTATGTTTAGGTATAAAGTCAATTTTCTTGATTATACACATTTAGCAATCGATATCGAAAAGCGTCAAATCATTAGTGTACCATAATTAAGTTAATTAACCTTCTCTATCTTACTGAAGTTTACATAAAGCCATAACGGCATAACGGCAGTATATTTATATGAATTGTTAAACTAATGATTCAGGTATAAAGTCGATTTTGTTGTATATACACATTTAGCAATGGATATCGAAATGCTTCAAATCATTAGTTTAACATGTTTAAGTTAATTAACCTTCCTTAACATACTGAAGTTAATATAAAGCCATGGCGGCATAACGACAGTACATCTGGAAGAATTCCGTAATCTTATATTTAGGTATTAAGTCGATTTGCTTGTATATATGCATTAAGCAATCGATTTTGAAATGCTTCAAATAACTGGTGTAACATATCTAAGTTAATAAACCTTCTATAACACACTGAAGTCTACATAAAGCCATAACGGCATAACGGCAGTGCATTTAGAAGAAATCCGTTATCTTATATTTAGGTATAAAGTCTATTTTCTTGTATATATGCATTAAGCAATCGATATCGAAATGCTTCAAATCATTAGTTTAACATGTTTAAGTTAATTAACCTTCCTTAACATATTGAAGTTAATATAAAGCCATGGCGGCATAACGACAGTCCATTTGGATATAGTTGATTTGCTTGATTATATGCATTAAGCAATCGATTTCGAAATGCTTCAAATAACTGGTGTAACATATCTAAGTAAATAAACCTTCTTTAACGAACTGAAGTTAACATAAAGCCATAACGGCATAACGGCAGTGAATTTAGAAGAAATCCGTTATCTTATATTTAGGTATAAAGTCGATTTTCTTGTATATATGCATTAAGCAATCGATATCGAGATGCTTCAACTCATTAGTTTAACATATTTTAGTTAAGTAACCATCTTTATCTTACTTAAGTCTACAAAAGCCTTAACGGCATAACGGCAGTGCATTAAGAAGAATTACGTAAAATTATATTTAGGTATAAAGTCGATTTTCTTGTATATACTCATTTAGCAATCGATATCAAATCATTAGTTTAACATATTCAAGTTAATAAAGCTTCTTTAACGCACTGAAGTTAACATAAAGCCATGGCGGCAGAACGGCAGTGCATGTAGAAGAATTCCGTAGTCTTATATTTAGGTATAATTTCGATTTTCTTGTATATACTCATTTAGCAATCGATATCGAAATGCTTTAAATCATTAGTTTAACATATTTAAGTTAATAAAGCTTCTTTAACGCACTGAAGTTAATATAAAGCCATGGCGGCATAATGGCGGTGCATGAAGAAGAATTCCGTAATCTTATATATAAGTGTAGAGTCGATTTTCTTGTATATACACATTTAGCAATCGATATCGAAATGCTTCAAGTCATTAGTTTAACATATTTAAGTTAATAAACATTAGCTAGCTTACGGAAGTCTACACAAAGCCTTAACGGTATAACGGCAGTGCATTTGGAAGAATTCCGTAATCTTATATTTAGGTATAGAGTCGATTTTGTTGTATATACACACTTAGCAAGCGATATCGAGATGCTTCAGCTCAATAGTTCATTATATTTTAGTCAATTAACCATCTTTATCTTTCTTAAGTCTACAAAAGCCTTAACGGCAGTGCATTTGGAAGAATACCGTAATCTTATATATAGGTGTAAAGTCGATTTTGTTGTATATACACATTAAGCAATCGATATCGAAATGCTTCAAATAATTAGTTTAACATATTTACGTTTTAAAAAACCTTCTTTATCTTACTGAAGTTTACATAAAGCCACGGCGGCATAACGGAAGTGCATTTGGAAGAATTCCGTAATCTTATATTTAGGTATAAAGTCGATTTTCTTGTATTTACATATTAAGCAATCGATATCGAAATGCTTCAAATCATTAGTTTAACATATTTAAGTTAGTCTACCATCTTTATCTTACTAAAGTCTACAAAAGCCTTAATGGCATAACGGCAGTGCATGTAGAAGAATTCCGTAATCTTATGTTTTGGTATAAATTCGATTTTCTTGTATATACACATTTAGCAAGCGATATCGAAATGCTTCAAATCATTAGTTTAACATATTAAGATAATAAACCTTCTTTAACGTATTGAAGGTGATACAAAGCCATGGCGGCATAACGACAGTACATTTGGAAGAATTCCGTAATCTTATATTTAGGTATATATTCGATTTTGTTGTACATACACATTTAGCAATCGATATCGAAATGCTTCAAATCAATAGTTTAACATATTTAAGTTAATTAACCATCTTTAACGTACTGAAGGTGATATAAAGCCATGGCGGGATAACGACAGTACATTTGGAAGAATTTCTTAGTCTTATATTTAGGTATAAAGTCGATTTTCTTATATATATACATTTCGCAGTCGTATTTGAAATGCTTCAAATCTTTTGTTTAACATATTTAAGTTAATAAACCTTATTTAACGAACTGAAGTTTACATAAAGCCTTGGCGGCATAACGGCAGTGCATTTGGAAGAATTCCGTAACCTTATATTTAGGTATAAAGTCGATTTCCTTGTATATACACATTTAGCAATCGATATCGAAATGCTTCAAATAATTAGTTTAACATATTTAAATTAATTAGCGATCTTTAACGTACTGAAGGTGATATAAAGGCATGGCGGGATAACGACAGTACATTTGGAAGAATTTCTTAATCTTATATTTAGGTATAAAGTCGATTTTCTTGTATATACACATTTGGAAAGCGATATCGAAATGCTGCAAATCATTAGTCTAACATATTTAAGTTAATAAACCTTCTTTAACGTATTGAAGTTGATATAAAGCCATGACGGCATAACGACAGTACACTTGGAAGAATTCCGTAGTCTTATATTTAGGTATAAAGTCGATTTTCTTGTATATAGGCATAAAGCAATCGATTTGGAAATGCTTCAAATAACTGGTGTAACATATCTAAGTTAATAAACCTTCTTTAACGAACTTAAGGTAACACAAAGCCATAACGGCAGTGCATTTAGAAGAATTCCGTTATCTTATGTTTAGGTATAAATTCGATTTTCTTGTATATACACATTTAGCAATCGATATCGAAATGCTTCAAATCATTATTTCAACATTATTTAAGTTAATAGAGCTTATTTAACGCACTGAAGTAACATAAAGCCATGGCGGCAGAACGGCAGTGCATATAGAAGAATTCCGTAATCTTATATTTAGGTATAACGTCGATTTTGTTGTACATACACACCCAGCAATCGATATCGAGATGCTTCAACTCATTAGTTTAACATATTTTAGTTAAGTAACCATCTTTATCTTATTTAAGTCTACAAAAGCCTTAACGGCATAACGGCAGTGCATTAAGAAGAATTACGTAAAATTATATTTAGGTATAAAGTCGATTTTCTTGTATATACTCATTTAGCAATCGATATCAAATCATTAGTTTAACATATTCAAGTTAATAAAGCTTCTTTAACGCACTGAAGTTAACATAAAGCCATGGCGGCAGAACGGCAGTGCATGTAGAAGAATTATATATACACATTTAGCAATCGATATCGAAATGCTTCAAGTCATTAGTTTAACATATTTAAGTTAATAAACATTTTTTAGCTTACGAAAGTCTACACAAAGCCTTAACGCATTTGGAAGAATTCCGTAATCTTATATTTAGGTATAAAGTCGATTTTGTTGAATATTCACATTAAGCAATCGATATCGAAATGCTTCAAATCATTAGTTTAACATATTTAAGTTAGTTTACCATCTTTATCTTACTAAAGTCTACAAAAGCCTTAATGGCATAACGGCAGTGCATGTAGAAGAATTCCGTAATCTTATGTTTTGGTATAAATTCGATTTTCTTGTATATACACATTTAGCAAGCGATATCGAAATGCTTCAAATCATTAGTTTAACATATTAAGATAATAAACCTTCTTTAACGTATTGAAGGTGATACAAAGCCATGGCGGCATAACGACAGTACATTTGGAAGAATTCCGTAATCTTATATTTAGGTATAAATTCGATTTTGTTGTACATACACATTTAGCAATCGATATCGAAATGCTTCAAATCAATAGTTTAACATATTTAAGTTAATTAACCATCTTTAACGTACTGAAGGTGATATAAAGCCATGGCGGGATAACGACAGTACATTTGGAAGAATTTCTTAATCTTATATTTAGGTATAAAGTCGATTTTCTTATATATATACATTTCGCAGTCGTATTTGAAATGCTTCAAATCTTTTGTTTAACATATTTAAGTTAATAACCCTTATTTAACGAACTGAAGTTTACATAAAGCCTTGGCGGCATAACGGCAGTGCATTTGGAAGAATTCCGTAACCTTATATTTAGGTATAAAGTCGATTTCCTTGTATATACGCATTTAGCAATCGATTTCGAAATGCTTCAAATCATTTGTTTAACATATTTAAATTAATTAGCGATCTTTAACATACTGAAGGTGATATAAAGGCATGGCAGCATAACGACAGTACATTTGGAAGAATTTCTTAATCTTATATTTAGGTATAAAGTCGATTTTCTTATATATATACATTTCGCAGTCGTATTTGAAATGCTTCAAATCTTTTGTTTAACATATTTAAGTTAATAAACCTTATTTAACGAACTGAAGTTTACATAAAGCCTTGGCGGCATAACGGCAGTGCATTTGGAAGAATTCCGTAACCTTATATTTAGGTATAAAGTCGATTTTCTTGTATATACACATTTGGAAAGCGATATCGAAATGCTGCAAATCATTAGTCTAACATATTTAAGTTAATAAACCTTCTTTAACGTATTGAAGTTGATATAAAGCCATGACGGCATAACGACAGTACACTTGGAAGAATTCCGTAGTCTTATATTTAGGTATAAAGTCGATTTTCTTGTATATAGGCAGTAAGCAATCGATTTCGAAATGCTTCAAATAACTGGTGTAACATATCTAAGTTAATAAACCTTCTTTAACGAACTTAAGGTAACACAAAGCCATAACGGCAGTGCATTTAGAAGAATTCCGTTATCTTATGTTTAGGTATAAATTCGATTTTCTTGTATATACACATTTAGCAATCGATATCGAAATGCTTCAAATCATTATTTCAACATTATTTAAGTTAATAGAGCTTATTTAACGCACTGAAGTAACATAAAGCCATGGCGGCATAAGGGTAGTGCATGTAGAAGAATTCCGTAATCTTATATTTAGGAATAAAGTCGATTTTCTTGTATATACGCATTTAGCAATCGATATCGAAATGCTTCAAATCATAAGTTTAACATATTTAAGTTAATAAACCTTCTTTATTGATCTGAAGTTGGCATATAGCCACGGCGGCATTACGGCAGTGCATGTAGAAGAATTCCGTAATCTTTTATTTAGGTAAAAAATCGATTTTCTTGTATAAATGCTTTAAGCAATCGATATCGGAATGCTTCAAATAATTAGTTTAACACATTTAAGTTAATTAGCCTACTTTATCGTACTGAAGTTTACATAAAGCGTTAACGGTATGACGGCAGTGCATTTAGAAGAATTTATTAATCTTATATTTAGGTATAAAGTCGAATTTCTTGTATATATACATTTCGCAATCGATATCGAAATGCTTCAAACCATTAGTTTAACATATTTAAGTTAATTAACCTTTTTTAACGTATTGAAGGTGATATAAAGCCATGGCGGCATAACGACAGGACATGTGGAAGAATTCCGTAATCTTATATTTAGGTATAAAGTCGATTTTCTTGTACATATACATTTCGCAATCGATATCGAAATGCTTCAGAAAACTGGTTTAACATATTTAAGTTAATAAAACTCCTATAGGAAACTGAAGTTGACATAAAGCCATAACGGCATAACGGCAGTGCATTTAGAAGAATTCCATTATCTTATATGTACGTATAAAGTCGGTTTTCTTGTATATACACATTTAGCAATGGATATCGAAATGCTTCAAATCATTAGTTTTACATATTTAAGTTAATTAACCTTCTTTAACATATGGAAGTTGATATAAAGCCATGGCGGCATAACGACAGTACATTTGGAAGAATTCCGTAATCTTATATTTAGGTATAAAGTCGATTTTCTTGTATATATGCATTAAGCCATCGATTTCGAAATGCTTCAAATAACTGGTGTAACTTATTTAAGTTAATAAAACTCCTAAAGGGAACTGAAGTTGACATAAAGCCATAACGGCATAACGGCAGTGCATTTAGAAGAATTCCGTTATCTTATATGTAGGTATAAAGTCGATTTTCTTGTATATACACATTTAGCAATGGATATCGAAATGCTTCAAATCATTAGTTTTATATATTTAAGTTAATTAACCTTCTTTAACATATGGGAAATTGATATAAAGCCATGGCGGCATAACGACAGTACATGTGGAAGAATTCCGTAATCTTATATTTAGGTATAAAGTCGGTTTTCTTGTATATATACATTTCGCAATCGATATCGAAATGCTTCAGATAACTGGTTTAACATATTTAAGTTAATAAAACTCCTATAGCGAAATTGACATAAAGCCATAAGGGCAGTGCATTTAGAAGAATTCCATAATCTTATATTTAGGTATAAAGTCGATTTTCTTGTATATACACATTTAGCAAATGATATCGAAATGCTTCAAATAATTAGTTTAACATATTTAAGTTAATTAACCTTCTTTAACATATTGAAGTTGATATAAAGCCATTGCGGCATAACGACAGTACGTTTGGAAGAATTCCGTAATCTTATATTTAGGTATAAAGTCGATTTTTTGTATATACACGTTTAGCAATCGATACAGAAATGCTTCATATCATTAGTTTAACATATTTAAGGTAATAAACCTACTCTAACGATCTGAAGTTGACATAAAGCCATAACGTATAACGGCAGTGCATTTGGAAGAATTCCCTAATCTTGTATTTAGGTAAAAAGGCGATTTTATTGTATATACACATTTAGCAATCGATATCGAAATGCTTCAAATCATTAGTTTAACATGTTTAAGTTAGTAAACCTTCCTTAACGAACTGAAGTTGGCATAAATTCATGGCGGCATAAGGACAGTACATTTGGAAGAATTCCTTAATCTTATATTTAGGTATAAAGTCGATTTTCTTGTATATATGCATTAAGCAATCGATTTCGAAATGCTTCAGAAAACTGGTTTAACATATTTAAGTTAATAAAACTCCTATAGGAAACTGAAGTTGACATAAAGCCATAACGGCATAACGGCAGTGCATTTAGAAGAATTCCATTATCTTATATGGACGTATAAAATCGATTTTCTTGTATATACACATTTAGCAATGGATATCGAAATGCTTCAAATCATTAGTTTTACATATTTAAGTTAATTAACCTTCTTTAACGTATTGAAGTTGATATAAAGCCATGCCGGCATAACGACAGTACATTTGGAAGAATTCCGTAATCTTATATTTAGGTATAAAGTCGATTTTCTTGTATATATGCATTAAGCCATCGATTTCGAAATGCTTCAAATAACTGGTGTAACTTATTTAAGTTAATAAAACTCCTAAGGGAACTGAAGTTGACATAAAGCCATAACGGCATAACGGCAGTGCATTTAGAAGAATTCCGTTATCTTATATGTAGGTATAAAGTCGATTTTCTTGTATATACACATTTAGCAATGGATATGGAAATGCTTCAAATCATTAGTTTTATATATTTAAGTTAATTAACCTTCTTTAACATATGGAAATTGATATAAAGCCATGGCGGCATAACGACAGTACATGTGGAAGAATTCCGTAATCTTATATTTAGGTATAAAGTCGGTTTTCTTGTATATATACATTTCGCAATCGATTTCGAAATCCTTCAAATAACTGGTGTAACATATCTAAGTTAATAAACGTTCTTTAGCGAACTGAAGTTGATATAAAGCCATGGCGGCATAACCACAGTGCACTTAGAAGAACTCCGTTATCTTATATTTAGGTATAAAGTCGATTTTAGCAATCTATATCGAAATGCTTTAAATCATTAGTTTAACATATTTGAGTTAATAAGCTTTCTTTAAGGAACTAAAGTTGGCATAAAGCCATGGCGGCATAATGGCAGTGCATTTAGAAGAATTCCGTAATCTTATATTTAGGTATAAAGTCGATTTTTTGTATATACACATTTAGCATTCGATATCGAAATGCCTCATCTCAACAGTTTAACATATTTAAGTTAATTAACCCTCTTTATCTTACTAAAGTCTACAAAAGCCTTAACGGTATAACGGCAGTGCACTTGGAAGAATTCCGTAATCTCATATTTAGGTATAAAATCGATTTTGTTGTATATACATATTTAGCAATCGATATCGAAATGCTTAAAACCATTAGTTTAACATATTTAAGTTAATTAACCATCTTTATCTTACTAAAGTTTACAAAAGCATTAACGGCATAACGGCAATGCATTTGGAAGAATTACGTAATCTTATATTTAGGTATAAAGTCGATTCTTTTGTATATACTCATTTAGCAATCGATGTCGAAATTCTTTAAATCATTATTTTAACATATTTAAGTTAATAAAGCTTCTCTAACGCACTGAAGTTAACAGAAAGCCATGGCGGCATAACGGCAGTGCATGTAGAAGAATTCCGTAATCTTATGTTTAGGTATAAATTCGATTTTCTTGTATATACACATTTAGCAGGCGATATCGAAATGCTTCAAATCATTATTTAACATATTTAAGTTAATAAAGCTTCTTTAACGCACTGAAGTTAACATAAAGCCATGGCGGCATAACGGCAGTGCATGTAGAAGAATTCCGTAATCTTATGTTTAGGTAGAAATTCGACTTTCTTGTGTATGCACATTTAGCAAGCGATATCGATATGCTTCAAATCATTAGTTTAACATATTTATGTTAATTATCCTTCTTTAACGTATTGAAGTTGATATAAAGCCATGGCGTCGTAACGACAGTACAATTGGAAGAATTCCGTAGTCTTATAATTTGGTATAAATTCGATTTTTTTGTATATATGCATTAAGCAATCGATATCGAAATGATTCAAATCATTATTTTAACATATTTAAGTTAATAAACCTTCTTTAACGAACTGAAGTCTACATAAAGTCTTAACGGTATAACTGCAGTGCATTTAGAAGAATTCCGTTATCTTATATTTATGTGTAAAGTCGATTTTCCTGTATTTACATATTTAACAATCGATATCGAAATGCTTCAAATCATTGGTTTAGCATATTTAAGTTAATTAACCATCTTTAACGTATTGAAGGTTATATAAAGCCATGGCGGCATAACGACAGTACATTTGGAAGAATTCCGTAATTTTATATTTAGGTATAAAGTCGATTTTCTTGTATATATGTATTAAGCAATCGATATCGAAATGATTCAAATCATTAGTTTAACATATTTAAGTTAATTAACCATCTTTAACGTATTGAAGGTGATATAAAGCCATGGCGGCATAACGACAGTACATTTGGACGAATTCCGTAATCTTATATTTAGGTATAAAGTCGATTTTCTTGTACATACACATTTAGCAATATATAACGAAATGCTTAGAATCATTAGTTTAACATATTTAAGTTAATTAACGTTCTTTATCTTACTGAAGTTTACATAGCGCCATAAAGGTATATCATCGGTGCATTTGGAAGAATTCCGTAATCTTATATTTAGGTAAAAAGTCGATTTTGTTGTATATACACATTTAGCAATCGAAATCGAGATGCTTCAACTCATTAGCTTAACATATTTAAGTTAATAAACCTTTTTTAACGATCTGAAGTTGACATATAGCCATGGCGGCATTACGGCAGTGCATGTAGAAGAATTCCGTTATCATATATTTAGATATAAAGTCGATTTTGTTGTATGTACACATTAAGCTATCGATATCAAAATGCTTCAAATTATTAGTTTAACATATTAAGCTAATAAACATTTTTTAGCTTAATGAAATCTACATAAAGCCTTAACGGAATAATGCCAGTGCATTTAGAAGAATTCCGTAATCTTATATTTAGGTATAAAGTCGATTTTCTTGTACATATTTACACATTTAGCAATCGATATCGAAATGCTTCAAACCATTAGTTCAACATGTTTAAAATAATTAACCTTCTTTAACGTATTGAAGGTGATACAAAGCCATGGCGGCATAACGACAGTACATGTGAAAGAATTCCGTAATCTTATATTTAGGTATAAA
>CM050326.1:89737263-89852263 GCA_027475135.1 Bactrocera correcta
TTCTTGTATTTACGCATTTAGCAATCGATCTCGAAATGCTTCAAACTATTACTTTACCATATTTTAAATAATTAACCTTCTTTAACGTATTGAAGGTGATACAAAGCCATGGTGGCATATCGACAGTATATTTGGAAGAAATCCGTTATCTTATATTTAGGTATAAAGTCGATTTTCTTGTTTTTACGCATTTAGCAATCGATATCGAAATGCTTCAAACCATTAGTTTAACATATTTAAGTTAATAAACCTTCTTTAACGAACGGAAGTTAACATAAAGCCATAACGGCATAGCGGCAGTGCATTTAGAAGAATTTCGTAATCTTATATTTAGGTATAAAGTCGATTTTCTTGTATATACATATTTAGCATTCGATATCGAAATGCTTCAAATAATAGTTTAAAATATTTAAGTTAATTAACCTTCTTTATCTTACTGAAGCTTACATAAAGCCATAACGGTATAACGGCAGTGCATTTGGAAGAGCTCCGTAATCTTATATTTAGGTATAAAGTCGACTTTGTTGTATATACACATTTAGCAATCGATAACGAAATGCTTCAAATCATTAGGTTAACATATTTAAGTTAATTAACCTTCTTAAACGAATTGAAGTTGGCATAAAGCCATGGCGGCATAACGGCAGTGCATGTAGCAGAATTCCGTTATCTTATATTTAGGTATAAAGTAGATTTTCTTGTATATACACATTTAGCAATCGATATCGAAATGCTTCAAATCATTAGTTTAACATATTAAGTTAATAAACGTTTTTTAGCTTACTGAAGTCTACATAAAGCCTAAACGGTATAACGGCAGTGCATTTAGAAGAATTCCGTAATGTTATAATTTTATATTTAGGTATAAAGTCGATTTTCTTGTATTTACACATTTAGCAATCGATATCGAAATGCTTCAAACCATTAGTTTAACCTATTTAAAATAATTAACCTTCTTTAACGTATTGAAGGTAATATAAAGCCATGGCGGCATAACAGCAGTACATGTGGAAGAATTAAGTAATCTTATATTTAGGTATAAAGTCGATTTTCTTGTATATGCTCATTTAGCAATCGATATCGAAATGCTTCAAATCATTAGTTTTACAAATTAAGTTAATAAACCTTCTTTAACGTATTGAAGGTGATACAAAGCCATGGCGGCATAACGACAGTACATTTGGAAGAATCCTGTAGTCTCAAATTTAGGCACAAAGTCGATTTTCTTGTATATGCACATTTTGCAATCAATATCGAAATGCTTCAAATAACTGGTTTAGCACATTTAAGTTAATTAACCTTCTTTATCTTACTGAAGTTTACATAAAGCCATAACGGCAAAACGGCAATATATTTATATGAATTCCGTTATCCTATGTTTAGGTATAAAGTCGATTTTGTTTTATATACACATTTAGCAATCGATATCGAAATGCTTCAAATCATTAGTTGAACATATTTAAATTAATTAACCTTCTTTAACGTAATGAAGGTGATATAAAGCCATGGCGGCATAACGACTGTGCATGTAGAAGAATTCCGTAATCTTATATTTAGGTATATAGTCGATTTTCTTGTATTTACACATTAAGCGATCGATATCGAAATGCTTCAAATCATTAGTTGAACATATTTAAATTAATTAACCTTCTTTAACGTAATGAAGGTGATATAAAGCCATGGCGGCATAACGACTGTGCATGTAGAAGAATTCCGTAAACTTATATTTAGGTACAAAGTCGATTTTGTTGCGTATACCCATATAGCAATCGATATTGATATGCTTCAAATAATTAGTTTAACATATTTAAGTTAATTAACCTTCTTTAACGTATTGAAGGTGATATGAAGCCATGGCGGCATAACGACAGTACATTTGGAAGAATTCCGTAGCCTTATATATTTAGGTATAAAGTCGATTTTTTGTATATATGCATTAAGCAATCGATATCGAAATGCTTCAAATAACTGGTTTAACATATTTAAGTTCATAAACCTTCTTTAACTTACTGAAGTTTGCATAAAGCCATAACGGTATAACGGCAGTGCATTTGGAAGAATTCCGTAATCTTAGATTTATATATAAAGTCGATTTTGTTGTATATACACATTTAGTAATCGATATCGAGACGCTTCAACTCATTAGTTTAACATATTTAAGTTAATTAACCTTCTTTAACGTATTGAAGTTTATATAAGGCCATGGCGGCATAACGACAGTACATTTGGAAGAATTCCGTAATCTTATGTTTAGGTATAAATTCGATTTTCTTGTATATACACATTTAGTAAGCGATATCGACATGCTTCAATTCATTAGTTTAACATATTTAAGTTAATTAACCTTCTTTAACGTACTGAAGTTGGCATAAAGCAATGGCGGCATAACGGCAGTGCATGTAGAAGAATTCCGTACTCTTATATTTAGGTATAAAGTCGATTTTCTTGTATATACACGTTTAGCTCTCGATATCGAAATGCTTCAAATAATTAGTTTATCATATTTAAGTTCATAAACCTTTTTTATCGAACTGAAGTTGGCATAAAGCAATGGCGGCATAACGGCAATGCATTTAGAAGAGTACCGTAATCTTATATTTAGGTATAAAGTCGGTTTTCTTGTATATAAACATTTAGGAATCGATAACGAAATGCCTCAAATCATTAGTTTAACATATTTAAGTTAATAAACCTTCTTTGACGAACGGAAGTTGGCTTAAAGTCATGGCGGCATAACGGCAGTGCATTTAGAAGAATTCCGTAATCTTATATTTAGGTATAAAGTCGGTTTTCTTGTATATAAACATTTAGGAATCGATAACGAAATGCCTCAAATGATTAGTTTAACATATTTAAGTTAATTAACCTTCTTTCTTTTACTGAAGTTTACGTTAAGCCATAACGGTAAAAGGCAGTGCATTTAGAAGAATTCCGTAAACTTATATTTAGGTACAAAGTCGATTTTGTTGCGTATACACACATAGCAATCGATATTGATAGGTTTCAAATAATTAGTTTAACATATTTAAGTTAATTAACCTTCTTTAACGTATTGAAGTTGATATAAAGCCATGACGGCAAAACGACAGTAAATTTGGAAGAATTCCGTAGCCTTATATTTAGGTATAAAGTCGATTTTTTGTATATGTGCATTAAGCAATCGATATCGAAATGCTTCAAATAACTGGTGTAACATATTTAAGTTCATAAACCTTATTTAACATACTGAAGTTTACATAAAGCCATAACGGTATAACGGCAGTGCATTTGGAAGAATTCCGTAATCTTATATTTATATATAAAGTCGATTTTGTTGTATATACACATTTAGTAATCGATATCGAGACGCTTGACATCATTAGTTTAACAAATTTAAGTTAATTAACCTTCTTTAACGTATTGAAGTTTATATAAGGCCATGGCGGCTATACGACAGTACATTTGGAAGAATTCCGTAATCTTATATTTAGGTATAAATTCGATTTTCTTGTATATACACATTTAGCAAGCGATATCGAAATGCTTCAATTCATTAGTTTAACATATTTAAGTTCATAAACCTTCTTTAACGAACTGAAGTTGGCATAAAGCAATGGCGGCATAACGGCAGTACATGTAGAAGAATTCCGTAATTTTATATTTAGATATAAAGTCGATTTTCTTTTATATACACGTTTAGCTCTCGATATCGAGACGCTTCAACTCATTAGTTTAACATATTTAAGTTAATTAACCTTCTTTAACGTATTGAAGTTTATATAAGGCTATGGCGGCATAACGACTGTACATTTGGAAGAATTGCGTAATATTATGTTTAGGTATAAATTCGATTTTCTTGTATATACACATTAAGCAAGTCATAGCGAAATGCTTCAATTCATTAGTTTAACATATTTAAGTTAATTAACCTTCTTTAACGTATTGAAGTTGATATAAAGCCATGGCGGCATAACGACAGTACATTTGGAAGAATTCCGTAGCCTTATATTTAGGTATAAAGTCGATTTTTTGTATATATGCATTAAGCAATCGATATCGAAATGCTTCAAATAACTGGTTTAACATATTTAAGTTCATAAACCTTCTTTAACGTATTGGAGGTGATACAAAGCCATGGCGGCATAACGACAGTACATTTGGAAAAATTCCGTAATCTTATGTTTAGGTATAAATTCGATTTTCTTGTATCATTAGTTTAACATATTTAAGTTAATTAATCCTCTTTATCTTACTGAAGTCTACAAACCCCTTAACGGCATAACGGCAGTGCATTTGGAAGAGTTCCGTAATCTTATGTTTAGGTATATAGTCAATTTTGTTGTATATACGCATTTAGCAATCGACATTGAAATGCTTTAAATCATTAGTTTAACATATTTAAGATAATTAACCTTCTTTATCCTACTGAAGTCTACAAAAGCCTTAAGGGCATAACGGCAGTGCATTTAGAAGAATTCCGTAGCCTTATATTTAGGTATAAAGTCGATTTTTTGTATATATGCATTAAGCAATCGATATCGAAATGCTTCAAATAACTGGTTTAACATATTTAAGTTCATAAAACTTCTTTAACTTACTGAAGTTTACATAAAGCCATAACGGTATAACGGCAGTGCATTTGGAAGAATTCCGTAATCTTAGATTTATACATAAAGTCGATTTTGTTGTATATACACATTTAGTAATCGATATCGAGACGCTTCAACTCATTAGTTTAACATATTTAAGTTAATTAACCCTCTTTAACGTATTGAAGTTTATATAAGGCCATGGCGGCATAACGACAGTGCATTTAGAAGAATTGCGTAATCTTATATTTAGGTATGAATTCGATTTTCGTGTATATGCTCATTAGACAATCAATATCGAAATGCTCTAAATCATTAGTGTAACATATTTAAGTTAATAAACCTTCTTTAACGTATTGGAGGTGATACAAAGCCATGGCGGCATAACGACAGTACATTTGGAAAAATTCCGTAATCTTATGTTTAGGTATAAATTCGATTTTCTTGTATCATTAGTTTAACATATTTAAGTTAATTAATCCTCTTTATCTTACTGAAGTCTACAAACCCCTTAACGGCATAACGGCAGTGCCTTTGGAAGAGTTCCGTAATCTTAGGTTTAGGTATATAGTCAATTTTGTTGTATATACGCATTTAGCAATCGACATTGAAATGCTTTAAATCATTAGTGTAACATATTTAAGATAATTAACCTTCTTTATCCTACTGAAGTCTACAAAAGCCTTAAGGGCATAATGGCAGTGCATTTAGAAGAATTCCGTAATCTTATATTTAGGTATAAAGTCGATTTTCTTGTATATACACATTTAGCAATCGACAACGTAATGCTTCAAATCATTAGTGTAACATATCTAAGTTAATATACACATTTAGCAATCGACAACGAAATGCTTCAACTCATTAGTTTAACATATTTAAGTTAATTAACCTACTTTAACGTATTGAAGTTTATACAAGGCCATGGCGGCATAACGGCAGTTCATTTAGAAAAATTCCGTAAGCTTATATTTAGGTATAAAGTCGATATTCTTGTATATACACATTTAGCTATCGACACCGAAATGTTTCGATTCATTAGTTTAACATATTAAGTTAATAAAAATTTTTTAGCTTACTGAAGTCTACATAAAGCCTTAACGGTATAACGGCAGTGCATTTAGAAGAATTCCGTAATGCAATAATTTTATACTTATCTATAAAGTCGATTTTCTTGTATTTACACATAAAGCAATCGATATCGAAATGCTTCAAATCATTCTTCTTCTTCTTTACTGGCGTAGACACCGCTTATGCGATTATAGCCGAGTCAAAAACAGCGCGCCAGTCGTTTCTTCTCTTCGCTACGTGGCGCCAATTGGATATTCTAAGCGAAGCCAGGTCCCTCTCCACTTGGTCCTTCCAACGGAGTGGAGGTCTTCCTCTTCCTCTGCTTCCCGCGGCGGGTACTGCGTCGAATACTTTCAGAGCTTGAGCGTTTTCATCCATCCGGACAACATGACCTAGCCAGCGTAGCCGCTGTCTTTTTATTCGCTGAACTATGTCAATGTCGTCGTATATCTCGTACAGCTCATCGTTCCATCGAATGCGATATTCGCCGTGGCCAACGCGCAAAGGACCATAAATCTTTCGCAGAACTTTTCTCTCGAAAACTCGCAACGTCGACTCATCGGTTGTTGTCATCGTCCAAGCCTCTGCACCATATAGCAGGACGGGAATAATGAGCGACTTATAGAGTTTGGTTTGTGTTCGTCGAGAGAGGACTTTACTTTTCAATTGCCTACTCAGTCCGAAGTAGCACCTGTTGGCAAGAGTAATCCTGCGTTGGATTTCCAGGCTGACATTGTTGGTGGTGTTAATGCTGGTTCCTAAATAGACGAAATTATCTACAACTTCAAAGTTATGACTGTCAACAGTGACGTGGGAGCCAAGTCGCGAGTGCGACGACTGTTTGTTTGATGACAGGAGATATTTCGTCTTGCCCTCGTTCACTGCCAGACCCATTTGAGTTGCTTCCTTGTTCAGTCTGGAGAAAGCAGAACTAACGGCGCGGGTGTTGAGGCCGATGATATCAATATCATCGGCATACGCCAGCAGCTGTACACTCTTGTAAAAGATTGTACCTGCTCGATTAAGTTCTGCAGCTCGAATAATTTTCTCGAGCAGCAGATTGAAAAAGTCACACGATAGGGAGTCGCCTTGTCTGAAACCTCGTTTGGTATCGAACGGCTCGGAGAGGTCCTTCCCGATCCTGACGGAGCTTTTCGTGTTGCTCAACGTCAGTTTACACAGCCGTATTAGTTTTGCGGGGATACCAAATTCAGACATCGCGGCATAAAGGCAGCTCCTTTTCGTGCTGTCGAAAGCAGCTTTGAAATCGACGAAGAGGTGGTGTGTGTCGATTCTTCTTTCACGGGTCTTTTCCAAGATTTGGCGCATGGTGAATATCTGGTCGGTTGTTGATTTACCAGGTCTAAAGCCACACTGATAAGGTCCAATCAGTTTGTTGACGGTGGGCTTTAATCTTTCACACAATACGCTCGACAGAACCTTATATGCGATGTTGAGGAGGCTAATCCCACGGTAGTTGGCGCAGATTGTGGGGTCTCCTTTTTTATGGATTGGGCATAGCACACTTAAATTCCTCGTTGGGCATACTTTCGTCCGACCATATTTTACAAAGAAGCTGATGCATGCACCTTATCAGCTCTTCGCCCCCGTGTTTGAATAGCTCGGCCGGCAATCCGTCGGCCCCTGCCGCTTTGTTGTTTTTCAGGCGGGCAATTGCTATTTGAACTTCATCATGGTCGGGCAATGGAACATCTGCTCCATCGTCATCGATTGGGGTATCGGGTTCGTTTTCTCCTGGTGTTGTGTGTTCACTGCCATTCAGCAGGCTGGAGAAGTGTTCCCTCCATAATTTAAGTATGCTCTGGGCATCGGTAACTAGATCACCTTTGGGGGTTCTACAAGAGTATGCTCCGGTCTTGAAACCTTCTGTAAGCCGCCGCATCTTTTCGTAGAATTTTCGAGCATTACCCCTGTCGGCCAGCTTATCAAGCTCTTCGTACTCACGCATTTCGGCCTCTTTCTTTTTCTGTCTACAAATGCGTCTCGCTTCCCTCTTCAACTCTCGGTATCTATCCCATCCCGCACGTGTTGTGGTCGATCGTAACGTTGCGAGGTAGGCAGCCTGTTTTCTCTCCGCTGCGACACGGCACTCCTCGTCGTACCAGCTGTTCCTTTGCACTTTCCGAAAACCAATGGTTTCGGTTGCAGCTGTACGTAAGGAGTTTGAAATGCCGTCCCACAGTTCCCTTATACCGAGTTGTTGACGAGTGCTCTCAGAGAGCAGGAGTGCAAGCCGAGTAGAAAATCGTTCGGCTGTCTGTTGTGATTGCAGCTTCTCGACGTCGAACCTTCCTTGTGTTTGTTGGCGTGCGTTTTTTGCTGCACAGAGGCGGGTGCGAATTTTGGCTGCAACAATATAGTGGTCCGAGTCGATGTTAGGACCTCGGAGCGCACGCACATCTAAAACACAGGAGACGTGTCTTCCGTCTATCACAACATGATCGATCTGGTTGGTGGTTTTTCGATCCGGAGACAGCCAGGTAGCTTGATGTATCTTCTTATGCTGGAATCTAGTACTACAGATAACCATATTTCGGGCCCCGGCGAAGTCGATCAGCCTCAACCCATTTGGGGATGTTTCCTCGTGGAGGCTGAATTTACCGACCGTAGTGCCAAAGATACCTTCTTTGCCCACCCTGGCGTTGAAGTCGCCAAGCACGATTTTGACATCGTGGCGGGGGCATCTCTCATAAGTGCGCTCCAAGCACTCATAAAAGGCATCTTTGGTCACATCGTCCTTCTCTTCCGTCGGGGCGTGGGCGCAAATCAGCGATATGTTGAAGAACCTCGCTTTGATGCGGATTGTGGCTAGACGTTCATTCATAGGAGTGAATGATAGTACTCGGCGACGGAGTCTCTCTCCCACCACGAATCCAACACAAAACTTGCGCTCCTTTATATGGCCACTGTAGTAAATGTCACAAGGACCTACTCGTCTCTGTCCTTGTCCCGTCCATCGCATTTCTTGGACGGCGGTGATGTCAGCCTTTATCTTTACGAGGACATCTACCAGCTGGGCAGCGGCACCTTCCCAATTAAGGGACCGGACATTCCAGGTGCATGCCCTCAAACCTTATTTCGTTTGCCGTGGTCGTCATCAAAAGGGGGGTCTCTCATCCGAGGCTGTTTTTTCCTTTTCATTGGGGGTGTTTTTTACGTGGCGGGTCCCAAACCCAGCGCACAACCCTATGCAGGGGATGTTTCGCCTTCTCACTTTAGCTCGCCTTCAAACGGATGTTCTTAGGCTACCCAGAGGATACTTGGGCAAAGACCGGAAGTCGTGAGCTGCTTGAGTCATATGTAAAAGAATCGTTTCTGGCCACTCCCAAGTGAATGGGGATCAGAGAACTTTCCTCACTTGCGTGAACTTCTACACCTGACTCCATCCTCCGCTTCAAATCATTAGTTTAACATATTTAAGTTCATAAATCTTCTTTAACGAACTGAAGTTGGCACAAAGCAACGGCGGCACAGCGGCAGTGCATTTAGAAGAATTCCGTATTCTTATATTTAGGTATAAAGTCGATTTTGTTGTATATACGCATTTGGCAATCGATATCGAAATGCTTCAAATCATTAGTTTAACATAGTGAAGTTAATTAACCTTCTTTAACGTATTGAAGCTGATATAAAGCCATGGCGGCATAACGACAGTACATTTGGAAGAATTCCATAGTCTTATATTTATAATATTCTTATATTTAGGTATAAAGTCGATTTTCTTGTATATACACATTTAGCAATCGATATCGCAATGCTTCAAAACAATAGTTTAGTATATTTAAGTTAATAAACCTTCTCTAACGAACGGAAGTTGGCTTAAAGCCATGGCGGCATAACGGCAGTGCATTTAGAAGAATTCCGTAATCTTATATTTAGGTATAAAGTAGATTTTCTTGTATATACACATTTAGCAATCGATATCGAAATGCTTCAAACCATTAGTTTAACATATTTAAGTTAATTAAACCTCTTTATCTTACTGAAGTCTACAAAAGCCTTAACGGCATAACGGCAGTATATTTGGATGAATTCCGTTATCTTATAATTAGGTATAAAGTCGTTTTTCTTGTATATACTCATTTAGTAATCGATATCGAAATGCTTCAAATCATGAGTTTAATATATTTGGGTTAATAAAGCATAACGGCAGTGCATATGGAAGAATTCCGTAATCTTATATTTAGGTATAAAGTCGATTTTCTTGTATATACACATTTAGATAACGATATCGAAATGCTTCAAAATCAATAGTTTAGCATATTTAAGTTAATAAACCTTCTTTAACGAACGGAAGTTGGCTCAAAGCCATGGCGGCATAACGGCAGTGCATTTAGAAGAATTCCGTAATCTTATATTTAGGTATAAAGTCGATTTTCTTGTATATACACATTTAGCAATCGATATCGAAATGCTTCAAATAAATAGTTTAGCATATTTAAGTTAATTAATCTTCTTTAACGTATTGAAGTTGATATAAAGCCATGGCGGTATAACGACAGTAGATTTGGAAGAATTCCATAGTCTTATATTCAGGTATAAAGTCGATTTTCTTGTATATACACATTTAGCAATCGATATCGAAATGCTTCAAATCAATAGTTTAGCATATTTAAGTTAATAAACCTTCTTTAACGAACGGAAGTTGGCTTAAAGCCATGGCGGCATAACGGCAGTGCATTTAGAAGAATTCCATAGTCTTATCTTTAGGTATTAAGTCGATTTTCTTGTATATGCACATTTAGCAATCGATATCGAAATGCTTCAAATCAATAATTTAGCATATTTAAGTTAATAAACCTTCTTTAACGAACGGATGTTGGCTTAAAGCCATGGCGGCATAACGGCAGTGCATTTAGAAGAATTCCGTACTCTTATATTTATGTATAAAGTCGATTTTCTTGTATATACACATTTAGCAATCGATATCGAAATGCTTCAAATCATTAGTTTAACAAATTTAAGTTCATAAACCTTCTTTAACGAACTCAAGTTGGCATATAGCAATGGCGTCATAACGGCGAGGCATTTAGAAGAATTCCGTAATCTTATATTTAGGTATTAAGTCGATTTCGCTGTACATACGCATTTAGCAATCGATATCGAAATGCTTCAAATCATTAGTTTAACATATTTAAGTTAATTAACCTTCTTAAATGTATTGAAGTTGATATAAAGCCATGGCGGCATAGCGACAGTACATTTGGAAGAATTCCGTAGTCTTATATTTAGGTATAAAAAAGATTTTCTTGAATATATGCATTTAGCAATAGATATCGAAATGCTTCAAATCACTAGCTTAGCATATTTAACTTAATAAAAATTCTTTAACGAACGGAAGTAGGCTTAAAGCCATGGCGGCATAACGGCGGTGCATTTAGAAGAATTCAGTAATATTATATTTAGGTATAAAGTAGATTTTCTTGTGTAACTTGTATATCGAAATGCTTCAAATCATTAGTTTAACATATTTAAGTTAATAAGCCTTCTTTAACGCACTTAAGTCTACATAAAGCCTTAACGGCATAACGGCAGTACATTTAGAAGAACTCCGTAATCTTATATTTAGGTATAAAGTCGATGTTGTTGTATATACACATATAGCAATCGATATCGAAATGCTTCAAATCATTAGTTTGATATATTTAAATTAATTAACCTTCTTTAACGTAATGAAGGTGATATAAAGCCATGGCGGCATAACGACAGTGCATTTAGAAGAATTCCGTAATCTTATATTTAGGTATAAAGTCGATGTTGTTGTATATACGCATTTAGCAATCGATATCGATATGCTTCAAATCATAAGTTTAACATATTTAAGTTAATTAACCTTCTTTATCTTACTGAAGTTTACATAAAGCCATAACGGTATAACGGCAGTGCATTTGGAAGAATTCCGTAAACTTATATTTGGGTACAAAGTCGATTTTGTTTTATATACACATTTAGCAATCGATATCGAAATGCTTCAAATCATAAGTTTAACATATTTAAGTTAATAAACCTTCTTTAACAATCTGAAGTTGGGATATAGCCATGACGGCATAACGGCAGTGCATGCAGAAGAATTCCATAATCTTATATTTAGGTATAAAGTCGATTTTCTTGTATATACACATTTAGCTATCGACACCGAAATGCTTCGAATCATTAGTTTAACATACTAAGTTAATAAACATTTTTTAGCGTACAGAAGTCTACATAAAGTCTTAACGGTATAACGGCAGTGCATTTAGAAGAATTCCGTAATGTTATAATTTTATACTTATGTATAAATTCGATTTTCTTGTATTTACACATTTAGCAATCGATATCGAAATGCTTCAAACCATTAGTTTAACATATTAAAAATAATTAACCTTCTTTAACGTATTGAAGGTGATATAAAGCCATGGCGGCATAACGATAGTACATGTGGAAGAATTCCGTAATCTTATAGTTAGATATAAAGTCGATTTTCTAGTATATATACATTTCGCAATCGATATCGAAATGCTTCAGATAACTGGTTTAACATATTTAAGTTAATAAACCTCCTTTAGCGAACTGAAGTTTACATTAAGCCATAACGGCACTGCATTTGGAAGAATTCCGTAGTCATATGTTTAGACATAAAGTCGATTTTTCTGTATATACGCATTTTGCAGTCGATATCGAAATGCTTCAAATAACTGGTTAGCATATTTAAGTTAATTAACCCCCTTTATCTTTCTGAAGTTTACATAAAGCCATAACGGTATAACGGCAGTGCATTTAGAAGAATTTCGTAATCTTATATTTAGGTATATAGTAAATTTTCTTGTATATACACATATAGCAGTCGATATCGAAATGCTTCAAATCGTTAGTTTAAATTATTTAAGTTCATAAACCTTCTTTAACGAACTGAAGTTGGCATAAAGCAATGGCGGCAGTGTAATTAGAAGAATTCCGTAATCTTATATTTAGGTATAAAGTCGTTTTTGTTGTATATACTCATTTATCAATCGATATCGAAATGCTTCAAATCATTACTTTAATATATTTAAGTTTATAAAGCTTCTTTTACGCACTGAAGTTAACATAAAGCCATGGCGGCGTAACGGCAGTGCATGTGAAAGAATTTCGTAATCTTATATTTAGGTATAAAGTCGATTTTCTTGTATATACACATATAACAATCCATATCGAAATGCTTTAAATTATTAGTTTAATATATTTAAGTTCATAAATCTTCTTTAACGAACTGAAGTTGGCATTAAGCAACGGCGGCATAACGGCAGTGCATTTAGAAAAATTCCGTAATCTTATATTTAGGCATAAAGTCGATTTTGTTGTATATACGCATTTAGCAATCGATATCGAAATGCTGCAAATCCTTAGTTTAAGTTAATTAATCTTCTTTAACGTATTGAAGTTGATCTAAAACCATGGCGGCATAACGACAGTGCATTTGGAAGAATTCCCTAGTCTTATATTTAGGTATAAAATCGATTTCTTGTATATACACATTTAACAATCGATACCGAAATGCATCAAATCAATAGTTTAGCATATCTAAGTTAATAAACCTTCTTTAACGAACGGAAGTTGGCTTAAAGCCATGGTGGCATAACGGCAGTGCATTTAGAAGAATTCCGTTATCTTATATTTAGGTATAAAGTCGATTTTCTTGTATATACACATATAGCAATCGATAACGAAATGCTTCAAATCATTAGTTTAACATATTTAAGTTTATTAACCTTCTTTATCTTTCTGAAGTTTACATAAAGCCAAAACGATATAACAGCAGTGCATTTAGAAAAATTCCGTAGTTTTATGTTTAGGTATAAAGAAGATTTTCTTGTAAATATGCATTTAGCATTCGATATTGAAATGCTTCAAATCATTAGTTTAGCATATTTAAGTTAATAAACCTTCTTTAACGAACGGAAGTTGGCTTAAAGCCATGGCGGCATAACGGCAGTGCATTTAGAAGAATTCCGTAATCTTATATTTAGGTATAAAGTAGATTTTCTTGTATATACACATTTAGCAATCGATATCGAAATGCTTCAAATCATTAGTTTAACATATTTAAGTTAATTAATCCTCTTTATCTTACTGAAGTCTACAAATGCCTTATCGGCATAACGGCAGTGCATTTGGAAGAATTCCGTAATCTTATATTTAGTTATAAAATCGATTTTCTTGTAATTACACATTTACCAATCGATATCGAAATGATTCAAATCATTAGTTTAACATATTTAAGTTAATTAACCTTCTTTATCTTACTGAAGTTTACATAAAGCCTAACTGTATAACTGCAGTACATTTAGAAGAATTACGTAATCTTATATTTAGGTATAAAGTCGATTTTCTTGTATATACACATATAGCAATCGATATCGAAATGCTCCAAATCATTAGTTTAACATATTTAAGTTAACTAACTTTCTTTAACGTATTGAAGTTGATATACAGCCAATGCGGCATAACGACAGTACATTTAAAAAAATTCCGTAATCTCATGTTTGGATATAAATTCGATTTTCTTTTATATACACATTTAGCAAGCGATATCCGTTATGGCTTAATGTTAACTTCAGTGCGTTAAAGAAGGTTAATAACTTAAATATGTTAAAATAATGATTTCAAGCATTTCGATAACGATTGCTAAATGAGTACATACAAGAAAGTCGACTTTATACCTAAATATAAGATTACGTACAGTCATCGACTGACACTCAAAGCGAACGGTTGTGTTTTTGTGCTATTGGTGGTTTTTTGATATTCTCCCACACCTTTTTCGTAAGTGCATTCTAACTCCAATAACTTTCATTTAAAGCACCTGTTAAAGAGTGTATATATTATAGTATAGTGAACAACAAGAAACATGCCCCCAGGGGAACACTCTCTTGGTGATAACAGGTTCTCTCTGTTATCAACAAGTCCTAAATCAAAAAGAAAAAAAATTCAAGCATTCCCCAATAACGATTTCCCAAGCCTTCCTCCAACATCAAAAGATAACCCAAGATATTTAGTGCTAAGTGCAACGAACTCTCAAAAACCCATAAACAAATATTCGTGTTTTGCTGTGCACAAAGCGTTAAAAAATATAAGCACCGAAATAATAAGCATATCAGAACTTAGAGACGGAAAACTTTTATTATTAGTTAAAAATAACAACATAGCTCAAAAATTCATATCAACGAAAACTTTATATGGCATATGTGATGTAGAAATAAAACTTCACAACAACCTTAACTACACAAAAGGAACAATTTACGCACCATGCCTCAACGAAATCTCAGACGATGAAATCATTGAACACTTAAAACCACAAGGAGTTATATCAATTTTCAAATTCCCTAAATACATTAATCAAAAGCCAGTACCTAGTGGAGTCGTTCTCCTGACCTTTGATAAATATCACCTACCTGAAAAAATTGAAGTGTCATGGTACACAACTAAGGTAAGGCCATACTATCCAAACCCTATGAGGTGCAAAAACTGCCAACTTTTAGGTCATACAACAAAACGATGTACTAAAGTCGCTGTTTGCGACAAGTGCGCTTTCCCCCCTCACCAACCATCCCCTTGCACTCGCTCCTTTTGCATAAACTGTTCAGGTAATCACGCATCTTCTGACAAAATATGTCCCAAATTTATACAAATGAAACAAATAGTAACAATAAAAACTGACAAAAGTGCTCCATGCGAGAAGCAATAAAAATACAAAAAACCCAGTTCACTCCTGCACTCAGTGAAAACTCTGCTACATTCGCTAGTATAGCTAAAAATACTACCAACAACTTAAAAGAAAATAACAAACTCTCAAAAATCTCTTCTGCAGAAAATATTCCTTCTATTACAAACAACAAACCTACCAACAATATGTATCAAAAAACACAAGAAAAAGAAATAACCGAAAACAATTTCACCACAGCAAATATAGCAAACACAACAACAACAGTATCAGTCGATGACTCTCAAGCCCACGCAATGATCTCATCATTGCTTTCTCACCTTATAGCTCCTATACTAACAACACCTACAATATACTCACCTCAACCTACAATACTCCCCGCTCTGACAACAGATAATGAAATGATAGAGTAAATAATGCGAATTTTACAGTGGAATATAAATGGCTTACTTAATAACTACCCTGATTTAAATATCCTTATTAATGAATTTTGTCCGGAAATTATTTCACTCCAAGAAACCCACACCCCTTACAATAAAAAGGTATACCCACCTAATAAATACCATAGCTATTTCCACAATAGCCCACAAAACTTGTACGCCAAACAAGGAATTGCAGTTTTCGTTAAGAAATCTGTAAATCATAAGCAAATTCCAATCGTCAGCAACATTTCTTGTTTAGCTATTGAAATAGAAATTGGATTCAAATTTACAATTATTAATTGCTACATACCACCTCATCAAAATTTTACTTATAGAGAACTCGTAAATATCATAAATCAGTTTACTACTCCAATTATCATAATGGGAGACTTCAATGCATGGAGTTCATTGTGGGGATCTTCGACAGTGAATAAAAGGGGCGAAATCATTGAAGATTTAGTCATTTCAAATGTCGTGCTAAACGATGGTAAAGCAACTCACTTCTCTACACATAACACCTTCACACATCCCGACATTATCCTGGCCTCATCCACAATAGCACCCAAACTCCTTTCTCATACAATCGATGACCTCCACAGTAGCGATCACTTTCCCATAGTCACATCCCTCTCCATCCCTAAAACGTACAATGTTAAGCCAAGATCCAAATTTCTAACCGAAAAGGCAGACTGGGAAAAATTCATCAATATTTCTACAAGTTTATCCAATACTAAGAGCTCTAGAGAAAACGTAAATGCTGAAGCATCTGCTATTAAGACTATTATTCGTTCCGCAGCTCATTTAACCATTCCTCAAAATTACACCCAAAGGTTTTCAGCAAAATTACCGTATTGGTCTAATCTATTATCTATTCTCCGAAATAGGAAAAAGTCTTTGTGGGCAACATTCAAACACAATAGAACTGACGATAATTTAATTGAATATAAAAAGGCTAATGCTAACTTTAGAAAGGAGTTAAGGTTGGCTAAAAGGCAATCATTAGAAAATATAACAGCCAATATAAACCCAAATACGAAGCCGAAACAAATATGGTCCGATATAAAAAGGCTAACAGGATCCACACACAGATTCAGTATATCCCACATTAACACGCCTTCAGGACCTATTTACACATCCCAAGAAATCGCGGAAAAATTTGCAGAAACATGGTCATCATATTCCTCTGAAACAAACTTTCCTCCTACATTTAACGCATTTAAAATTCGAATAGAAAATGAAACCTACTCTAACTCGTCACCGTCTCCAAATGCACTTCATATTGAAGCTGATATTACACTTAACGAATTCGATACGACACTTTCGACCTTAAAAGGAAAAACACCCGGTGCAGACAAAATATCCTATCCCATCTTAAAAAATCTCCCATCCTCGCTTAAACAAAGACTAGTGAACCTCTATAATAAAATACTAAACTCTGGTATATATCCTCAACAATGGAAAGTTTCCTTAGTCATTCCCATCCTTAAACCTAATAAACCTTCTTCCTGCATCGAGAACTACAGACCCATTTCCCTTTTACCCTGTATGTCCAAGACATTAGAAAAAATAATTTCCTCGAGACTGATGTGGTATGCAAAAGTAAATCGACTCATAAGTCCGCACCAATTCGGGTTTCAAAAAGGATTAGGAGTAATAGACCCCCTGTTACACTTTGAACACTTCGCTTCCACTAACTTGACATCCCGTAATCACGTTTCAGTTCTAAGCCTGGATTTAGAAAAAGCTTTCGACAGGGTTGGAGCTCACATGTTACTCAGTGAACTTAAGCAATGGAAAATTGGAAACAAAATGTTTAACATTATAAAATCTTTCTTACATCAACGAAAATTTATCGTATGTGCCAATAAATGCCAATCACAGGTTTTCAAGTTGAACAATGGTATACCCCAGGGTTCACCACTCTCGGCAACTCTCTTCATCATTGCGTTTAATAAAGTCAGCTCCATAATTAGCACTAACCCACAAATAAAACACTTTATCTACGCAGATGACATCGTGATCTTTACAAAAATTAAAGACTTAAGACAAGTTAATCATGCATTTATAAAAATTTTAAATGATGTCAACAAATGGTCCGAAATTTCAGGTGTAAAAATTTCATTAAACAAAAGCTCCACATTTCATATTTGTAGAAAACATAAATGCTCATTTCCTACCTTAACCTTTTTAAATACACGAATTCCCCACACTCATACCTTAAAAATTCTAGGCTTAATATTTGATAAGACTCTTTCTTATAAAGAACATTGTAAATATATTCGATCAAACTTATTTTTAAGACTAAACATTATAAAGTACTTATCATCAAAAAATTGTTTGTGTCACCCAAACACTCTCATTAATGTGACAAGAGCATTATTGTTATCAAAAATTGACTATGGACTTGCAATATACGGACACTGTGCCAAAACTCACATCAAACTCTTAAATGCACCTTACCATGCGGCAGCGAGAAGGAGCATTCGTGCCTTCCCAACATCACCAATCAAAGCTATTTTAAAAGAATCCGGGTTACCAGATATTCAGCTAAGGACCATACATAACACACAGCTACTCATTCCAAAGTTGCTACTATGCAGAAGCGAGTTAACACTCATGAATGTAAATAGCACTCTCCAATGTCCACGCAGATACAACAAACCCACCACCATAATGCGTTGTCTAACCATTTCCAAGGAACTCGGGATAATTACGTGCCCTACAGTGGTTGAACCTTCAATAATTCCGCCTTCCATGACATTATCTTCAAGTTGCATCAGTGTTACACAACAATATCGCAAGCAATTTACCAGTAACATGGAATATGCTCAGCTATATAAAGAAACTATTCAACCTTATAGAAATGATTGGGAGTTTATATTTACAGACGGATCTAAAAGTGATACCTGCACCTCATTTGCTTTGACAAACAAGAACGGTGTCACCCTAGCTGCTTTTGTTTTGCCTTCGTACTGCTCGGTATTTACAGCCGAAACAGCTGCAATATTGGAAGCGGTTCGTTTTGCCGCTAGTAATGGAAAGAAAGCTATTATTTGCAGCGACAGTAAATCCGCCATAGATGCCATTTTTAACTAATCAAATGATTCCTACCTGATTACAAAAATTAAAAACCTTATTTTTCAACACAAAAATATTATCAAAATTATGTGGATACCTGGACACACAGGAATTCAAGGAAACGAAATGGCTGACAAACGAGCGAAAGAAGCAAACAAAGAACCTTTGCATACGTCAGGATACTTCACCACAAAGGATATTAAGAAATACGTTAAGCAACATATATCGGTCTGTTGTTTAAACGATTGGAGACACTATAACCACTATTATACACTTGCTAATCCATTAGGCCAAAAACCACATTATTCCAATACAACCACATGTAAAAATATAAAAACATACACACGCATAAGGATTGGACATACACTTGCGACACATGGACACCTGTTGAATGGTACAAGCAAACCCATATGCTCTTTATGTGGTTCGGAAGATTTCACTATACTTCATATCCTCGATCACTGCGCACACGTACAACAACAAAGAGTCTTGATTTTTGGTAACAACAAACCATCTGACTTACTTGATCGGACAGATGACAATAACATTAATTTCTTTGTAAAATATATGCACATATGTAAATTAATTAGTTAATATATAAGAAACTGAAGTACAAACTAATATTTAAGTTGCTTTAGTCATAAGTAAAAAAAAGGTAATAACTTAATCTGTAAATATTAATCAAGCCGAAGGCCCTAGCAGCCAGTGCTTTACATATATATAAGTGGAATAACTATTTATATTTATTTCTCTTCTAAATAAATAAATAAAATAAATAAGATTACGTAATTCTTCTAAATGCACTGCCGTTATGCCGTTAAGGCTTTACGTAGACTACAGTGAGATAGAGAGGGTTAATTATTTTAAACATGTTAAACTAATGATTTGAAGCATTTCGATATCGATTGCTAAATGTGTTTATACAAAAAAATCGATTTTATAACTAAATATAAGATTACGGAATTCTTCCAAATGCACTGCCGTTATGCCGATAAGGCATTTGTAGACTTCAGAAAGATAAAGAGGATTATTTAACTTAAATATGTTAAACTAATGATTTGAAGCATTTTGATATCGATTGCTTACTGAGTATATACAAGAAAATCGACTTTTTACCTAAATATACGATTACGCAATTCTTCTAAATGCACTGCCGTTATGCCGTTAAGGCTTTATATTAACTTCAGTGCGTTAAAGAGCTTTATTAACTTAAATATGTTAAACTAATGATTTGAAGCATTTCGATATCGATTGCTAAATGTGTAATACAAGAAAATCGACTTTATACCTAAATATAAGGTTTAAAGGAATTCTTCTAAATGCACTGCCGTTATGCCGCCATGGCTTAATGTCAACTTCAGTTCGTTGAAGAAGGTTTATTAACTTAAATATGATAAACTAATGATTTGAAGCATTTCGATATCGATTGCTAAATGTGTAATACAAGAAAATCGACTTTATACCTAAACATAAAATTAAAGGAATTCTTCCAAATGCACTGCCATTATTCCGCATGGCTTTATGTCAACTTCAGTAAGTAAAGAGGTTTGATTTTTATTAAACTAATGATTTGAAGCATCTTTGATATCGATTGCTAAATGAGTATATACAACAAAATCGACTTTATACCTAAATATAAGATTACGGAATTCTTCCAAATGCACTGCCGTTATGCCGATTTAAAGGGATTTTGTAGACTTCAGTAAGATAAAGAGGATTAATTAAATTAAATATGTTAAAATAATGATTTCAAGCATTTAGATATCGATTGGTAAATGAGTAGCACAAGAAAGTCGACTTTATACCTAAATATAAGATTACGTAATTCTTCTAAATGCACTGCCGTTATGCCGTTAGGGCTTTATGTAGACTTCAGTAAGATAGAAAGGGTTAATTAACTTAAATATGTTAAACTAATGATTTGAAGCATTTCGATATCGATGGCTAAATGTGTTTATACAACAAAATCGATTTTATAACTAAATATAAGATTACGGAATTCTTCCAAATGCACTGCCGTTATGCCGATAAGGCATTTGTAGACTTCAGTAAGATAAAGAGGATTAATTAATTTAAATATGTTAAACTAATGATTTGAAGCATTTCGATATCGATTGCTAAATGCATATATACAGAAAATCGACTTTATACCTAAATATAAGGTTACGGAATTCTTCCAAATGTACTATCGTTATGCCGCCATGGATTTATATCACCTTCAGTACGTTAAAGATGGTTAATTAACTTAAATATGTTAAACTAATGATTTGAAGCATTTCGATATCGATTGCTAAATGTGCGTATACAAGAAAATCGACTTTATACCTAAATATAAGATTACGGAATTTTTCTAAATGCACTGCCGTTATTTCGCCATGGCTTTATCTCAACTTCGATATGTTAAATAATGTTAATTAACTTAAATATGTAAAACTAATGATTTAAAGCATTTCGTTATCGATTGCTAAATGAGTATATACAACAAAATCTACTTTATACCTAAATATAAGATTACGGGATTCTTCCAAATGCACTGCCGTTATACTGTTATGGCTTTATGCAAACTTCAGTAAGATAAAGAAGGTTAATTAACTTAAATATGTAAAACTAATGATTTGAAGCATTTCGATATCGATTGCTAAATGAGTATATACAAGAAAATCGAATTTATACCTAAATATAAGTTAACGGAATTCTTCTAAATGCACTGCCGTTATGCCGTTAAGGCTTTATGGAGATTTCAGTGCGTAAAAGAGGGTTTATTAACTTAAATGTGTTAAACTAATGATTCAAAGTATTTCGATATCGATTGGTAAATGTGTGTATACAAGAAAATCGACTTAATACCTAAATTTAAGATAACGCAATTCTTCTACATGCACTGCCCTTATGCCGTTAAGGCTTTATGCAGACTTCAGGGCGTTAAAGAAGGTTTATTAACATAAATATGTTAAACTAATGATATGAAGCATTTCGATATCGATTGCTAAATATATAAATACAAGAAAATCGACTTTATACCTAAATGTAAGATTGCGGAATTCTGCTAAATGCACTGCAGTTATACCGTTAAGGCTTTATGTAGCCTTCAGTGCGTTAAAGAAGCTTTATTAACTTAAATATGTTAAACTACTGGTTTGAAGCATTTCGATATCGACAGCTAAATGTGTATATACAAGAAAATCGACTTTATACCTAAATATAAGGTAACGGAATTCTTCTAAATGCACTGCCGTTATGCCGTTATGGCTTAGTGTTAACTTCAGTGCGTTAAAGAAGGTTTATTAACTTAAATATGTTAAAATAATGATTTCAAGCATTTCGATATCGATTGCTAAATGAGTACATACAAGAAAGTCGACTTTATACCTAAATATAAGATTACGTAATTCTTCTAAGTGCACTGCCGTTATGCCGTTAAGGCTTTATGTAGACTTCAGTAAGATAGAAAGGGTTAATTAACTTAAATATGTTAAACTAATGATTTGAAGCATTTCGATATCGATTGCTTATTGTGTTAATTTAAGAAAATCGACTTTTTACCTAATTATGATATTACGGAACTCTTCTACATGCACTGTCGTTATGATGCCAGGGCTTTATGCCAACTTCGGTTCGTTAAAGAAGGTTTATTAACTAAAATAAGTTAAACTAATGGGTTGAAGCATCTCGGTATCGATTGCTAAATGTGTATATACAACAAAATCGACTTTATACCTAAACATAAGATTACGGAATTCTTCAAAATGCGCTGCCGTTATACCGTTATGGCTTTATGTTCACTTCAGTTCTTTAAAGAAGGTTTATTAACTTATGTTACACCAGTTATTTGAAGCATTTCGATATCGATTGCTAAATGCATATATACAAGAAAATCGACTTTAAACCTAAATATAAGATTAAGAAATTCTTTCAAATGCACTGCCGTCATACCGTTAAGGCTTAATGTAAACTTCAGTACGTTAAAGTAGGCTAATTAACTTTAATATGTTAAACTAATGATTTGAAGCATTTCGATAAAGATTGCTTAATGCATATATAACGAAAATCGACTTTATACCTAAATATAAGACTACGGAATTCTTCCAAATGTACTATCGTTATGACGCCATGGCTTTATATCAACCTCAATACGTTAAAGGTGGTTTATAACCTTAAATATGTTAAACTTATGATTTGAAGCATTTCGATATCGATTGCTTAATATGTATGTACAAGAAAATCGACTTTATACCTAAATATAAGATTACGGAATTCTTCCAAATGTACTGTCGTTATGACGCCAAGGCTTTATATAACCTTCATTACGTTAAATAAGATGAATTAATTTAAATATGTTAAACTAATGATTTGAAGCATTTCGATATCGATTGCTAAATGCATATATACAGAAAATCGACTTTATACCTAAATATAAGATTACGGAATTCTTCCAAATGTACTATCGTTATGCCGCCATGGCTTTATATCACCTTCAGTACGTTAAAGATGGTTAATTAACTTAAATATGTTAAACTAATGATTTGAAGCATTTCGATATCGATTGCTAAATGTGTATATACAAGAAAATCGACTTTATACCTAAATATAAGATTATGGGATTCTTCCAAATGCACTGCCGTTATACCGTTATGGCTTTATGCAAACTTCAGTAAGATAAAGAAGGTTAATTAACTTAAATATGTAAAACTAATGATTTGAAGCATTTCGATATCGATTGCTAAATGAGTATATACAAGAAAATCGAATTTATACCTAAATATAAGTTAACGGAATTCTTTTAAATGCACTGCCGTTATGCCGTTAAGGCTTTATGGAGATTTTAGTGCGTAAAAGAGGGTTTATTAACTTAAATTTGTTAAACTAATGATTCAAAGTATTTCGATATCGATTGGTAAATGTGTGTATATATGAAAACCCTCTATTCCTAAATTTAAGATAACGCAATTCTTCTACATGCACTGCCCTTATGCCGTTAAGGCTTTATGTAGACTTCAGGGCGTTAAAGAAGGTTTATTAACCTAAATATGTTAAACTAATGATTTGAAGCATTTCGATATCGATTGCTAAATACATAAATACACGAAAATCGACTTTATACCTAAATGTAAGATTACGGAATTCTGCTAAATGCACTGCAGTTATACCGTTAAGGCTTTATGTAGCCTTCAGTGCGTTAAAGAAGCTTTATTGACTTAAATATGTTAAACTAATGATTTGAAGCATTTCGGTATCGATTGCTAAATGAGTATATACAAGAAAATCGACTTTATACCTAAATACAAGATAACGCAATTCTTCTACATGCACTGCCGTTACACCGCCATGGCTTTATGCCAACTTCAGTTCGTTAAAGAAGGTTTACTAACTTAAATATGTTAAACTAATGAGTTGAAGCATCTCGATATCGATTGCTAAATGTGTATATTCAACAACATCGACTTTAAACCTAAATATAAGTTTACGGAATTCTTCCAAACGCACTGCCGTTATACCGTTATGGCTTTATGAAAACTTCAGTAAGATAAAGAAGATTAATTAACTTAAATATCTCAGAGCTTTCAGTCTGAACGGACGTGTATTGTTGCGCTCCGTATAAACTTTCTAAATAAACAAAACTAAAAAAATAAATAAATAACAAAAAAGTGCATTAAGTGCAAGTGTTAGGCAATAACGCCGAAAGTGTTAATAAAAACACAAAACACAAAAAATTATACTTATTGTAAACAATAATAAAAAAAAAAAACAAATACATAAGTGCGAAATAAACAATAAAAGAAACAAATAACATGAGCGCAGCGCAGCCCCACCAACAAGGCCGTAGGCATTCTCTGAATGCCTACTTCAGCTTTGTCGAGCCTGCGAATTCAGCTCCTAACAACAAACAAGGCAACGGTGCGAAGGATGAGTCATCGAAGCGAACAACTGAGCAGCACCATAAGCAGAGCGCAGAGCAGATTACAAAAGTAGCAGAGAACAGCAATCAACAACGGCCAGTAACAAACGTGTCAACACCAACAACTAAGCAGGTACCAGCAAGTACGCAGCCAGCGAAAAATAACATAACGCAAGGTGAGAATGTACCATTAAAAAAAAGGCCAGTCCGTGCAAACTGGCATTGACCGCTACGTTAATATAAAAAGGAAATTAAGTCCTTCAAAGTCAGCGGTCAATTCTAAAAAATTTCAAGTCGGCACACCAAATATGAATACAACGGAAGTTCTAAATGGCAACAGATTTGCCTTACTAAGCAAGAGTTCAGACGACGATGCGAAGGGTACCACCACAGTCGTTAATGCAAAACCCCCTCCAATTTATTTGCGTGAGCGTAGCTCAAATGCACTTGTCTCCAAACTAAGCAATTTAATAGGCACAAACAATTTTCATTTATACCTAAATGTAAGATTACGGAATTCTTCTAAATGCACTGCCGTTATGCCGTTAAGGCTTTATGTAGACTTCAGTGCGTTAAAGAAGGTTTATTAACTTAAATATGTTAAACTACTGGTTTGAAGCATTTCGATATCGACAGCTAAATGTGTATATACAAGAAAATCGACTTTATACCTAAATATAAGATTACGTAATTCTCCTAAATGCACTGCCGTTATGCCGTTAAGGCTTTATGTAGACTTCAGTAAGATAGAGAGGGTTAATTAACTTAAATATGTTATACTAATGATTTGAAGCATTTCGATATCGATTGCTAAATGTGTATATACAGGAAAATCGACTTTATACCTAAATATAAGATTACGGAAGTCTTCTAAATGCTCTGCCGTTATGCCACCATGGCTTTATAGCAACTTCAATACGTTAAAGTCGGTTTATTAACTTAAATATGTTAAACTAATGATTTGAAGCATTTCGATATCGATTGGTAAATCTGTATATACAGGAAAATCGAATTTATACCCAAATTTAAGATTACGGAATTCTTATATATGCACTGCCGTTGTGCCGTTTTGGCTTTGTGTTAACTTCAGTGCGTTAAAGAAGCTTTATTAACTTAAATATGTTAAACCAATGATTTGAAGCATTTCGATATCGATTGCTTACTGAGTATATACAAGAAAATCGACTTTATACCTAAATATACGATTACGTAATTCTTCTAAATGCACTGCCGTTACGCCGTTAAGGCTTTATTTTAACTTCAGTGCGTTAAAGAAGCTTTATTAACTTAAATATGTTAAACTACTGGTTTAGCGCATTTCGATATCGACAGCTAAATGTGTATATACAAGAAAATCGACTTTATACCTAAATATAAGGTAACGAAATTCTTCTAAATGCACTGCCGTTATGCCGTTATGGCTTTATGTTAACTTCAGTGCGTTAAAGAAGCTTTATTAACTTAAATATGTTAAACTACTGGTTTGAAGCATTTCGTTATCGATTGCTAAATGTGTATATACAAAAAAATCGACTTTATACCTAATTATAAGATAACGTAACTCTTCTAAATGCACTGCCGTTACGCCGTTAAGGCTTTATGTTAACTTCAGTGCATTAAAGAAGCTTTATTAACTTAAATATGTTAAACTACTGGTTTGAAGCATTTCGATATCGACAGCTAAATGTGTATATACAAGAAAATCGACTTTATACCTAAACATAAGGTTACGAAATTCTTCTAAATGCACTGCCGTTATGCCGTTATGGCTTTATGTTAACTTCAGTGCGTTAAAGAAGCTTTATTAACTTAAATATGTTAAACTACTGGTTTGAAGCATTTCGTTATCGATTGCTAAATGAGTATATACAAGAAAGTCGACTTTATACCTAAATATAAGATTACGTAATTCTTCCATATGTACTGTCGTTATGCCGCCATGGCTTTATATTACCTTCAATACGTTAAAGAAGTTAACTTTAATATGTTAAACTAATGGTTTGGAGCATTTCGTTATCGATTGACAAATGTGTATATACAAGAAAATCGACTTTATACCTAAATATAAGATTACGTAATTCTTCCATATGTACTGTCGTTATGCCGCCATGGCTTTATATTACCTTCAATACGTTAAAGAAGTTAACTTTAATATGTTAAACTAATGGTTTGAAGCATTTCGATATTGATTGTTAAATGTGTAAATACAAAAAAACGACTTTATACCTAAATATAAAATTATAACATTACGGAATTCTTCTAAATGCACTGCCGTTATACCGTTACGGCTTTAGGTAGATTTCAGTACGCTTAAAAATGTTTAGTAACTTAATATGTTAAACTAATGATTTGAAGCATTTCGATATCGATTGCTAAATGTGTATATACAAGAAAATCGAATTTATACCTAAACATAAGATTACGGAATTCTTCTACATGCACTGACGTTATGCGGCCATGGTTTTATGTTAACTTCAATGCGTTAAAGAGGCTTTCTTAACTTAAATATGTTAAAATAATGATTTGAAGCATTTCGATATCGATTGGTAAATGTGTATAAGCAAGAAAATCGACGTTATACCTAAACATAAGATTACGGAATTCTTCTTAATGCACTGCCGTTGTGCCACCATGGCTTTATGTAAACTTCATTTCGCTAAAAAAGGTTTATTACCTTAAATATGTTAAACTAGTGATTTGAAGCATTTCAATATCGATTGCTAAATGAGTGTATACAACAAAATCGACTTTTTACCTAAATATAAGTTTACGGAATTCTTCCAAATGCACGGCCGTTATACCGGTAAAGCTTTATGTTAAGTTCAGTAAGATAAAGAAGGTTTATTAACTTAAATATAATAAACTAATAAGTTGAAGTATTCGATATCGATTGCTAAATGCGTATATACAAAAAAATCGACTTTATACCTAAATATAAGATTACGGAATTCTTCCAAATGCACTGCCGCTATGCCGCCAAGGCTTTATGTAAACTTCAGTAAGATAAAGAAGTTAATTAACTTAAATATGTTAAACTAATGATTTGAAGCATTCGATATCGATTGCTTAATGCGTATATACAACTAAAACGACTTTATACCTAAATATATTATTACGGAACTCTTCCAAATGCACTGCCGTTATGCCGTTAAGGCTTTATGGAGATTTCAGTGCGTAAAAGAGGGTTTATTAACTTAAATTTGTTAAACTAATGATTCAAAGTATTTCGATATCGATTGGTAAATGTGTGTATATAAAAAAACTTTATACCTAAATATAAGATTACGGAATTCTTCTAAATGCTCTGCCGTTATGCCACCATGGCTTTATAGCAACTTCAATACGTTAAAGAAGGTTTATTAACTTAAATATGTTAAACTAATGATTTGAAGCATTTCGATATCGATTGGTAAATGTGTATATACAGGAAAATCGACTTTATACCCAAATTTAAGATTATGGAATTCATATAAATGCACTGCCGTTATGACGTTTTGGCTTTGTGTTAACTTCAGAGCGTTAAAGAAGCTTTATTAACTTAAATATGTTAAACTACTGGTTTGAAGCATTTCGTTATCAATTGCTAAATTTGTATATACAAAAAAATCGACTTTATACCTAATTATGAAATTACGTAATTCTTCTTAATGCATTGCCGTTACGCCGTTAAGGCTTTATGTTAACTTTAGTGCGTTAAAGATGCTTTATTAACTTAAATGTGTTAAAATAATGATTTGAAGCATTTCGATATCGATTGCTAAATGAGTACATACAAGAAAGTCGACTTTATACCTAAATATAATATTACGTAATTCTTCTAAATGCACTGCCGTTATGCCGTTAAGGCTTTATGTAGACTTCAGTAAGATAGAGAGGGGTAATTAACTTAAATATGTTAAACTAATGATTTGAAGCATTTCGGTATCGACAGCTAAATGTGTATATACAAGAAAATCGACTTTATACCTAAATATAAGATTACGTAATTCTCCTAAATGCACTGCCGTTATGCCGTTAAGGCTTTATGTAGACTTCAGTAAGATAGAGAGGGTTAATTAACTTAAATATGTTATACTAATAATTTGAAGCATTTCGTTATCGATTGCTAAATGTGTATATACAAGAAAGTCGACTTTATACCTAAATATAAGATTACGGAATTCTTCCAAATGCACTGCCGTTACGCCGTTAAGGCTTTTGTAGACTTTAGTAAGATAAAGAGGGTTAATTAGCTTAAATATATTGAACTAATGATTTGAAGCATTTCGATAACGATTGCTAAATGTGCATATACAATAAAATCGACTTTATACCTAAATATAAGATTACGGAATTCTTCCAAATGCACTGCCGTTATGCCGCCAAGGCTTTATGTAAACCTCAGTTCGTTAAAGAAGGCTTATTAACTTAAATATGTTAAACAAAATATTTGAAGCATTTCAAATACGACTGCGAAATTTATATATACAAGAAAATCGACTTTATACCTAAATATAAGATTACGGAATTCTTCCAAATGTACTGTCGTTATGACGCCAAGGCTTTATATAACCTTCATTACGTTAAATAAGATGAATTAACTTAAATATGTTAAACTACTGGTTTGAAGCATTTCGATATCGATTGCTAAATGCATGTATACAAGAAAATTGACTTTATACCTAAATATAAGATTACGGCATTCTTCCAAATGTACTGTCGTTATGCCGCCATGGCTTTATATCACCTTCAGTACGTTAAAGATGGTTAATTAACTTAAATATATTAAACTTATGATTTGAAGCATTTCGATATCGATTGCTAAATGTGTGTGTACAACAAAATCGACTTTATACCTAAATATAAGATTACGGAATTCTTCCAAATGTACTGTCGTTATGCCGCCATGGCTTTGTATCACCTTCAATACGTTAAAGAAGGTTTATTAACTTAATATGTTAAACTAATGCTTTGAAGCATTTCGATATCGATTGCTAATGAGCATATACAAGAAAATCGACTTTATACCTAAATATAAGATTACGGAATTCCTCCAAATGTACTGTCGTCATTCCGCTATGGCTTTATATCACCTTCAATACGTTAAAGATGGTTAATTACCTTAAATATGTTAAACTAATGATTTGAAGCATTTCGATATCGATTGCTTAATGTGTATATACAAGAAAATCGGCTTTATACCCAAATATAAGATAACGTAATTCTTCTAAATGCACTGCCGTTATGACGTTAAGGTTTTTGAAGACTTCAGTAAGATAAAGAAGGTTAATTAACTTAAATATGCCAAACTAATGATTTGAAGCATTTCGATATCGATTGCTAAATGTGTATATACAAGAAAATCGACTTTATACCTAAATATAAGATTACGGAATTCTTTTAAATGCACTGCCGTTATACCGTTAAGGCTTTATATAAACTTCAGTAAGGTAAAGAAGATTAATTAACTTAAATATAGTGAACTAATGATTTGAAGCATTTCGATATCGATTGCTAAATGGGTATATACAAGAAAATCGACTTTATACCTAAATATAAGATTACGGAATTCTTCCAAATGCACTGCCGTTATGCCGCCAAGGCTTTATGTAAACTTCAGTTCGTTAAAGAAGGTTTATTAACTTAAATATATTAAACAAAAGATTTGAAGCATTTCAAATACGACTGCGAAATTTATATATACAAGAAAATCGAATTTATACCTAAATATAAGATTACGGAATTTTTCCAAATGTACTGTCGTTATACCGTCATGGCGTTATATCAACCTCAATACGTTAAATATGGTTTATTAACTTAAATATGTTAAACTAATGATTTGAAGCATTTCAATATCGATTGCTAAATGCATATATACAAGAAAATCGACTTTATACTTGTTCACATGAGCTATGAGCATTCTGCAAAATCACAACACCTCATCACATCACATCACGTCACGTCACACGTCATCACACAACAGTTCAGCACACACCACTACACACGCACGCATCAAACACAGTACCTGAAACCGCTCACTATTACAACACAACAACCACACGATCATTAGCGAGACGACTCGGATTAATTTAATATTCACCACCCAAGCTATCAAAAGGGATAGATCCGAACGGGATCACTCCTTTTTTCGTTTCATCCGCAAAGTAAGACGGTCGACCCACAAAAAATACATTTGTTTTCTACAACCGCAACCTCCGCATTTTTTCCTTTTTTGTGACTGCCCGCCAGACGTTGTGACGTGAGTTCCGGATTTCGCCGCAGTGTCAGTGTGTGACAACAAATACAAAAATAAAAATAATTAAATTGTTATATTAATAAACGAGAAAAAAAATACAAAATTAAATAGAGTGTGAAAGAAAGTGTTTTTATTTGGAATAAGTATACTACAAGTGTATCAAGTAAGTATACTAGTGTTGCACGTCAACAAATGGTCCTTCGAGCCTTTCCGAAAGGCACCTAAGTACAAAAGAAAAAAAATATATATACATATATTAAAGTGAGCACAGAATATACAAAGTCACGGTTGGAAAAAAAAAACACGGAAAGAAAGATCACACAAGTTGAACACAAAAAAAAAGTGACCTGAAGTGAAGTAAAAAGATACAGAAAAGAATCAGAAATTGTACAGTGAGTGAAAAAACAACAAAAAACCTACTAACATTAAAACGGGCGCGGTATTAATACAACAAAATTTATCCAACATAAAACCTAAAATCAAAAGCGGGCGCGTTATAACCACAAATAAATTAACAAACACATAAATATATTTAAAAAAAAACTAAAATCAAAAACGGGCGCGTTGTAATCACATAAATTAACAAACATATAAACATATATACATAAGTCGCAGGAGACTACGCTAACGAACAACAAAGGAGGAAGAAACCTAATCAAAAGGGACAGCGCTAGACATATGTACATACACACACATTTATTGAATTTAACAGGGATAAGTAAAAAAAACCCAACACCCCTGGCGGAAAATAATGTGAGTCCGTTCCATATATTGTATTAATTTGATATATATAAAAATATAAAAATTTAATTATTACGCACATATATATGTATGTATGTTAAGTACAGTTTGGACGGTATTTCGGGACACCGTTAACTGTTCTTAACAGTTCGATATATGTATATATATATCTACAAAAAAAATAATAATAACTGGAAAAAAAAATACGGTACCCGCCTTTTGCTTAGCTTGTGTCGTTAGACACCCCGTTATATAATTTCCGAAAAAAAAAAATAAAAAATAAAAAATTTTTCCTAAGTCAAGTATAACTTGCGATAATTCTTGCGATACCCCTTGGGCTATAAAAAAAAAAAAAAGCAACAAGCAGGATCGCTCAAACTCTAAGCAAAAGCGGAAGATACTAAACAAAAGAAAACCAAATATATACATACATATATAATTAAAACATACATACTTATGTAAGCACATTATTCTTCTAATTTGCAAATTCTTCCAATTTAATATACATATGTACACATAATCGTATGGTACATACATATTTACATACGTGAACTAACTTCATGTACATGAAGCTATAACATACAATAATATAATATTAACTACCTGCTTGGATCTTCAATTCGTGTAACGAAACATACTACCAAAAAACATTACAAAAGACAAGTACTCGTTGCTTGCAAATTTCCAGCGATACCCCTTGGGCTATAAAGCAATAAGCTGGATCGCTTATAACATTCAAGCAAAGGTAGGTAATAATACAAAAAAAAAAAACAAAACTAATAAAGAAATAAAGAAATAAAAAGAGAGAAAAAAGGCATTACATTTATGTATGTACCAATGTGTGCAGCTTCCGCGTGACATATGTACATACAATTTGTTTTTATTTTGCACATTATATTTCAACTATTCTTTCTTCATACATATTTGAACGAATTATTTAGTACATACACATTTATGTACATATATAATTCAAACCACATACATACCGACATAAATATATAAACATATATATATACATATATTATTTCCTACTGCTTTTTCCGCGCATTTATACATTTAGGTGTGATTAGCAAATTGTTATATGTTACATTTTTATGACATATACATACATATATAACAATTACATACCTAAAAGGGATACGAGCAAAACCAAACAAAAAGGAAAACGTTACGTGGCGCATATAAAGCATATGCAAACATATAATAAATAAATAGATACATACAAACAATTTTGCATATTGTATTTTTTCTTTCACGTTTCGTTTGCAGATACAAATATACAAATAAGCGCGAGTGAACTGAAGATATTTTGATACACTGGAAAAAAAAATTTTTCAGTCACATTTATAAAAAAAAAAAATTATCGGACTTTTACATAAAATACTTTTACAAAAAACTTTAATCTTTTTATGCGGTAGCGAATCAAAAAAAAAAAAAAAAATTTTTTAGATCACAAATATATTTTTTGTAAAATATATAATTTTTTACAAAAAAAAAAAATTCTTCTGTTGATAAAATTTTAATTTATACTCTTTCGAAAAACTATTTAACTACATTGCTATAGCAATATTAATTTTGAACCAACATCTAGTAGACAAAACTTTAAGCTAAAAGCTTCAAACTTTATTCAAATTAATGCAATCTGACAAATCAAGAGAGGTTAAGCCAAAAACACCTCTATCATTAGAAATTCCTAAAATGGCTGATGAAGATAAGCCACAAGGCACACCTGCAGAAGCTACACGCTCAAAGCAGAGTATAAAACAAAAAAGATCAAAAGATCAGACAATATCTAGATTCACCACTGAAAGTGACAGTTTTATAAGATATTGTACAAGATTCCAAGCTTCCCCTATTACTGACATCACAGAATCAGTTTTAAATATAAAACTAGAAAGTGTGAACAATCTCTGGGCTCGCCTTCTGGCAGCGTACGATACAGTACTAGATACTGACGACGCAGAACTCCCAGAAAACGCAAAAGCTTCGGCGACAGCCAAATGTGATAACTGCCGCGATCAGTATGAGTTAACAAAGGGAATGATAAATGAACAAATAAGTTTAGTAAGGCCAAGTAGAGCCACTACTCCCCCTCCCAGAGTAGTTACAACACCAAAAGAAGACCTAGATAAAGGCATGTATCTAAAGGTACCAGCTTGTGATACTGAAGTTTTCAATGGATGTTATGACCAGTGGCCGTCCTTCCGGGACATGTTCACTGCCGTTTATATAAACCATCCTAAACTTTCACAAGCACAAAAGTTATACCATCTAAGGTACAAAACAAAAGGGGAAGCAGGCAGTATCGTCAAGCGATTCGCTTTAAATGACGAAAATTTTAAGCTGGCTTGGGAAGCACTAGTCGAAAGATACGAAAATGGAAGGGTTATGATAGAAAACCCAATAAAAACATTATTACACCCTACCAAAAATTCAAAAAGAAACGAGCCAGGAATTTCAAAATTTATACTCGACAGTGACTAATTGCATATCAGTGTTAAAAACACAAAATATCTCCACAGAATCGTGGGACCCCATCATAGTAACTATTTGTGCAGAAACACTCCCTGATGCTGCGTTACTAAGATGGGAACAATCACTTGTGGAAAGAAAAAAAATGCCCACATGGGAGCAAATGAAAGCATTCCTCACTGCTCAATACGAGATAGCTGAGCGAATTGACAACAAAAATATAAATCTAAAAAGTCATCAAAATGACTCAAGTAAAAACTTGTTCAAACCTCAAGCCAGCAACAATATGCAATACAATAGACACGTTAATAAAAGTCACACTTTCGTGTCAAACCAAACTAATAAATGGCAACCAGTATGTGAAATTTGTAAGGGAGGTCATAACATAAGATCTTGCGAGAGATTTAAAAAATTATCCGTATCTGACAGAAACAATCTTGTCAGACAAAATAAACTTTGCATCAACTGTCTGTCAAATTGCTCATATGACAAAAGACTGTGAAAGCAAATTTAATTGTGTGTACTGTCAACGAAGACATCACTCACTGCTTCATATTACGAACTTTCAAAATATGAAGCAAAATCAATTTCATAAAACCACCGGGTTAGTCACTAAAACCAAAAGTGATAATCCCGAAATCTTAAATCCCGAAAAAAGGGAAGAACAACCATGTTGCTCTAAAGCAGCAAAAATTCAAGCGCTTCATTCAGAAAATGAAAGCAAAATACTTTTACCCACTGCGGTCATCACCATAGCACATAAGGGTGATTTATTCAAACTAAGAGCACTAATAGATCAAGGATCTCAAAGATCCTTTATATCATCAAAAGCTCAAAATCGGCTCAAATTGCCAATAAAACATTCAAATTTCCAAATCTCGGGAATGGGCGGAAGAATTATCCAAAATTCGAACAAAATATGCCCAATTACCATAGTATCTCCAAATGCGGATATTAGAATAGATGCGCAAGCCATCGTTCTACCGCAACTTACCAATTTGCTTCCAAGCTATGAAGTAAATAAAATACACTGGGAAAAATGCTCACATCTTAAATTAGCAGATCCCAATTGTCATACCCCATCACAAATCGACATATTATTAGGCAGTGACTTAATACCTCAAATAATTCTTGAAGGTATTGAGAAAATCTCCAATAAATTGTTAGCCCAAAATACAATCTTTGGGTGGATTATAAGTGGCCAAGTCCCTGAAAAAATCAATTCTTTCACCAGACAAGTGGAAAACATTTCAAACGAATTTTTAAATAATCAACTTAAAAAATTTTGGGAAATAGAAGAATTACCCCAAATCACCCAGCTTTCAGAAGAAGACCAGGCATGCGAAGCCTATTACAAATCCACAACAACAAGAAACGAACATGGTCGTTATGTTGTGCGATTACCGTTCAAACCAACTTTCCCAGAAAACATTGCTCTAGGCCACTCTAGAATATCAGCAGTCCAGCAATTTCTAAGCCTGGAAAAAAGCCTGATAAAGAAAAGTGAGCTTAAATCGGCATACGATAATGTGATGGACGAATATCTTGGCCTCAATCATATGGAAGAAGCTGTACCATATGAAAAAGTATCTAAAGGTAGATATTTATCTTTTTATCTGCCACATCATGGGGTAATAAGACCTGATAAAATCACAACAAAAGTACGAGTGGTTTTCAATGCCTCAAAGTGTACGAGCTCAGGCAAATCACTCAATGATGTACTATACACAGGGCCAACATTGCAACCTGATCTCATGTTGCTAATTCTAAATTGGCGCATGTTTAAATACGTTTTCAATGGGGGTGTAGAGAAAATGTACAGACAAATTCTAGTACATGAAGAGGACCAAGATTTCCAGCGTATAGTCTTCCGCAAATCAAGTAATAGTCCAATCAGCGACTATAAACTTAAAACCGTCACCTTTGGCATCAATTGCGCACCCTATTTGGCGATCAGGACACTACATGAAGTGGCAAAAACAAATGCAACAAATTTGCCTTTAGCATCTTCTGTGTTGCAAACACAAACATACGTGGACGACATACTATCAGGTAGCCACAGTCTGTCCTTAGCGTGCGAATCACTATCTCAAGTGATCAAAGCACTAAATTCAGCGGGATTCCCCTTAAAGAAAATTACTTCAAATCACCCTGATATAATAAAAGACATTAAAAAAGAAGACTTATTAGATACAGACTTCCTTAAATTTGAAAAGGCTAGTACAACTAAAACTCTAGGAATTCAATGGAATGCGATAACAGATCAATTCTCATATACAATTGAGTCAATATCTGCAATCGGTGGCAAAACTTTTCGACCCCGCAGGATGGCTTTCGCCAATAATGATTCAAGCAAAAATCCTCATTCAAGAATTGTGGCAAGACGGCACTGAATGGGATGAACTGGTAAAACCTTTACGTTTAGCGAAATGGGTCCAAATTGCTAACCATTTACATACTATATCTGAAATTCGAATCCCTCGATGGGTAAATTTCACTCCTAACATTAACGCAGAATTACACGGTTTCTGTGATGCCTCTGAAAAGGCGTATTGCGCAACAGTGTACGTACGCACTCAGTACGATAACAAAATATCTTCACACCTCTTGGTAGCCAAAGCCAAAGTTGCACCTTTGAAGACACTCAGTCTGCCACGGCTTGAACTGAATGGTGCTCTTCTGTTAGCAAAATTAATTTCCTTAGTCCAAACCCATCTCAAATTAAACGATCATAAAATGTATCTTTGGTCAGATTCAGAGATAGTTTTAGCATGGTTAGAAAAACCACCCTATTGCTGGAAGACCTATGTAGCTAACCGAATATCCCAAATTCTAGACTTAGTTGGCCCAGCAAAATGGCAACATGTTGCAAGTGCAGATAACCCAGCGGATCTTGGGACAAGAGGTTGCAAGCCACTGCACCTCACCAGCACTACACTCTGGTGGAATGGTCCAACATGGCTAACAGAATCACAAGAATTCTGGCCAAAGTCTCCCGCCCGTAATATAATCCTGCCGGAAAGTCGGAAAATTGAAAATTTTCATATCACTCCAGAAGAGGATGATATTCTCCACCGATTTTCGTCATTTGCTAGAGCACTAAGAGTAGTCGCTTACATGCACAAATTCATTCAAAGACTTAAGCTAAAAATGAAAGGAGCACCAAATGATCCTTGCGTACAAATAACGCATTCCGACTTGCAACATGCCAAGGTCAGTCTAATATTATATACACAAACTCGCTATTTCAGCAAAGAGAAATCAAAGTTGCTCGAAAAGCGACCTCTCGAAAAGGGAAGCTCTCTTCTCGTATTAAATCCATTCTTGGATTCTAAGGGATTAATAAGGGCAAATGGAAGATTGGCAAACTCCAGCCTTAGTTATAACGAACGACATCCCATCATTATTCCAGAGAAATCCCGTTTTACTTATCTATTTCTAGCATATCTGCACCATCTTACACTGCATGGTGAGCATCGATTAATGACACAAATGGTCCGTCAAGAATTTTATATACCGCGACTAAAGCCACAAATCAAAAGGACGATTTTCATGTGTAAACCATGTACCATGTACAAACACAAAATGCGTACGCAGATCATGGCAGCTTTACCACCTGAACGCTGCAACTATGCTCTACCCTTTACCATCACTGGGGTTGATTTTGCTGGACCTTTCCAGATAAAGGCCTCCATGTTAAGGTCTTCTTCATTTAGGAAAGGGTATGTGGCTGTCTTTGTATGTTTTACGACAAAGGCAGTACACCTCGAGCTTTGTTCAGATCTGACTACTGCGGCTTTTCTCGCAGCATTTGCACGGTTTGTCGGACGACGCGGATTTCCTTCAAAAATAATGAGCGATAATGGGAAAAACTTTGTCGGAGCCCAAAGAGCAACAGAGAAGGAGTTTATAAACTTTATGAAAGAAGTATCCCCTGAAATAGTTAAAAAATATGCACCTCAAGGGATCGATTGGCAGTCTATACCTCCATGTTCTCCACACATGGGCGGACTTTGGGAATCAGCAGTCAAAAGCTTTAAGTCCCATTTAAAGAAAACGGCTGGTAATCATAAATTTAATTATGAGGAGTTTACTACACTACTCACTCGTATCGAAGCCGTATTAAATTCAAGACCTATATCATCACTCTCGCAAGATCCCTCCGATTTCACAGCTCTTACACCAGGTCATTTCCTCAGAGGAGCTCCTCTTCTCGCCATACCTGAGACAGAAGGAGACTCACTCAGTTTAATAAATCGATGGGAAAGAATCAAGATTCTCCATCACGAATTCAGCCACAGATGGAAGGAAGACTATCTCAAAGATCTCCATAAGAGATATCGGTGGGAAACGGCCCAGAAGGAAGCCAAGGCAGGAGAATGCGTAATCATACAAGACGAATGCCTTCCTCCAACAGAATGGCGACTAGGCCGCATTGAAAGGGTTCATCGAGGATCAGATGGTCACATAAGAGTAGTCGATGTGCGGACACAAACCGGCATATTAACTCGACCAGTCACCAAACTGTGTTTTCTTCCAAACGGCGAAGAACAACTTCAACCAAAACCACAAAATAACTCGGAAAATAACTCACAAAATTAATCGAAAAATAATAAAACAATTCCGCTAGTTCGAAAATAACCCGCTTTATAATCCGTACATAAAAATAAATTCAAACAAGCGCGTTGAAGATCAACTTATTATACATACATATGTATAGATATGTAGCTACAACAACTACATCATAACATTATAAATAAAATCAATTTAATGCAATCTTATATTCCCATAGAAATGGACGTAGAGGAGACCCAAACCACCTCCAACACCGTAAGGTCCGAAAGCACTGCACCCAAAGCGTCGGCTGCACCCGTTGCCGCTCCAAGGGCCAATGTTATGCGCCCCCCGCCATCCGCCGCAGCAGTCAGAGAAGTAGGAGAAGAGCAGCTAGTAGAGCCACAGGGGCCTCCATGTTGCAGCCTGTGCCATCGCCCACACGCTCTAAAACGATGCACCATCTTCCAAAGTATGAAGCCGGCTCAACGACAACAAGTTGCAAGGGCTCACGGACATTGCATGACCTGCCTTGCAGATGACCACGCCACCATAGAGTGCTGGGCTGACGGTGCTTGTCAATATTGCCACAGGCCGCACCACACTCTGTTCCATCGATTTCCCACACGAGCCAATCACACCAACTCCCGTACTAGACCACGCAGCGATCCTCTCCGGCGACGACGACGCACCCAACCAACCACAAGACGTACGCGGCCATCTCCGCCACGCCACGCTCATCGCCAGCAACAACGACGCTCAACAGGGTTGAGCGCTGTACTCAGCACCCTCCAACAGCTACAAAGGCTCCTAGCCGATTAATTCGCCTAGGGGGGCCGGGATGTTCACATGAGCTATGAGCATTCTGCAAAATCACAACACCTCATCACATCACATCACGTCACGTCACACGTCATCACACAACAGTTCAGCACACACCACTACACACGCACGCATCAAACACAGTACCTGAAACCGCTCACTATTACAACACAACAACCACACGATCATTAGCGAGACGACTCGGATTAATTTAATATTCACCACCCAAGCTATCAAAAGGGATAGATCCGAACGGGATCACTCCTTTTTTCGTTTCATCCGCAAAGTAAGACGGTCGACCCACAAAAAATACATTTGTTTTCTACAACCGCAACCTCCGCATTTTTTCCTTTTTTGTGACTGCCCGCCAGACGTTGTGACGTGAGTTCCGGATTTCGCCGCAGTGTCAGTGTGTGACAACAAATACAAAAATAAAAATATTTAAATTGTTATATTAATAAACGAGAAAAAAAATACAAAATTAAATAGAGTGTGAAAGAAAGTGTTTTTATTTGGAATAAGTATACTACAAGTGTATCAAGTAAGTATACTAGTGTTACACGTCAACAATACTTAAATATAAGATTACGGAATTCTTCTAAATGCTCTGCCGTTATAACGTTAAGGCTTTATGTAAACTTAAGTAAGGTAAAGAAGATTAATTAACTTAAATATATTGAACTAACGATTTGAAGCATTTCGATAACGATTGCTAAATGTGCATATACAATAGAATCGACTTTATACCTAAATATAAGATTACGGAATTCTTCCAAATGCACTCCCGTTATGCCGCCAAGGCTTTACGTAAACTTCAGTTCGTTAAAGAAGGCTTATTAACTTAAATATGTTAAACAAAATATTTGAAGCATTTCAAATACGACTGCGAAATTTATATATACAAGAAAATCGACTTTATACCTAAATATAAGATTACGGAATTCTTCCAAATGTACTGTCGTTATACCGCCTTGGCGTTATATCAACCTCAATACGTTAAAGATGGTTTATTAACTTAAATATGTCAAACTAATGATTTGAAGCATTTCGATATCGATTGCTAAATGTGTATATACAAGAAAATCGACCTTATACCTAAATATAGGATAACGGAATTCTTTTAAATGCACTGCCGTTATACCGCTAAGGCTTTATGTAAACTTCACTAAGGTAAAGAAGATTAATTAACTTAAATATATTGAACTAATGATTTGAAGCATTTCGATATCGATTGCTAAGGGTGTATATACAAGAAAATCGACTTTATACCTAAATATAAGATTACGGAATTCTTCCATATATACTGTCGTTATGCCGCCATGGCTTTGTATAAATTTCAATACGTTAACGAATGTTAATTATTTAAATATGTTAAACTAATGATTTGAAGCATTTCGATAAAGATTGCTTAATGCAAATGTACATTAAAATCGACATTATACTTAAATATAAGACTACGGAATTCTTCCAAATGTACTGTCGTTATGTCGCCAAGGCTTTATATCACCTTCATTACGTTAAATAAGATGAATTAACTTAAATATGTTAAACTATGATTTGAAGCATTTCGATATCGATTGCTAAATGCATATGTCCAACAAAATCGACTTTATACCTAAATATAAGATTACGGAATACTTCCAAATGTACTGTCGTTATGGCGCCATGGCTTTATATCAACCTCAATACGTTAAAGATGGTTGATTAACTTAAATATGTTAAACCAATGATTTGAAGCATTTCGATATCGATTGCTAAATGCATATATACAAGAAAATCGACTTTATACCTAAATGTAAGATTACGGCATTCTTCCAAATGTACTGTCGTTATGCTGCCATGGCTTTATATCACCTTCAGTACGTTAGAGATGGTTAATTAACTTAAATATGTTAAACTACTGGTTTGAAGCATTTCGATATCGATTGCTAAATGTGTATATACAAGAAAATCGACTTTATACCTAAATATAAGATTACGTAATTCTAAATGCACTGCCGTTATGCCGTTAAGGCTTTATGTAGACTTCAGTAAGATAGAGAGGGTTAATTAACTTAAATATGTTATACTAATGATTTGAAGCATTTCGTTATCGATTGCTAAATGTGTATATACAAGAAAATCGACTATATACCTAAATATAAGATTAAGAAATTCTTCTAAATGTTCTGTCGTTATCCCGCCATGGCTTTATATCACCTTCAGTACGTTAAAGATGGTTAATTAACTTAAATATGTTAAACTAATGATTTGAAGCATTTCGATATCGATTGCTAAATGTGTATGTACAACGAAATCGACTTTATACCTAAATATACGATTACGGAATTCTTCCAAATGTACTGTCGTTATGCCGCCATTGCTTTGTATCACTTCCAATACGTTAAAGAAGGTTTATTAACTTAATATGTTAAACTTATGATTTGAAGCATTTCGATATCGATTGCTAAATGAGCATATACAAAAAAATCGACTTTACACCTAAATATAAGATTACGGAATTCTTCCAAACGTACTGTCGTTATTCCGCCAGGGCTTTATTCACCTTCAATACGTTAGAGATGGTTAGTTACCTTAAATATGTTAAACTAATGATTTGAAGCATTTCGATATCGATAACTAAATGTGTACATACAAGAAAATCGACTTTATAACTAAATATAAGATTACGGAATTCTTCTACATTCACTGCCGTTATACCGTTATGGCTTTCTATAAACTTCAGTAAGATAAAGAAGGTTAATTAACTTAAATGTGTTAAACTAATGATTTGTAGCATTTCGTTATCGATTGCTTAATGCGTATATACAACAAAAACGACTTTATACCTAAATATAGGATTACGGAACTCTTCCAAATGCAATGCCGTTAAGGCTTTTGTAGACTTCAGTAACATAAAGAGGATTAATTAATTTAAATATGTTAAACTAATGATTTGAAACATTTCGATATCGATTGCTAAATGTGCATATACAAGAAAATCGACTTTATACCTATATAAGATTACGGAATTCTTCCATATATACTGTCGTTATGACGCCATGGCTTTATATCAACTTCAATACGTTAAAGAAGGATAATTAACTTAAATATGTTAAACCAATGATTTGAAGTATTTCGATATCGATTGCTAAATGTGTATATACAACAAAATCGACTTTTTACCTAAATATAAGTTTACGGAATTCTTCCAAATGCACGGCCGTTATACCGTTAAGGCTTTACGTTAAGTTCAGTACGATAAAGAAGGTTTATTAACTTAAATATGTTAAACTAATGACTTGAAGCATTCGATATCGATTGCTAAATGCGTATATACAAAAAAATCGACTTTATACCTAAATATAAGATTACGAAATTCTTCCAAATGCACTGCCGTTATGCCGCCAAGGCTTTATGTAAACTTCAGTAAGATAAAGAAGTTAATTAACTTAAACATGTTAAACTAATGAGTTGAAGCATTCGATATCGATTGCTTAATGCGTATATACAACAAAAACGACTTTATACCTAAATATAAGATTAGGGAACTCTTCCAAATGCACTGACGTTAACGCTTTTGTAGACTTCAGTAACATAAAGAGGATTAATTAACTTAAATATGTTAAACTACTGATTTGAAACATTTCGATATCGATTGCTAAATGTGCATATACAAGAAAATCGACTTTGTACCTAAAGATGAGATTAAGGAATTCTTCCAAATGTACTTTCGTTATGCCGCCATGGCTTTGTATAAATTTCAATACGTTAACGAATGTTAATTATTTAAAAATGTTAAACTAATGATTTGAAGCATTTCGATAAAGATTGCTTAATGCATATGTACATGAAAATCGACTTTATACCTACATATAAGACTACGGAATTCTTCCAAATGTACTGTCGTTATGCTTTATATCACCTTCATTACGTTTAATAAGATGAATTAACTTAAATATGTTAAACTAATGATTTGAAGCATTTCGATATCGATTGCTAAATGCATATATACAAGAAAATAGACTTTATACCTTAATATAAGATTACGGAATTTTTCCAAATGTACTGTCGTTATGCCGCCATGGCTTTATATCAACCTCAATACGTTAAAGAAGGTTTATTAACTTAATATGTTAAAATAATGATTTAAAGCATTTCGATATCGATTGCTAAATGTGTATATACAAGAAAATCGGCTTTATACCCAAATATAAGATTACGTAATTCTTCTAAATGCGCTGCCGTTATGCCGTTAAGGTTTTTGAAGACTTCAGTAAGATAAAGAAGGTTAATTAACTTAAATATGCCAAATTAATGATTTGAAGCATTTCGATATCGATTGCTAAATGTGTATATACAAGAAAATCGACTTTATACCTAAATATAAGATTACGGAATTCTTCCAAATGTACTGTCGTTATACCGCCATGGCGTTTTATCAACCTCAATACGTTAAAGATGGTTTATTAACTTAAATATGTTAAACTAATGATTTGAAGCATTTCGATATCGATTGCTAAATGCATATATACAAGAAAATCGACTTTATACCTAAATATAAGATTACGGAATTCTTTTAAATGCTCTTCCGTTATATCGTTAAGGCTTTATGTAAACTTAAGTAAGGGAAAGAAGATTAATTAACTTAAATATGTTAAACTATTGATTTGAAGCATTTTGATAACGATTGCTTAATGCGCATATACAATAAAAAACGACTTTATACCTAAATATAAGATTACGGGGAAATTTTTCCAAATGCACTGACGTTAACGGGGTTTTATAACCCTTTAGTAACGTTAAAGAGGATGAATTAACTTAAATATGTTAAACTTTCTGATTTGAAACATTTCGATATCGATTGCTAAATGTATATACAAGAAAATCGACTTTATACCTAAAGTAAGATTAAGGAATTCTTCCAAATGTACTGTCGTTATGCCGCCATGGCTTTTATAAACCTTCAATACGTTAAAGAAAGGTTAATTAAATTTTAAAAAAGTTAAACTAATGATTTGAAGCATTTCGATAAAGATTGCTTATGATATGTACAACAAAATCGACTTTATACCTAAATATAAGACTACGGAATTCTACCAAATGTACTGTCGTTATGGCCTTTTATATCACCTTCAATTTCATTAAAGAAGATTTATTAACTTAAAAATGTTAAACTAATGATTTGAAGCATTTCGATATCGATTGCTAAATGATATATACAAGAAAATAGACTTTATACCTTAATATAAGATTACGGAATTTCTCCAAATGTACTGTCGTTATGCCGCCATGGCTTTATATCAACCTCAATACGTTAAAGAAGGTTTATTAACTTAATATGTTAAAATAATGATTTAAAGCATTTCGATATCGATTGCTAAATGTGTATATACAAGAAAATCGGCTTTATACCCAAATATAAGATTACGTAATTCTTCTAAATGCGCTGCCGTTATGCCGTTAAGGTTTTTGAAGACTTCAGTAAGATAAAGAAGGTTAATTAACTTAAATATGCCAAATTAATGATTTGAAGCATTTCGATATCGATTGCTAAATGTGTATATACAAGAAAATCGACTTTATACCTAAATATAAGATTACGGAATTCTTCCAAATGTACTGTCGTTATACCGCCATGGCGTTTTATCAACCTCAATACGTTAAAGATGGTTTATTAACTTAAATATGTTAAACTAATGATTTGAAGCATTTCGATATCGATTGCTAAATGCATATATACAAGAAAATCGACTTTATACCTAAATATAAGATTACGGAATTCTTTTAAATGCTCTTCCGTTATATCGTTAAGGCTTTATGTAAACTTAAGTAAGGGAAAGAAGATTAATTAACTTAAATATGTTAAACTATTGATTTGAAGCATTTCGATAACGATTGCTAAATGTGCATATACAATAAAATCGACTTTATACCTAAATATAAGATTACGGAATTCTTCCAAATGTACTGTCGTTATGACGTTAGGGCTTTATATAACCTTCATTACGTTAAATAAGATGAATTAACTTAAATATGTTAAACTTATTATTTGAAGCATTTCGATATCGATTGCTAAATGCATATATACAAGAAATTCGACTTTATACCTAAATGTAAGATTACGGAATTCTTCCAAATGTACTGTCGTTATGCCGCCATGGCTTTATAAAGCCTTCAGTACGTTAAAGATGGTTAATTAACTTAAATATGTTAAACTTATGATTTGAAGCATTTCGATATCGATTGCTATATGTGTATGTACAACAAAATCGACTTTATACCTAAATATAAGATTACGGAATTCTACCAAATGTACTGTCGTTATGCCGCCATGGCTTTGTATCACCTTCAATACATTAAAGAAGGTTTATTAACTTAATATGTTCAACTAATGATTTGAAGCATTTCGATATCGATTGCTAAATGAGCATATACAAGAAAATCGACTTTATACCTAAATGTAAGATTACGGAATTCCTCCAAATGTACTGTCGTTATTCCGCTATGGCTTTATATCACCTTCAATACGTTAAAGATGGTTAATAACCTTAAATATGTTAAACTAATGATTTGAAGCATTTCGAAATCGATTGCTAAATGTGTATGTACAACAAAATCGACTTTATACCTAAATATAAGATAACGGAATTCTTCTGAATGCACTACAGTTATACCGTTAAGGCTTTATGTAAACTTCAGTAAGGTAAAGAAGGTTAAATAACTTAAAAATAACTTGAAAATGTAAAACTAATGATTTGAAGCATTTCAAATACGACTCTGAAATTTATATATACAAGAAAATCGACTTTATACCTAAATATAAGATTACGGAATTCTTCCAAATGTACTGTCGTTATACCGCCATGGCGTTATATCAACCTCAATACGTTAAAGATGGTTTCTTAACTTAAATATGTTAAACTAATGATTTGAAGCATTTCGATATCGATTGCTAAATGCATATATACAAGAAAATCGACTTTATACCTAAATATAAGATTACGGAATTCTTTTAAATGCTCTTCCGTTATATCGTTAAGGCTTTATGTAAACTTAAGTGAGGGAAAGAAGATTAATTAACTTAAATATGTTAAACTAATGATTTGAAGCATTTCGATAACGATTGCTAAATGTGCATATACAATAAAATCGACTTTATACCTAAATATAAGATTACGGAATTCTTCCAAATGCTCTGCCGTTATGCCGCCAAGGCTTTATGTAAACTTCAGTTCGTTAAAGAAGGTTTATTAACTTAAATATGTTAAACAAAAGATTTGAAGCATTTCAAATACGACAGCGAAATTTATGTAAACAAGAAAATCGACTTTATACCTAAATATAAGATTACGGAATTCTTCCAAAGGTACTGTCGTTATACCGCCATGGCGTTATATCAACCTCAATACGTTAAAGATGGTTTATTAACTTAAATATGTTAAACAAATGATTTGAAGCATTTCGATATCGATTGCTAAAAAAAAAGATTTGAATTATTTCGATAAAGATTGCTTAATGCATATGTACATGAAAATCGACATTATACCTAAATATAAGACTACGGAATTCTTCCAAATGTACTGTCGTTATGACGCCAAGGCTTTATATCACCTTCATTACGTTAAATAAGATGAATTAAGATTACGGCATTCTTCCAAATGTACTGTCGTTATGCTGCCATGGCTTTATATCACCTTCAGTACGTTAAAGATGGTTAATTAACTTAAATATGTTAAACTGATGATTTAAAGCATTTCGATATCGATTGCTAAATGTGTATGTACAAGAAAATCGACCTTATACCTAAATATAAGATTACGGAATTCTTCCAAATGTACTGTCGTTATGACGTTAGGGCTTTATATCACCTTCAATACGTTAGAGATGGTTAATTACCTTAAATATGTTAAACTAATGATTTGAAGCATTTCGATATCGATAACTAAATGTGTACATACAAGAAAATCGACTTTATAACTAAATATAAGATTACGGAATTCTTCTACATGCACTGCCGTTATACCGTTATGGCTTTATATAAACTTCTGTAAGATAAAGAAGGTTAATTAACTTAAATGTGTTAAACTAATGATTTGTAGCATTTCGTTATCGATTGCTTAATGCGAATATACAACAAAAACAACTTTATACCTAAATATAGGATTACGGAACTCTTTCAAATGCACTGCCGTTAAGGCTTTTGTAGACTTCAGTAACATAAAGAGGATTAATTAATTTAAATATGTTAAACTAATGATTTGAAACATTTCTATATCGATTGCTAAATGTGCATATACAAGAAAATCGACTTTATACCTAAATATAAGATTATGGAATTCTTCCATATATACTGTCGTTATGACGCCATGGCTTTATATCAACTTCAATACGTTAAAGAAGAATAATTAACTTAAATATGTTAAACCAATGATTTGAAGTATTTCGATATCGATTGCTAAATGTGTATATACAACAAAATCGACTTTTTACCTAAATATAAGTTTACGGAATTCTTCCAAATGCACGGCCGTTATACCGTTAAGGCTTTACGTTAAGTTCAGTAAGATAAAGAAGGTTTATTAACTTAAATATGTTAAACTAATGAGTTGAAGCATTCGATATCGATTGCTAAATGCGTATATACAAAAAAATCGACTTTATACCTAAATATAAGATTACGGAATTCTTCCAAATGCACTGCCGTTATGCCGCCAAGGCTTTATGTAAACTTCAGTAAGATAAAGAGGATTAATTAACTTAAATATGTTAAACTAATGATTTGAAACATTTCGATATCGATTGCTAAATGTGCATATACAAGAAAATCGACTTTATACCTAAAGATGAGATTAAGGAATTCTTCCAAATGTACTGTCGTTATGCCGCCATGGCTTTGTATAAATTTCAATACGTTAACGAATGTTAATTATTTAAAAATGTTAAACTAATGATTTGAAGCATTTCGATAAAGATTGCTTAATGCATATGTACATGAAAATCGACTTTATACCTAAATATAAGACAACGGAATTCTTCCAAATGTACTGTCGTTATGCTTTATATCACCTTCATTACGTTAAATAAGATGAATTAACTTAAATATGTTAAACTAATGATTTAAAGCATTTCGATATCGATTGCTAAATGCATATATACAAGAGAATAGACTTTATACCTTAATATAAGATTACGGAATTTTTCCAAATGTACTGTCGTTATGCCGCCATGGCTTTATATCAACCTCAATACTTTAAAGATGGTTTATTAACTTAAATATGTTAAACTAATGATTTGAAGCATTTCGATATCGATTGCTAAATGTGTATGTACAACAAAATCGACTTTATACCTAAATATAAGATTACGGAATTCTTCCAAATGTACTGTCGTCATGACGTTAAGGCTTTATATAACCTTCATTACGTTAAATAAGATGAATTAACTTAAATATGTTAAACTTATTATTTGAAGCATTTCAATATCGATTGCTAAATGCATATATACAAGAAAATCGACTTTATACCTAAATATAAGATTACGACATTCTTCCAAATGTACTGTCGTTATGCCGCCATGGCTTTATAAAGCCTTCAGTACGTTAAAGATGGTTAAATAACTTAAATATGTTAAACTTATGATTTGAAGCATTTCGATATCGATTGATATATGTGTATGTACAACAAAATCGACTTTATACCTAAATATAAGATTACGGAATTCTTCCAAATTTACTGTCGTTATGCCGCCATGGCTTTGTATCACCTTCAATACGTTAAAGAAGGTTTATTAACTTAATATGTTAAACTAATGATTTGAAGCATTTCGATATCGATTGCTAAATGAGCATATACAAGAAAATCGACTTTATACCTAAATGTAAGATTACGGAATTCCTCCAAATGTACTGTCGTTATTCCGCTATGGCTTTATATCACCTTCAATACGTTAAAGATGGTTAATAACCTTAAATATGTTAAACTAATGATTTGAAGCATTTCAAATACGACTGCGAAATTTATATATACATGAAAATCGACTTTATACCTAAATATAAGATTACGGAATTCTTCCAAATGTACTGTCGTTATACCGCCATGGCGTTATATCAACCTCAATACGTTAATATGTTAAAATAATGATTTAAAGCATTTCGATATCGATTGCTAAATGTGTATGTACAAGAAAATCGACTTTATACCTAAATATAAGATAACGGAATTCTTCTGAATGCACTACAGTTATACCGTTAAGGCTTTATGTAAACTTCAGTAAGGTAAAAAAGTTTAAATAACTTAAAAATAACTTGAAAATGTAAAACTAATGATTTGAAGCATTTTGATACCGATTGCTAAATGTGTGTATACAAGAAAATCGGCTTTATACCCAAATATAAGATTACGTAATTCTTCTAAATGCACTGCCGTTATGCCGTTAAGGTTTTTGAAGACTTCAGTAAGATAAAGAAGGTTAATTAACTTAAATATGCCAAACTAATGATTTGAAGCATTTCGATATCGATTGCTAAATGTGTATATACAAGAAAATCGACTTTCTACCTAAATATAAGATTACGGAATTCTTTTAAATGCACTGCCGTTATACCGCTAAGGCTTTATATAAACTTCAGTAAGGTAAAGAAGATTAATTAACTTAAATATATTGAACTAATGATTTGAAGCATTTCTATATCGATTGCTAAATGTGTATATACAAGAAAATCGACTTTATACCTAAATATAAGATTACGGAATTCTTCCAAATGTACTGTCGTTATGCCGCCATGGCTTTGTATCACCCTCAATACGTTAAAGAAGGTTTATTAACTTAAATGTGTTAAACAAAAGATTTGAAGCATTTCAAATACGACTGCGAAATTTATATATACAAGAAAATCGACTTTATACCTAAATATAAGATTACGGAATTCTTCCAAATGTACTGTCGTTATACCGCCGTGGCGTTATATCAACCTCAATACGTTAAAGATGGTTTATTAACTTAAATATGTTAAACTAATGATTTAAAACATTTCGATATCGATTGCTAAATGCATATATACAAGAAAATCGACTTTATACCTAAATATAAGATTACGGAATTCTTTTAAATGCTCTGCCGTTATATCGTTAAGGCTTTATGTAAACTTAAGTAAGGGAAAGAAGATTAATTAACTTAAATATGTTAAACTAATGATTTGAAGCATTTCGATAACGATTGCTAAATGTGCATATACAATAAAATCGACTTTATACCTAAATATAAGACAACGGAATTCTTCCAAATGTACTGTCGTTATGCTTTATATCACCTTCATTACGTTAAATAAGATGAATTAACTTAAATATGTTAAACTAATGATTTAAAGCATTTCGATATCGATTGCTAAATGCATATATACAAGAAAATAGACTTTATACCTTAATATAAGATTACGGAATTTTTCCAAATGTACTGTCGTTATGCCGCCATGGCTTTATATCAACCTCAATACGTTAAAGATGGTTTATTAACTTAAATATGTTAAACTAATGATTTGAAGCATTTCGATATCGATTGCTAAATGTGTATGTACAAAAAAATCGACTTTATACCTAAATATAAGATTACGGAATTCTTCCAAATGTACTGTCGTTATGACGTTAGGGCTTTATATAACCTTCATTACGTTAAATAAGATGAATTAACTTAAATATGTTAAACTTATTATTTGAAGCATTTCGATATCGATTGCTAAATGAGCATATACAAGAAAATCGACTTTATACCTAAATGTAAGATTACGGAATTCCTCCAAATGTACTGTCGTTATTCCGCTATGGCTTTATATCACCTTCAATACGTTAAAGATGGTTAATAACCTTAAATATGTTAAACTAATGATTTGAAGCATTTCAAATACGACTGCGAAATTTATATATACATGAAAATCGACTTTATACCTAAATATAAGATTACGGAATTCTTCCAAATGTACTGTCGTTATGCCGCCATGGCTTTGTATCACCCTCAATACGTTAAAGAAGGTTTATTAACTTAAATGTGTTAAACAAAAGATTTGAAGCATTTCAAATACGACTGCGAAATTTATATATACAAGAAAATCGACTTTATACCTAAATATAAGATTACGGAATTCTTCCAAATGTACTGTCGTTATACCGCCGTGGCGTTATATCAACCTCAATACGTTAAAGATGGTTTGTTAACTTAAATATGTTAAACTAATGATTTAAAACATTTCGATATCGATTGCTAAATGCATATATACAAGAAAATCGACTTTATACCTAAATATAAGATTACGGAATTCTTTTAAATGCTCTGCCGTTATATCGTTAAGGCTTTATGTAAACTTAAGTAAGGGAAAGAAGATTAATTAACTTAAATATGTTAAACTAATGATTTGAAGCATTTCGATAACGATTGCTAAATGTGCATATACAATAAAATCGACTTTATACCTAAATATAAGACAACGGAATTCTTCCAAATGTACTGTCGTTATGCTTTATATCACCTTCATTACGTTAAATAAGATGAATTAACTTAAATATGTTAAACTAATGATTTAAAGCATTTCGATATCGATTGCTAAATGCATATATACAAGAAAATAGACTTTATACCTTAATATAAGATTACGGAATTTTTCCAAATGTACTGTCGTTATGCCGCCATGGCTTTATATCAACCTCAATACGTTAAAGATGGTTTATTAACTTAAATATGTTAAACTAATGATTTGAAGCATTTCGATATCGATTGCTAAATGTGTATGTACAAAAAAATCGACTTTATACCTAAATATAAGATTACGGAATTCTTCCAAATGTACTGTCGTTATGACGTTAGGGCTTTATATAACCTTCATTACGTTAAATAAGATGAATTAACTTAAATATGTTAAACTTATTATTTGAAGCATTTCGATATCGATTGCTAAATGGCATATACAAGAAAATCGACTTTATACCTAAATATAAGATTACGGAATTCTTCCAAATGTACTGTCGTTATGCCGCCATGGCTTTATAAACCTTCAATACGTTAAAGATGGTTAATAACCTTAAATATGTTAAACTAATGATTTGAAGCATTTCAAATACGACTGCGAAATTTATATATACATGAAAATCGACTTTATACCTAAATATAAGATTACGGAATTCTTCCAAATGTACTGTCGTTATACCGCCATGGCGTTATATCAACCTCAATACGTTAATATGTTAAAATAATGATTTAAAGCATTTCGATATCGATTGCTAAATGTGTATGTACAAGAAAATCGACTTTATACCTAAATATAAGATAACGGAATTCTTCTGAATGCACTACAGTTATACCGTTAAGGCTTTATGTAAACTTCAGTAAGGTAAAAAAGGTTAAATAACTTAAAAATAACTTGAAAATGTAAAACTAATGATTTGAAGCATTTTGATACCGATTGCTAAATGTGTGTATACAAGAAAATCGGCCTTATACCCAAATATAAGATTACGTAATTCTTCTAAATGCACTGCCGTTATGCCGTTAAGATTTTTGAAGACTTCAGTAAGATAAAGAAGGTTAATTAACTTAAATATGCCAAACTAATGATTTGAAGCATTTCGATATCGATTGCTAAATGTGTATATACAAGAAAATCGACTTTATACCTAAATATAAGATTACGGAATTCTTTTAAATGCACTGCCGTTATACCGCTAAGGCTTTATATAAACTTCAGTAAGGTAAAGAAGATTAATTAACTTAAATATATTGAACTAATGATTTGAAGCATTTCTATATCGATTGCTAAATGTGTATATACAAGAAAATCGACTTTATACCTAAATATAAGATTACGGAATTCTTCCAAATGTACTGTCGTTATGCCGCCATGGCTTTGTATCACCCTCAATACGTTAAAGAAGGTTTACTAACTTAAATATGTTAAACAAAAGATTTGAAGCATTTCAAATACGACTGCGAAATTTATATATACAAGAAAATCGACTTTATACCTAAATATAAGATTACGGAATTCTTCCAAATGTACTGTCGTTATACCGCCGTGGCGTTATATTAACCTCAATACGTTAAAGATGGTTTATTAACTTAAATATGTTAAACTAATGATTTGAAGCATTTCGATATCGATTGCTAAATGCATATATACAAGAAAATCGACTTTATACCTAAATATAAGATTACGGAATTCTTTTAAATGCTCTGCCGTTATATCGTTAAGGCTTTATGTAAACTTAAGTAAGGGAAAGAAGATTAATTAACTTAAATATGTTAAACTAATGATTTGAAGCATTTCGATAACGATTGCTAAATGTGCATATACAATAAAATCGACTTTATACCTAAATATAAGATTACGGAATTCTTCCAAATGCACTGCCGTTATGCGGCCAAGGCTTTACGTAAACTTCAGTTCGTTAAAGAAGGTTTATTAACTTAAATATGTTAAACAAAAGATTTGAAGCATTTCAAATACGACTGCGAAATTTATATATACAAGAAAATATACTTTATACCTAAATATAAGATTACGGAATTTTTCCAAATGTACTGTCGTTATGCCGCCATGGCTTTATATCAACCTCAATACGTTAAAGATGGTTTATTAACTTAAATATGTTAAACTAATGATTTGAACCTTTTTTATATCGATAACTAAATGTGTATATACAAGAAAATCGACTTTATAACTAAATATAAGATTACGGAATTCTTCTACATGCACTGCCGTTATACCGTTATGGCTTTATATAAACTTCAGTAAGATAAAGAAGGTTAATTAACTTAAATGTGTTAAACTAATGATTTGTAGCATTTCGTTATCGATTGCTTAATGCGTATTTACAACAAAAACGACTTTATACCTAAATATAAGATTACGGAACTCTTCCAAATGCACTGCCGTTAAGGCTTTTGTAGACTTCAGTAACATAAAGAGGATTAATTAACTTAAATATGTTAAACTAATGATTTGAAATATTCCGATATCGATTGCTAAATGTGCATATGCAAGAAAATCGACTTTATACTTAACTATAAGATTACGGAATTCTTCCAAATGTACTGTCGTTATGCCGCCATGGCTTTGTATCACCTTCTATACGTTAAAGAAGGTTTATTAACTTAATATGTTAAACTAATGATTTGAAGCATTTCGATATCGATTGCTAAATGAGCATATACAAGAAAATCGACTTTATACCTAAATATAAGATTACGGGATTCTTCCAAATGTACTGTGGTTATGCCGCCATAGCTTTGTATCACCTTCAACACGTTAAAGAAGGTTTATTAACTTAATATGTTAAACTTATGATTTGAAGCACTTCGATATCGATTGCTAAATGAGCATATACAAGAAAATCGACTTTATACCTAAATATAAGATTACGGAATTCTTCCAAATGTACTGTCGTTATGCCGCCATGGCTTTATATCACCTTCAATACGTTAAAGATGGTTAATTACCTTAAATATGTTAAACGAATGATTTGAAGCATTTCGATATCGATTGCTAAATGTGTATGTATAACAAAATCGACTTTATACCTAAATATAAGATAACGGAATTCTTCTGAATGCTCTGCAGTTATACCGTTAAGGCTTGATGTATACTTCAGTAAGGTAAAGAAGGTTAAATAACTTAAAAATAACTTGAAAATGTAAAACTATGAGTTGAAGCATTTCGATATCGATTGCTAAATGCGTATATACAAGAAAATCGGCTTTATACCCAAATATAAGATTACATAATTCTTCTAAATGCGCTGCCGTTATGCCGTTAGAGTTTTTGAAGACTTCAGAAAGATAAAGAAGGTTAATTAACTTAAATATGCCAAACTAATGATTTGAAGCATTTCGATATCGATTGCTAAATGCGTATATACAAGAAAATCGACTTTATACCTAAATATAAGATTACGGAATTCTTTTAAATGCACTGCCGTTATACCGTTAAGGCTTTATGTAAACTTCAGTAAGGTAAAGAAGATTAATTAACTTAAATATATTGAACTAATGATTTGAAACATTTCGATATCGATTGCTAAATATTTATATACAAGAAAATCGACTTTATACCTAAATATAAGATTACGGAATTCTTCCAAATGCACTGCCGTTATACCGCCAAGGCTTTATGTAAACTTCAGTTCGTTAAAGAAGGTTTATTAACTTAAATATGTTAAACGAAAGATTTGAAGCATTTCAAATACGATTGCGAAATGTATATATACAAGAAAATCGACTTTATACCTAAATATAAGATTAAGAAATTCTTCTAAATGCACTGCCGTCATACCGTTAAGGCTTTATGTAAACTCCAGTACAATAAAGTAAGCTAATTAACTTAAATATGTTAAACTAATGATTTGAAGCATTTCGATATCGATTGCTTAATGCATATATACATGAAAATCGACTTTATACCTAAATATAAGTCTACGAAATTCTTCCAAATGTACTGACGTTATGACGCCATGGCTTTATACCAACTTCAATACGTTAAAGAAGGATAATTAACTTAAATATGTTAAACCAATGATTTGAAGCATTTCGATATCGATTGCTAAATGTGTATGTACAACAAAATCGACTTTATACCTAAATATAAGACAACGGAATTCTTCTGAATGCACTGCAGTTATACCGTTAAGGCTTTATGTAAACTTCAGTAAGGTAAGAAGGTTAAATAACTTAAAAATAACTTGAAAATGTAAAACTAATGATTTTAAGCATTTCGATATCGATAGCTAAATGCGTATATACAACAAAAACGACTTTATACCTAAACATAAGATTACGGAATTCTTCCAAATGCACTGCCGTTAAGGCTTTTGTAGACTTCAGTAACACAAAGAGGATTAATTAACTTAAATATGTTAAACCATTGATTTGAAACATTCCGACATCGATTGCTAAATGTGCATATACAAGAAAATCGACTTTATACCTAAATATAAGATTACGGAATTCTTTCAAATGTACTGTTATTATGCCGCCATGGCTTTGTTTAAATTTCACTACGTTAAAGATGTTAATTATTTAAATATGTTAAAATAATGGTTTTAAGCATTTCGATAGCGATTGCTAAATGTTTAAATACAAGAAAATCGACTTTATACCTAAATATAAGATTAAGAAATTCTTCTAAATGCACTGCCGTCATACCGTTATGGCTTTATGTAAACTTCAGTACGATAAAGTAGGCTAATTAACTTAGATATGTTAAACTAATGATTTGAAGCATTTCGCTATCGATTCCTTAATGCATATATAAATGAAAATCGACTCTATACCTATATATAAGACTACGGAATTTTTCCAAATGTACGGTGATTATGACGCCACGGCTTTATGTCAACTTCAATACGTTAAAGAAGGATAATTAACTTAAATATGTTACACCAATGATTTGAAGCATTTCGATATCGATTGCTAAATGTGTTATACCGTTAAGGCTTTATGTAAACTTCAGTAAGGTAAAGAAGGTTAAATAACTTAAAAATAACTTGAAAACGTAAAACTAATGATTTGAAGCATTTCGATATCGATAGCTAAATGGGTATATACAAGAAAATCGACTTTATAACTAAATATAAGATTACGGAATTCTTCTACATGCACTGTCGTTATGCCGCCATGGCTTGGTATAAATTTCAATGCGTTAACGAATGTTAATTAACTTAAATATGTTAAACTAATGATTTGAAGCATTTCGATATCGATTGCTAAATGCGTATGTACAACAAAATCGACTTTTTACTTAAAAATAAGATTACGGAATTCTTCCACATGTACTGCCGTTAATAAAAGATTACGGAATTCACCCAATCATACTGCCGTTATGCCGTTATGGCTTTATGTAAATTTCAGTAAGATAAAGAAGGTTAATTAGCCTAAATATGCTAAACCAGTTATTTGAAGCATTTCGATATCGATTGTTAAATGCGTATGTACTACAAAATCAACTTTATACCTAAATATAAGATTACCGAATTCTTCTAAACGCACTGTCGTTATGCCGCCAAGGCTTTATATCACCTTCATTACGTTAAAAAAGATGAATTAATTTAAATATGTTAAACTAATGATTTGAAGCACTTCGATATCGATTGCTAAATGCATATATACAAGAAAATCGACTTTATACTTAATATAAAATTACGAAATTCTTCCAAATTTACTATCGTTATACCGCCATGGCTTTATATCACCTTCAATACGTTAAAGATGGTTAATTAACTTAAATATGTTAAACTAATGATTTGAAGCATTTCGATATCGAGTGCTAAATGTGTACTTACAACAAAATTGACTTTATACCTAAATATAAGATTACGGAATTCTTCCAAATGTACTGTCGTTATACCGCCATGGCTTTATATCACCCTCAATACGTTAAAAATGGTTAATTAACTTAAATATGTTAAACTAATGCTTTGAAGCATTTCGATATCGATTGCTAAATGTGTACATAAAAGAAAATCGACTTTATACCTAAATATAAGATAACGGAATTCTTTTAAATGCACTGCCGTTATACCGTTAAGGCTTTATGTAAACTTCAGTAAGGTAAAGAAGTTTAATTAGCTTAAATATATTGAACTAATGATTTGAAGCATTTCGATGTCGATTGCTAAATGTGTATATACAAGATAATCGACTTTATACCTAAAAATAAGAGTACGGAATTCATCCAAATGCACTGCCGTTATGCCGCCAAGGCTTTATGTAAACTTCAGTACGATAAAGTAGGCTAATTAACTTAAATATGTTAAACTAATGATTTGAAGCATTTCGATTTCGTTTGCTTAATGCATACATACATGAAAATCGACTTTATACCTAAATATAAGACTACGGAATTCTTCCAAATGTACTGTCGTTATGCCGCCATGGCTTTATGTTAACTTCAGTGCGTTAAAGGAGCTTTATTAACTTAAATATGTTTAAATAATGATGCGAAGCATTTCGATATCCAATGCTAAAGGAGTATATACATGAAAATCGAATATATACCTAAACATAAGACTACGGAATTCTTCTACATGCACTGCCTTAATGGCGCCATAGCTTAATGTTACCTTCAGTGCGTTAATTAAGCTTAATTATCTTAAATATGTTAAAATTATGATTTGAAGCATTTGTGTATATACAAGAAAATCGAATTTATGCCTAAACATATGATAACGGAGTTCTTCCAAATGTACTGTCGTTATGCCGCCATGTCTTTATGTTAACTTCAGTTCGTTAAAGAATTTTTATTAACTCAAATATGTTAAACTAATGATTTGAAGCATTTCGATATCGCTTGCTAAATGTGTATATACAAGAAAATCGAATTTATACCCAAACATAAGATTACGGAATTCTTCCAAATGTACTGTCGTTATGCCGCTATGGCCTTATATAAACTTCAATACGTTAAAGAAGGTTAATTAACTTAAATATGTTAAAATAATGATTTGAAGCATTTCGATATCGAATGCTAAATGTTTATATACATAAATTCAATTTTGTACCTGAATATAAGATTACAGAATTCTTCTAAATGCACTGCCGTTAAGCCGCCATGGCTTTATGCCAACTTCAGTTCGTTAAAGAATTTTTATTAACTCAAATATGTTAAACTAATGATTTGAAGCTGTTCGATATCGATTGCTAAAGGTGAATATACAAGAAAATCGACATTATACCTAAATATAAGATAACGGAGTTCTTCTCAATGCACTGCCGTTTTGCCGCCAAGGCTTTATGTAAACTTCAGTAAGGTAAAGAAGTTTAATTAGCTTAAATATATTGAACTAATGATTTGAAGCATTTCGATATCGATTTCTAAATGTGTATATACAAGATAATCGACTTTATACCTAAAAATAAGAGTACGGAATTCTTCCAAATGCACTGCCGTTATGCCGCCAAGGCTTTATGCAAACTTCAGTACGATAAAATAGGCTAATTAACATAAATATGTTAAACTAATGATTTGAAGCATCTCGATATCGATTGCTTAATGCATATATACATGAAAATAGAATTTCTACCTAAATATAAGACTACGGAATTCTTCCAAATGTACTGTCGTTATGCCGCCATGGCTTTATGTTAACTTCAGTGCGTTAAAGAAGCCTTATTAACTTAAATATGTTAAAATAATGATTTGAAGCATTTCGATATCGCTTGCTAAGTATCGAAGATTAAGATTACGGAATTCTTTTAAATGCACTGCCGTTATGCCGCCATGGCTTAATGTTAACTTCAGTGCGTTAATTAAGCCTTATTAACTTAAATATGTTAAACAAATGTTTATATACAAAAAAATCGACTACATACCTAAATATAAGAAACGGATTTCTTCTGAATGCACTGCAGTTATACTGTTAAGGCTTTATGTAAGCTTCAGTAAGGTAAAGAAGGTTAAATAACTTAAAAATAACTTGAAAATGTAAAACTAATGATTTGAAGCATTTCGATGTCGATTGCTAAATGTGTATATACAAGAAAATAGGCTTTATTTTTTTTTTTTTTGTATATACACATTTAGCATTGGATATCGGAAAGCTTCAAATCGTTAATTTAACATATTTTAGTTAATAAACCTTCTTTAACATATTGAAGTTGATATAAAGCCATAGCGGCATAACGACAATACATTTGGAAGAATTTCGTAATTTTATATTTAGGTATATAGTCGATTTTCTTGTATATATGCATTAGGCTATCGATTTCGAAATGCTTCAAATAACTGGTGTAACAAATCTAAGTTAGTAAACCTTCTTTAACGAACTGAAGTTAACATTAAGCCATAACGGCATAACGGCAGTGCATTTAGAAGAATTCCGTAGTCTTATATTAAGGTATAAAGTCGATTTTGTTGTATATACACATTTAACATTGGATATCGAAATGCTTCACATCATTATTTAACATATTTAAGTTAATAACCTTCTTTAACATATTGAAGGTTTATATAAAGCCATAGCGGCATAACGACAATACATTTGGAAGAATTCCGTAATCTTTTTATTTAGGTATACAGTCGATTTTCTTTTTATATACACATTAAGTAATCGATATCGAGACGCATCAACTCATTAGCTTAACATAAGAAGCTGGCATAAAGCCATGGCGGCTTAACGGCAGTGCATGTAGAAGGATTCCCTAGTCTTATATTTAGGTATAAAGTCGATTTTTTGTATATACACATTTACTTGATATCGAAATGCTTCACATCTTTATTTAACATATTTAGTTAATAACTTCTTTAAGAATGAAGTTTAATAAAGCCATGGCGGCATAACGGCAGTCATTGAAGAATTCCGTAATCTTATATTTAGGTATAAATTCGATTTTTTGTATATACACATTAAGTATCGATATCGAAACTCAAACAATTCATTAGCCTTAACATGAAGTTTATCATAAAGCCATGGCGGCTTAACGGCAGTGCATGTAGAAGAATTCCCTATCTTATATTTAGGTATAAATTCGATTTTCTTGTATATACACATTTAGCATCGATATCGAAATGCTTCAAATCATTTTGTTTAACATATTTATGTTAATGAACCTTCTTTAACGTATTGAAGTTTACATAAAGCCATGGCGGCATAACGGCAGTGCATGTAGAAGAATTCCGTAATCTTATATTTAGGTATAAAGTCGATTTTCTTGTATATACACATTTAGCAATCGATATCGAAATGCTTCAAATCATTAGTTTAACATATTTAAGTTAATTAACCTTCTTTAACGTATTGAAGGTTTATATAAATCTATGGCGGCATAACGACAGTACATTTGGAAGAATTACCCTAATCTTATATTTAGGTATAAAATCGGATTTTCCCCCTTCTTATATTTGATTAAATTTGATTTTCGAAAATTTGCCTTCAAATTTAACATTAGTTTAACATATTTTAAGTTAATAACCTTCTTTAACGTACTTTAAGTTTATATAAAGCCATAACGGCATAAAGCAGTACATTTAGGGAAAAATTCCGTAATATTATATTCACGGGATAAATCGATTTTCTTGCATATATACATTAAGCAATCGATATTTGAAATGCTTCAAATCATGGTTTAACATATTTAAGTTAATAAACCCTTTTCTTTAAATTACTGAAGTTACATAAAGCCATAACGGCATAACAGCAGTGCATTTAGAAGAATTCCGTTATCTTATATTTAGGTATAAATCGATTTTCTTGTATATACACATTTAGCAATCGATATCGAAAAGCTTCAAATCATTAGTTTAACATATTCTAGTTAATTTACTTCTTTATCTTACTGAAGTCTACATAAAGCCATAACGGCATAACAGCAGTACCTTTAGAAGAATTCCGTTATCTTATATTTAGGTATAAATCGATTTTCTTGTATATATGCATTAAGCAATCGATATCGAAATGCTTCAAATCATTAGTTTAACATATTCAAGTTAAGTTACTTCTTTATCTTACTGAAGTCTACATAAAGCCTTAACGGTATAACGGCAGTGCATTTAAAAGAATTCCGTTATCTTATATTTAGGTATAAAGTCGTTTTTCTTGTATATACTCATTTAGCAATCGATATCGAAATGCTTCAAATCATTAGTTTAACATATTCAAGTTAATTTACTTCTTTATCTTACTGAAGTCTACATAAAGCCTTAACGGTATAACGGCAGTGCATTTAGAAGAATTCCGTTAACTTATATTTAGGTATAAAGTCGATTTGCTTGTATATACTCATTTAGCAATCGATAACGAAATGCTTCAAATCATTAGATTAGCATATTTAAGTAAATTGACTTTCTTTAACGTACTGAAATTTATATAAAGCCACAACGGCATAACGGCAGTGCATTTAGAAGAATTGCGTAATCTTATACTTAGGTATGACTTCGATTTTCTTGTATATACTCATTTAACAATGGATATCGAAGTGCTTCAAATCGTTAGTTGAACACATTTAAGTTAACTAAACCTCTTTATCTTACTGAAGTCTACAAAAGCCTTAACGGCATAACGACAGTGCCTTTAGCAGAATTATGTTATCTTATATTAAGATATAAAGTCGATTTTGTTGTATATACTCATTTAGCAATCGATATCGAAATGCTTCAAATCATTAGTTTAACATATTTAAGTTAATAAAGCTTCTTTAACGAACTGAAGTTGGCATAAATCCATGGCGGCATAACGGCAGTGCATTTAGAAGAATTCCGTAATCTTATATTTAGGTATAAAGTCGATTTTCTTGTATATACACATTTAGCAATCGATATCGAAATGCTTCACATCATTAGTTTGACATATTTAAGTTAATAAAGCTTCTTTAACGAACTGAAGTTGGCATAAATCCATGGTGGCATAACGGCAGTGCATTTGGAAGAATTCCGTAATCTTATATTTAGGTATAAAGTCGATTTTCTTGTATATACACATTTCGCAATCGATATCGAAATGCTTCAAATCAGTAGTTTAACATATTTAAGTTAATAATCATTCTTTATCTTACTGAAGTTTACATAAAGCCATGGCGGCATAACGGCAGTGCATTTGGGAGAATTCCGTAATCCTATATTTAGGTATAAAGTCGATTTTGTTGTATACACACATTTAGCAATGGATATCGAAATGCTTCAAATCATTACTTTAATATATTTAACTTAATTAACCTTCTTTATCTTACTGAAGTTTACATAAAGCCATGGCGGCATAACGGCAGTGCATTTAGAAGAATTCCGTAATCTTATATTTTGGTATAAAGTCGATTTTGTTGTATATACACATTTAGCAATGGATATCGAAATGCTTCAAATCATTAGTTTAACATATTTAAGTTAATTAACCATCTTTAACATATCTGAAGTTGACATAAAGCCATGGCGGCATAACAACAGTACATTTGGAAGAATTCCGTAATCTTATATTTAGGTATAAAGTCGATTTTCTTGTATATATGCATTTAGCAATCGGGTATTTGAAATGCTTCAAATAACGTTTAACATATTTAAGTTAATAAACCTTCTTAACAACTGAAGTTAACATAAAGCCATAACGGCATAACAGCAGTGCATTTAGAAGAATTCCGTAATCTTATATTTAGGTATTAAGTCGATTTTCTTGTATATATGCATTAAGCAATCGATTTCGAAATGCTTCAAATAACCAGTTAAACATATTTAAGTTAATAAACCTTCTCTAACGAACTGAAGTTAACACAAAGCCATAACGGCATAACAGCAGTGCATTTAGAAGAATTCCGTAATCTTATATTTAGGTATAAATCGATTTTCTTGTATATACACATTTAGCAATCGATATCGAAATGCTTCAAATCATTAGTTTAACATATTTAAGTTAATTTACTTCTTTATCTTACAGAAGTCTACATAAAGCCTTAACGGTATAACAGCAGTGCATTTAAAAGAATTCCGTTATCTTATATTTAGGTATAAAGTCGATTTTCTTGTATACACATTAAGCAATCGATATCGAAATGCTTCAAATCATTAGTTTAAGATATTTAAGTTCATAAAAATTCTTTAACGAACTGAAGTTGGCATAACGGTTATCTTATATTTAGGTATAAAGTCGGTTTTGTTGTATATACGCATTTAGCAATCGACATCGAAATGCTACAAATTACTGGTTAAGCATATTTAGGTTAATTAACCTGCTTTATCTTACTGTAGTTTATATAAAGTTATAACGGCATAACGGCAGTGCATTTAGAAGAATTACGTAATCATATACTTAGGTATGAATTCGATTTTCTTGTATATACTCATTTAACAATCGATATTGAAATGCTTCAAATCGTTAGTTTAACATATTTAAATTAACTAAACCTCTTTATCTTACTGAAGTCTACAAAAGCCTTAACGGCATAACGACAGTGCCTTTAGCAGAAATATGTTATCTTATATTAAGATATAAAATCGATTTTGTTGTATATACTCATTTAGCAATCGATATCGGAATGCTTCAAATCATTAATTTAGCATATTTAAGTAAACTAACCTTCTTTAACGTACTGAAATTTATATAAAGCCATAACGGCATAACGGCAGTGCATTAAGAAGAATTACGTAATCTTGTACTTAGGTATGAATTCGATTTTCTTGTATATACTCATTTAGCAATCGATATCGAAATGCTTCAAATATATTTAAGTTTACTAAACCTCTTTATCTTACTGAAGTCTACAAAAGCCTTAACGGCATAACGACAGTGCCTTTAACGGAATTATGTTATCTTATATTAAGATATAAAGTCGATTTTGTTGTATATACCCATTTAGCAATCGATATCGAAATGCCTCAAATCATTAGTTTAACATATTTAAGTTAATAATACTACTTTAACGAACTAAAGTTGGCATAAAGCCATGGCGGCATAACGGCGGTGCATTTAGAAGAATTCCGTAACCTTATATTTAGGTATTAAGTCGATTTTCTTGTATATACACATTAAGCAATCGATATCGAAATGCTTCAAATCATTAGTTTAACATAGTAAGTTAATAAACATTTTTAAGCTTACTGAAGTCTACAAAAAGCCTTACTGGTATAACGGCAGTGCATTTAGGAGAATTCCATAATCTTATATTTAGGTATAAAGTCGATTTTCTTGCATATATGCTTTTAGCAATCGATATCGAAATGCTGCAAATAACTGGTTTAACATATTTAAGTTAATTCACTTTCTTTAATGAACTGGAGTTAACATAAAGCCATAACGGCAGTGCAATTGGAAGAATTTCGTAGTCTATTATTTAGGCATAAAGCCGATTTTTTTGTATAAACACCTTTTGCAATCGATATCGAAATGCTTCAAATAACTGGTTTACCATATTTGGGTTAATTAACCTACTTTATCTTGCTGAAGTTTACATAAAGCCTTAACGGTATAACGGCAGTGCATTTAGAAGAATTCCGTAATCTTATATTTAAGTATAAATTCTATTTTCTTGTATATACACATTTCGCAATCGATATCGAAATGCTTCAAATCTTTAGTTTAACATATTTAAGTTAATAAACTTTGTTTAGCTTACTGAAGTCTACAAAAGCCTTAACGGCATAACGGCAGTGCATTTATGAGAATTCCGTAATCTTATATTTAGGTATAAAGTCGATTTTCTTGTATATACGCATTTAGCAATCGATATCGAAATGCTTCAAATCATTAGTTTATCATATTTAAGTTAATAAACTTTGTTTAGCTTACTGAAGTCTACAAAAGCCTTAACGGCATAACGGCAGTGCATTTATGAGAATTCCGTAATCTTATATTTAGGTGTATAGTCGATTTCGATATACACATTTAGCAAACGATATCGAAATGCTTCAAATAATTAGTTTAACATATTTAAGTTAACTAACCGTCTTTATCTTTCTGAAGCCTACAAAAGCCTTAACGGCATAACGGCAGTGCATTTAGAAGAATTCCGTAATTTTATCTTTAGGTATAAAGTCGATTTTTTTGTATTTACACATTTAGCAATCAATATCGAAATTCTTCAAATCATTAGTTTAACATATTTAAGTTAATTAACCTTCTTTAACGTATTGAAGGTGATATAAAGCCATGGCGGCATAAGGACAGTATATTTGGAAGAATTCCGTAATCTTACGTTTAGGTATAAAGTCGACTTTCCTGTATATATGCATTAAACAATCGATATCGAAATGCTTTAAATAACTGGTTTACCATATTTAAGTTAATAAACCTTCTTTAACAAACTGAAGTTAACTTAAAGCCATAACGGCACAACGGCATAACCGCAGTGCATTTAGAAGAATCCCGAAAGCTTATTTTTAGGTATAAATTCGATTTTCTTGTATTTGCACATTTAGCAATCGATATCGAAATGCTTCAAATCATTAGTTCAACAAATTTAAGTTAATAAACCTTCTTTAGCGAACTGAAGTTGGCATAATGCTATTTGGGCATAACGCAGTGTATTTAGAAGAATTCCGTAATCTTATATTAAGATATAAAGTCGGTTTTGTTGTATATTCTCATTTAACAATCGATATCGAAATGCTTCAAATCATTAGCTTAACATATTCAAGTTAATTAAACCCTTTTTAACTTACTGTAGTCTACAAAAGCCTTAACGGCATATCGGCAGTGCTTTTAGAAGAACTACGTAATCTTATATTTAGGTATAAAGTCGATTTGCTTGTATATACACATTTAGCAATCGATATCGAAATGCTTCAAATAACTGGTTTAACATATTTAAGTTCATAAACCTTCTTTAACGAACGGAAGTTGGCATATAGCCATGGCGGCATAACGGCAGTGCATTTAGAAGAATTCCGTAATCTTATATTTACGTATAAAGTCGATTTTCTTGTATATATGCATTAAGCAATCGATATCGAAATGCTTCAAATAACTGGTTTAACATATTTAAGTTAATAAACCTTCTTTATCTTACTGAAGTTTACATAAAGCCATTACGGTATAACGGCAGTGCATTTAGAAGAATTCCGTAATCTTATATTAACCTTTAACTGGTGACATGGTTTTTGTGTAACTTAACTGGTGACGAGCGGTCTAAGAGGCCGCTGCTTTATAGGGTCTATAGCATCGAAACTATATACGATAGCTTACTGCAGTCTTTCAAACCATTAATCGAATATATAAAAGGATAAAATAAAACTACTAAATAGACTCTAAATGTGATTTTTAATTATTAACTTTCTGATACAATCTATGTAGGAACTAAAATCAAAAATCTAGAGATAAGATCAATAATCACGCTCAAAAAAATTAAATCAACAAATAATAACAAAAATACTATTTATCAATATAGTTAAGGTATATTTATTAACAAAAAAAAAATTAAATACTAATTCACAAATATAATTTAAAAAACTGGCAATGGTCAATCTATGGTAATTTTTATTGGCAGTCAGGGCATAATTGTTTAACGCACTGCAAGCATACATGTTTTTTACATGAATGGCATTGGTAATTAGACTTGCGATTTAACTTAGGAGGACAACTGGCACAGGTTTTCCGAGATTTTGGTACATCGTCGGAGTTTTGTGGTTCTGGTGGAAAATCAGAACCCAAAATACGCGCTAAGTTGAGGCGTATATCGCGTGGAATGTGGGTATTATAAACTCTGCACTGCATGTGTGTTAATACCGCGTTTCTGGCCAATATTTTTATGAATTGCCCACGATCAATAAAATTGGCACCATCAGCTTGATATAAAACATGTGCGTTCACCGTACTTATGTCCAACTTCGATAAAATATCACCACAGGCCACCTTCGCGATCAACGACTGCAGGTGTATATGGAGCATTTTTTATCTATATCATCAACGCCTCCTTTTGTTGAATTGTAATAGGCAATATATTCAAGTTTGACTGTATTTTCATCAAAACACTCACTATGATGCATTGAAGATAATAAACGCAGTACGATTTTCTCTGCTGTGCTTCAATTTGAGTTCACGAATTTTCTCATTTGTCCACTTCAATATTTCTTCTAAGATATCCGAACTCATTATTTTCTTCCACAGTGAAAAGGGGTATCTCTCGTCATGGATTCCGGCACACGAGCTATAATGTTGTGCTGGCTTGTTCGCACAACTCTGTTTGGCGAATTTTTTGCCCATTTAAAACGATTTTTGCCAAAGAAACATCTAACAAATCTTGATAACGGCTCATCATCACTGTCACCTTCTGACTGCTGATTCCCTTGAATTTGTTTTTCATCTTCAGAAGCACTTTGTTCACTATGCGAGTCGTGATCACTTTGCTCTAAGATGAAGTTTTCGGGAACATTTTCAGCTTCTGATCCACTTGAATCTTCCTGAGCCAAATAAACTTCAATCACACTGCTCGACACTACATTTTTAACTCCTAACTCCTTACGCTTCTTTGTTGTAGGTTCAGAATCACCCATTGTTAGTAAAAACTGTAAAAATACGAAAAAAATAATAAAGCAAAATTATATTAAAAAGTTACACAAGTGGTGACGTAAGGTCTGAGAGGCCCAAGCCGAAGTTTATGTCGATATAATTTACCGATATGTGACAATACGACGCAACTGTCCTACTGTACGGCGTGAACGCAATTAAACTCGAATCTACTGAGTCGTTGAAACAAAGAAAGCGCGGGGAAGGGGGTGAAATGATATTTCACTGACTCCGCTCGGCCTGTGAGACCGCTTGTCACCAGTTAAAGGTTAAGTGTAAAGTCGATTTTCTTGTATACACACATTTAGAAATCGATATCAAAATGCCTCAAATCATTAGTTTAACATATTTAAGTTAATACACCTTCTTTAACGAACTGAAGTTGGCATAAAGCCATGCCGGCATAACGGCAGTGCATTTAGAAGAATTCCGTAATCTTATATTAAGTATAAAGTCGATTTTCTTGTACATACACATTTTGAAATCGATGTCGAAATGCTTGAAATCATTTGTTTTACATATTTAAGTTAATTAATCTTCTTTAACGTAATGAAGTTCATATAAAGCCATGGCGGCATAACGACAGTACATTGGGAAGAATTCCGCAGTCTTATATTTAGGTATAAAGTCGATTTTCTTGTATATATGCATTAAGCAATCGATTTCGAAATGCTTCAAATAACTGGTTAATAACTAAGTTAATAAACCTTTTTTAACGAACTGAAATTAACATGAAGCCATAACGGCACTACGGCAGTGCATTTAGAAGAATTCCGTTATTTAATATTTAGGTATAAAGTCGATTTTCTTGTATATATGCATTAAGCAATCGATATCGAAATGCTCCAAGTCATTAGTTTAACATATTTAAGTTAGTAAATATTTTTTAGCTTACGGAAGTCTACATAAAGCCTTAACGGTATAACGGCAGTGCATTTGGAAGAATTCCGTAATCTTATATATAGGTGTAAAGTCGATTTTGTTGTATATACAAATTAAGCAATCGATATCGAAATGCTTCAAATAATTAGTTTAACATATTTAAGTTAACCAACCTTCTTTATCTTACTGAAGTTTACATAAAGCCATGGCGGCATAACGGAAGTGCATTTGGAAGAATTCCGTAATCTTATATTTAGGTATAAAGTCGATTTTGTTGTATATGCACATTGAGCAATGGATATCGAAATGCTTCAAATCATTAGTTTAACATATTTAAGTTAATAAAGCTTCTTTAACGCACTGAAGTTAACATAAAGCCAAGACGGCAGAACGGCAGTGCATGTAGAAGAATTCCTTAATTTTATATTTAGGTATAAAGTCGATTTTCTTGTATATACGCATTTAGTAATCGATATCGAAATGCCTTAAATCATTAGTTTAACATATTTAATTACATAAAGCCATGGCGACATAACGGCAGTGCAATTGGAAGAACTCCGTAATCTTATATTTAGGTATAAAGTCGATTTTGTTGTATATACTTATTTAGCAATGGATATCGAAATGCTTCAAATCATTAGTTTAACATATTTAAGTTAATTAACCTTCTTTAACGAACCGAAGTTGGCATAAAGCCATTGCGGCATAATGGCAGTGCATTTAGAAGAATTCCGTAATATTATATTTAGGTATAAAGTCGATTCTTTGTATATACACATTTAGCAATCGATATCGAGATGCTTCAACTCAACAGTTTAACATATTTGAGTTAATTAACCCCCTTTATCTTACTAAAGTCTACAAAAGCCTTAACGGCATAACGGCAGTGCATTTGGAAGAATTCCGTTATCACATATTTAAGTATAAAATCGATTTTTTTATATATACATATTTAACAATCGATATCGAAATGCTTCAAATCATTAGTTTAACATATTTAAGTTAGTTAACCAACTTTATCTTACTAAAGTCTACAAAAGCCTTAATGGCACAACAGCAGTGCATGTAGAAGAATTCCGTAATCTTATGTTTAGGTATAAATTCGATTTTCTTGTATATACACATTTAGCAAGCGATATCGAAATGCTTCAAATCATTAGTTTAACATATTTAAGTTAATTAACCTTCTTTAACGTATTGAAGTTGATATAAAGCCATGGCTGCGTAACGACAGTACACTTAGAAGAATTCCGTAGTCTTATATTTAGGTATAAAGTCGATTTTCTTGTATATAGGCATTAAGCAATCGATTTCGAAATGCTTCAAATAACTGGTGTAACATATCTAAGTTAATAAACCTTCTTTAACGAACTGAAGTTAACATAAAGCCATATTGGCAGTGCATTTAGAAGAATTCCGTTATCTTATATTTAGATATAAAGTCGATTTTTTGTATATACACACTTAGCTATCGATATCGAGATGCTTCAACTCAACAGTTTAACATATTTGAGTTAATTAACCCTCTTTATCTTATTAAAGTCTACAAAAGCCTTAACGGCATAACGGAAGTGCATTTGGAAGAATTATGTTATCACATATTTAAGTATAAAATCGATTTGGTTGTATATACATATTCAACAATCAATATCGAAATGCTTCAAATTATTAGTTTAACATATATAAGTTAGTTAACCATCTTTATCTTACTAAAGTCTACAAAAGCCTTAACGGCATAACGGCAGTGCATAAAGAAGAATTACGTAATATTATATTTAGGTATAAAGTCGATTTTCTTGTAAATGGTCATTTAGCAGTCGATATCGAAATGCTTCAAAGCATTAGTTTAACATATTTAAGTTAATAAAGCTTCATTAACGCACTGAAGTTAACATAAAGCCAAGGCGGCAGAACGGCAGTGCATGTAGAAGAATTCCTTAATCTTATATTTAGGTATAAATTCGATTTTCTTGTATATACACATTTAGCAATCGATATCGAAATGCTTCAAATCATTATTTTAACATATTTAAGTTAATAAAGCTTATTTAACGCACTGAAGTTAACATAAAGCCATGGCGGCATAACGGCAGTGCATGTAGGAGAATTCCGTAATCTTATGTTTAGGTATAAATTCGATTTTCTTGTATATACACATTTAGAAAGCGATATCGAAATGCTGCAAATCATTAGTTTAACATATTTAAGTTAGTTATCCTTCTTTAACGTATTGAAGTTGACATAAAGCCATGGCGTCATAACGACAGTACATTTGGACGAATTCCGTAGTCTTATATTTAGGTATAAAGTCGATTTTTATGTATTTACACATTTAGCAATCGATATGCTTTAAATCATTAGTTTAACATATTTAAGTTAATAAACCTTCTTTAACGTACTGAAGGTGACATAAAGCTTTGGCGGCTTAACGACAGAATTCCAGAATTCCGTAATCTTATATTTAGGTATAAAATCGATTTTTTGTATTTGCACATTTACAGTCGATTTCGAAATGCTTCAAATAACTGGTTTAACAAATGTGTTTAAGTTATTTAGCCTATTTTATCTTACTGACGTTTACATAAAGGCTTAACGGTGTAACGGCTGTGCATTCAGAAGAATTCCGTAGTCTTATATTTAGGTATGAAATCGATTTTCTGGAATATACACATTTAGAAATCGATATCGAAATGCTTCAAATTTTAGTTTAATATATTTAAGTTAATAAACCTTTTTTAACGAACTGAAGTTTACATAAAACCATGGTGGCATAACGGCAGTGCATTTAGAAGAATTCCTTAATCTTATGTTTAGGTATAAAGTCGATTTTCTTGATTATACACATTTAGCAATCGATATTGAAATGCGTCAAATCATTAGTTTACCATAATTATGTTAATTAACCTTCTTTATCTTACTGAAGTTTACATAAAGCCATAACGGCATAACGGCAGTATATTTATATGAATTCCGTTATCTTATATTTAGGTATAAAGTCGATTTTGTTGTATATACACATTTAGCAATGGATATCGAAATGCTTCAAATCATTTGTTTACAATGTTTAAGTTAATTAACTTTCCTTAACATATTGAAGTTAATATAAAGCCATGACGGCATAACGACAGTACATTTGGAAGAATTGCATAATCTTATATTTACGGGATAAAGTCGATTTGCTTGTATATATGCATTAAGCAATCGATTTCGAAATGCTTCAAATTTAAATGGGGTAACATGTCTAAGTTAATAAACCTTCTTTAACGAACTGAAGTTAACATAAAGCCATAACGGCATAACGGCAGTGCATTTAGAAGAAGTCCGTTATCTTATATTTAGGTATAAAGTCGATTTTCTTGTATATACGAATTAAGCAATCGATATCGAAATGCTTCAAATCATTAGTTTAACATATTTAAGTTAATTAATCTTCTTTAGCGTATTGAAGTTTACATAAAGCCACGGCGGCATAACGACAGTACATTTGGAAGAATTCAGTAATCTTATATTTAGGTATAAAGTCGATTTGCTTGCACATATGCATTAAGCAATCGATATCGAAATGCTTCAAATAACTGGTGTAACATATCTAAGTTAATACACCTTCTTTAACGAACTGAAGTTAACATAAAGCCATAACGGCATAACGGCAGTGCATTTAGAAGAAGTCCGTTATCTTATATTTAGGTATAAAGTCGATTTTCTTGTATATACGCATTAAGCAATCGATATCGAAATGCTTCAAATCATTAGTTTAACATATTTAAGTTAATAAAGCATCTTTAACGCACTGAAGTTAACATAAAGCCAAGACGGCAAAACGGCAGTGCATGTAGAAGAATACCTTAATTTAAATCTTATATTAACCTTTAACTGGTGACATGGTTTTTGTGTAACTTAACTTATATTTAGGTATAAGATCGATTTTCTTGTATATACTCATTTAGCAGTCGATATCGAAATGCTTCAAATCATTAGTTTAACATATTTAAGTTAATAAAGCTTCTTTAACGCACTGAAGTTAACATAAAGCCAAGACGGCAGAACGGCAGTGCATGTAGAAGAATTCCTTAATTTTATATTTAGGTATAAAGTCGATTTTCTTGTATATACGAATTTAGTAATCGATATCGAAATGCCTTAAATCATTAGTTTAACATATTTAATTACATAAAGCCATGGCGACATAACGGCAGTGTAATTGGAAGAACTCCGTAATCTTATATTTAGGTATAAAGTCGATTTTGTTGTATATACTTATTTAGCAATGGATATCGAAATGCTTCAAATCATTAGTTTAACATATTTAAGTAAATTAACCTTCTTTAACGAACCGAAGTTGGCATAAAGCCATTGCGGCATAATGGCAGTGCATTTAGAAGAATTCCGTAATATTATATTTAGGTATAAAATCGATTCTTTGTATATACACATTTAGCAATCGATATCGAGATGCTTCAACTCAACAGTTTAACATATTTGAGTTAATTAACCCCCTTTATCTTACTAAAGTCTACAAAAGCCTTAACGGCATAACGGCAGTGCATTTGGAAGAATTCCGTTATCACATATTTAAGTATAAAATCGATTTTTTTATATATACATATTTAACAATCGATATCGAAATGCTTCAAATCATTAGTTTAACATATTTAAGTTAGTTAACCAACTTTATCTTACTAAAGTCTACAAAAGCCTTAATGGCACAACAGCAGTGCATGTAGAAGAATTCCGTAATCTTATGTTTAGGCATAAATTCGATTTTCTTGTATATACACATTTAGCAAGCGATATCGAAATGCTTCAAATCATTAGTTTAACATTTTTAAGTTAATTAACCTTCTTTAACGTATTGAAGTTGATATAAAGCCATGGCTGCGTAACGACAGTACACTTGGAAGAATTCCGTAGTCTTATATTTAGGTATAAAGTCGATTTTCTTGTATATAGGCATTAAGCAATCGATTTCGAAATGCTTCAAATAACTGGTGTAACATATCTAAGTTAATAAACCTTCTTTAACGAACTGAAGTTAACATAAAGCCATATTGGCAGTGCATTTAGAAGAATTCCGTTATCTTATATTTAGATATAAAGTCGATTTTTTGTATATACACACTTAGCTATCGATATCGAGATGCTTAAACTCAACAGTTTAACATATATGAGTTAATTAACCCTCCTTATCTTATTAAAGTCTACAAAAGCCTTAACGGCATAACGGAAGTGCATTTGGAAGAATTATGTTATCACATATTTAAGTATAAAATCGATTTGGTTGTATATACATATTCAACAATCAATATCGAAATGCTTCAAATTATTAGTTTAACATATATAAGTTAGTTAACCATCTTTATCTTACTAAAATCTACAAAAGCCTTAACGGCATAACGGCAGTGCATAAAGAAGAATTACGTAATATTATATTTAGGTATAAAGTCGATTTTCTTGTAAATGGTCATTTAGCAGTCGATATCGAAATGCTTCAAAGCATTATTTTAACATATTTAAGTTAATAAAGCTTCATTAACGCACTGAAGTTAACATAAAGCCAAGGCGGCAGAACGGCAGTGCATGTAGAAGAATTCCTTAATCTTATATTTAGGTATAAATTCGATTTTCTTGTATATACACATTTAGCAATCGATATCGAAATGCTTCAAATCATTATTTTAACATATTTAAGTTAATAAAGCTTATTTAACGCACTGAAGTTAACATAAAGCCATGGCGGCATAACGGCAGTGCATGTAGGAGAATTCCGTAATCTTATGTTTAGGTATAAATTCGATTTTCTTGTATATACACATTTAGAAAGCGATATCGAAATGCTGCAAATCATTAGTTTAACATATTTAAGTTAGTTATCCTTCTTTAACGTATTGAAGTTGACATAAAGCCATGGCGTCATAACGACAGTACATTTGGACGAATTCCGTAGTCTTATATTTAGGTATAAAGTCGATTTTTATGTATTTACACATTTAGCAATCGATATGCTTTAAATCATTAGTTTAACATATTTAAGTTAATAAACCTTCTTTAACGTACTGAAGGTGACATAAAGCTTTGGCGGCTTAACGACAGAATTCCAGAATTCCGTAATCTTATATTTAGGTATAAAATCGATTTTTTGTATTTGCACATTTACAGTCGATTTCGAAATGCTTCAAATAACTGGTTTAACAAATGTGTTTAAGTTATTTAGCCTATTTTATCTTACTGACGTTTACATAAAGGCTTAACGGTGTAACGGCTGTGCATTCAGAAGAATTCCGTAGTCTTATATTTAGGTATGAAATCGATTTTCTGGAATATACACATTTAGAAATCGATATCGAAATGCTTCAAATTTTAGTTTAATATATTTAAGTTAATAAACCTTTTTTAACGAACTGAAGTTTACATAAAACCATGGTGGCATAACGGCAGTGCATTTAGAAGAATTCCTTAATCTTATGTTTAGGTATAAAGTCGATTTTCTTGATTATACACATTTAGCAATCGATATTGAAATGCGTCAAATCATTAGTTTACCATAATTATGTTAATTAACCTTCTTTATCTTACTGAAGTTTACATAAAGCCATAACGGCATAACGGCAGTATATTTATATGAATTCCGTTATCTTATATTTAGGTATAAAGTCGATTTTGTTGTATATACACATTTAGCAATGGATATCGAAATGCTTCAAATCATTTGTTTACAATGTTTAAGTTAATTAACTTTCCTTAACATATTGAAGTTAATATAAAGCCATGACGGCATAACGACAGTACATTTGGAAGAATTGCATAATCTTATATTTACGTATAAAGTCGATTTGCTTGTATATATGCATTAAGCAATCGATTTCGAAATGCTTCAATTAACTGGGGTAACATGTCTAAGTTAATAAACCTTCTTTAACGAACTGAAGTTAACATAAAGCCATAACGGCATAACGGCAGTGCATTTAGAAGAAGTCCGTTATCTTATATTTAGGTATAAAGTCGATTTTCTTGTATATACGAATTAAGCAATCGATATCGAAATGCTTCAAATCATTAGTTTAACATATTTAAGTTAATTAATCTTCTTTAGCGTATTGAAGTTTACATAAAGCCACGGCGGCATAACGACAGTACATTTGGAAGAATTCAGTAATCTTATATTTAGGTATAAAGTCGATTTGCTTGCACATATGCATTAAGCAATCGATATCGAAATGCTTCAAATAACTGGTGTAACATATCTAAGTTAATACACCTTCTTTAACGAACTGAAGTTAACATAAAGCCATAACGGCATAACGGCAGTGCATTTAGAAGAAGTCCGTTATCTTATATTTAGGTATAAAGTCGATTTTCTTGTATATACGCATTAAGCAATCGATATCGAAATGCTTCAAATCATTAGTTTAACATATTTAAGTTAATAAAGCATCTTTAACGCACTGAAGTTAACATAAAGCCAAGACGGCAAAACGGCAGTGCATGTAGAAGAATACCTTAATTTAAATCTTATATTAACCTTTAACTGGTGACATGGTTTTTGTGTAACTTAACTTATATTTAGGTATAAGATCGATTTTCTTGTATATACTCATTTAGCAGTCGATATCGAAATGCTTCAAATCATTAGTTTAACATATTTAAGTTAATAAAGCTTCTTTAACGCACTGAAGTTAACATAAAGCCAAGACGGCAGAACGGCAGTGCATGTAGAAGAATTCCTTAATTTTATATTTAGGTATAAAGTCGATTTTCTTGTATATACGAATTTAGTAATCGATATCGAAATGCCTTAAATCATTAGTTTAACATATTTAATTACATAAAGCCATGGCGACATAACGGCAGTGTAATTGGAAGAACTCCGTAATCTTATATTTAGGTATAAAGTCGATTTTGTTGTATATACTTATTTAGCAATGGATATCGAAATGCTTCAAATCATTAGTTTAACATATTTAAGTAAATTAACCTTCTTTAACGAACCGAAGTTGGCATAAAGCCATTGCGGCATAATGGCAGTGCATTTAGAAGAATTCCGTAATATTATATTTAGGTATAAAATCGATTCTTTGTATATACACATTTAGCAATCGATATCGAGATGCTTCAACTCAACAGTTTAACATATTTGAGTTAATTAACCCCCTTTATCTTACTAAAGTCTACAAAAGCCTTAACGGCATAACGGCAGTGCATTTGGAAGAATTCCGTTATCACATATTTAAGTATAAAATCGATTTTTTTATATATACATATTTAACAATCGATATCGAAATGCTTCAAATCATTAGTTTAACATATTTAAGTTAGTTAACCAACTTTATCTTACTAAAGTCTACAAAAGCCTTAATGGCACAACAGCAGTGCATGTAGAAGAATTCCGTAATCTTATGTTTAGGCATAAATTCGATTTTCTTGTATATACACATTTAGCAAGCGATATCGAAATGCTTCAAATCATTAGTTTAACATTTTTAAGTTAATTAACCTTCTTTAACGTATTGAAGTTGATATAAAGCCATGGCTGCGTAACGACAGTACACTTGGAAGAATTCCGTAGTCTTATATTTAGGTATAAAGTCGATTTTCTTGTATATAGGCATTAAGCAATCGATTTCGAAATGCTTCAAATAACTGGTGTAACATATCTAAGTTAATAAACCTTCTTTAACGAACTGAAGTTAACATAAAGCCATATTGGCAGTGCATTTAGAAGAATTCCGTTATCTTATATTTAGATATAAAGTCGATTTTTTGTATATACACACTTAGCTATCGATATCGAGATGCTTAAACTCAACAGTTTAACATATATGAGTTAATTAACCCTCCTTATCTTATTAAAGTCTACAAAAGCCTTAACGGCATAACGGAAGTGCATTTGGAAGAATTATGTTATCACATATTTAAGTATAAAATCGATTTGGTTGTATATACATATTCAACAATCAATATCGAAATGCTTCAAATTATTAGTTTAACATATATAAGTTAGTTAACCATCTTTATCTTACTAAAATCTACAAAAGCCTTAACGGCATAACGGCAGTGCATAAAGAAGAATTACGTAATATTATATTTAGGTATAAAGTCGATTTTCTTGTAAATGGTCATTTAGCAGTCGATATCGAAATGCTTCAAAGCATTATTTTAACATATTTAAGTTAATAAAGCTTCATTAACGCACTGAAGTTAACATAAAGCCAAGGCGGCAGAACGGCAGTGCATGTAGAAGAATTCCTTAATCTTATATTTAGGTATAAATTCGATTTTCTTGTATATACACATTTAGCAATCGATATCGAAATGCTTCAAATCATTATTTTAACATATTTAAGTTAATAAAGCTTATTTAACGCACTGAAGTTAACATAAAGCCATGGCGGCATAACGGCAGTGCATGTAGGAGAATTCCGTAATCTTATGTTTAGGTATAAATTCGATTTTCTTGTATATACACATTTAGAAAGCGATATCGAAATGCTGCAAATCATTAGTTTAACATATTTAAGTTAGTTATCCTTCTTTAACGTATTGAAGTTGACATAAAGCCATTTCGTCATAACGACAGTACATTTGGACGAATTCCGTAGTCTTATATTTAGGTATAAAGTCGATTTTTATGTATTTACACATTTAGCAATCGATATGCTTTAAATCATTAGTTTAACATATTTAAGTTAATAAACCTTCTTTAACGTACTGAAGGTGACATAAAGCTTTGGCGGCTTAACGACAGAATTCCAGAATTCCGTAATCTTATATTTAGGTATAAAATCGATTTTTTGTATTTGCACATTTACAGTCGATTTCGAAATGCTTCAAATAACTGGTTTAACAAATGTGTTTAAGTTATTTAGCCTATTTTATCTTACTGACGTTTACATAAAGGCTTAACGGTGTAACGGCTGTGCATTCAGAAGAATTTCGTAGTCTTATATTTAGGTATGAAATCGATTTTCTGGAATATACACATTTAGAAATCGATATCGAAATGCTTCAAATTTTAGTTTAATATATTTAAGTTAATAAACCTTTTTTAACGAACTGAAGTTTACATAAAACCATGGTGGCATAACGGCAGTGCATTTAGAAGAATTCCGTAATCTTATGTTTAGGTATAAAGTCGATTTTCTTGATTATACACATTTAGCAATCGATATTGAAATGCGTCAAATCATTAGTTTACCATAATTAAGTTAATTAACCTTCTTTATCTTACTGAAGTTTACATAAAGCCATAACGGCATAACGGCAGTATATTTATATGAATTCCGTTATCTTATATTTAGGTATAAAGTCGATTTTGTTGTATATACACATTTAGCAATGGATATCGAAATGCTTCAAATCATTTGTTTACAATGTTTAAGTTAATTAACCTTCCTTAACATATTGAAGTTAATATAAAGCCATGACGGCATAACGACAGTACATTTGGAAGAATTGCATAATCTTATATTTAGGTATAAAGTCGATTTGCTTGTATATATGCATTAAGCAATCGATTTCGAAATGCTTCAAATAACTGGGGTAACATGTCTAAGTTAATAAACCTTCTTTAACGAACTGAAGTTAACATAAAGCCATAACGGCATAACGGCAGTGCATTTAGAAGAAATCCGATATCTTATATTTAGGTATAAAGTCGATTTTCTTGTATATATGCATTAAGCAATCGATATCGAAATGCATCAAATCATTAGTTTAACATATTTAAGTTAATTAATCTTCTTTAGCGTATTGAAGTTTACATAAAGCCACGGCGGCATAACGACAGTACATTTGGAAGAATTCAGTAATCTTATATTTAGGTATAAAGTCGATTTGCTTGTACATATGCATTAAGCAATCGATTTCGAAATGCTTCAAATAACTGGTGTAACATATCTAAGTTAATACACCTTCTTTAACGAACTGAAGTTAACATAAAGCCATAACGGCATAACGGCAGTGCATTTATAAGAAGTCCGTTATCTTATATTTAGGTATAAAGTCGATTTTCTTGTATATACGCATTAAGCAATCGATATCGAAATGCTTCAAATCATTAGTTTAACATATTTAAGTTAATTAACCTTCTTTATCTTACTGAAGTTACATAAATCCATGGCGACATAACGGCAGTGCAATTGGAAGAATTCCGTAATCTTATATTTAGGTATAAAGTCGATTTTGTTGTATATACTTATTTAGCAATGGATATCGAAATGCTTCAAATCATTAGTTTAACATATTTAAGATAATTAACCTTCTTTAACGAACTGAAAATGGCATAAAGCCATGGCGGCATAGCGGCAGTGCATGTAGAAGAATTCCGTAATCTTATATTTAGGTATAAATTCGATTTTCTTGTATATACACATTTAGCAATGGATATCGAAATACTTCAAATCATTTGTTTTACATATTTAAGTTAATTAATCTTCTTTAACGTAATAACGTTCATATAAAGCCATGGCGGCATAACGACAGTACATTTGGAAGAATTCCGTAATCTTATATTTAGGTATAAAGTCGATGTTCTTGTATATATGCATTAAGCAATCGATTTCGAAATGCTTCAAATAACTGGTGTAACATATCTAAGTTAATAAACCTTTTTTAACGAACTGAAGTTAACATAAAGCCATAACGGCATAACGGCAGTGCATTTAGAAGAATTCCGTTATCTTATATTTAGGTATAAAGTCGATTTTCTTGTATATATGCATTAAGCAATCGATTTTGAAATGCTTCAAGTCATTAGTTTAACATATTTAAATTAATAAACATTTTTTAGCTTACGGAAGTCTACACAAAGCCTTAACGGTATAACGGCAGTGCATTCGGAAGAATTTCCTAATCTTATATTTAGGTATAAAGTCGATTTTCTTGTATATACACATTTAGCAAAGGATATCGAAATGCTTCAAATCATTAGTTTAACATATTTAAGTTAATTAACCTTCTTTAACATATTGAAGTTGATATAAAGCCATGGCGGCATAACGACTGTACATTTGGAAGAATTCCGTAATCTTATATTTAGGTATAAAATCAATTTTTTGTATATACACGTTTAGCAATCGATACAGGAATGCTTCATATCATTAGTTTAACATATTTATGGTAATAAACCTACTCTAACGATCTGAAGTTGACATAAAGCCATAACGTATAACGGCAGTGCATTTGGAAGAATTCCGTAATCTTATATTTAGGTATAAAGTCGATTTTGTTGAATATGCACATTAAGCAATCGATATCGAAATGCTTCAAATCATTAGTTTAACATATTTAAGTTAATAAAGCTTCTTTAACGCACTGAAGTTAACATAAAGCCATGGCGGCAGAACGGGAGTGCATGTAAAAGAATTCTGTAATCTTATATTTAGGTATAAAGTCGATTTTCTTGTATATACGCATTTAGCAATTGATATCGAAATGCTTCAAATCATTAGTTTAACATATTTAAGTTAATTAACTTTCTTTATCTTACTGAAGTTTACATAGAGCCATGGCGGCATAACGGCAGTGCGTTTGGAAGAATTCCGTAATCATATATTTAGGTATAAAGTCGATTTTGTTGTATATACATATTTAGCAATGGATATCAAAATGCTTCAAATCATTAGTTTAACATATTTTAGTTAAGTAACCATCTTTATATTACTTAAGTCTACAAAAGCCTTAACGGCATAACGGCAGTGCATTAAGAAGAATTACGTTAAATTATATTTAGGTATAAAATCGATTTTCTTGTATATACTCATTTAGCAATCGATATCGAAATGCTTAATTCATTAGTTTAACATATTTAAGTTAATAAAGCTTCTTTAACGCACTGAAGTTAACATAAAGCCATGGCGGCAGAACGGCAGTGCATGTAGAAGAATTCCGTAATCTTATATTTAGGTATAAATTCGATTTTCTTGTATATACACATTTAGCAATCGATATCGAAATTCTTCAAATCATTAGTTTAACATATTTGAGTTAATAAACCTTCTTTAACGCATTGAAGTTGGCATACAGCCATGGCGGCATAACAACAGGGCATTTGGAAGAATTCCATAATCTCATATTTAGGTATAAAATCGATTTTGTTGTTATACACATTTAGCAATCGATATCGAAATGCTTCAAATCATTAGTTTAACATATTTAAGTTAATTAACCCTCTCTATGTAACTGAAGTCTACAAAAGCCTTAACGGCATAACGGCAGTGCATTAAGAAGAATTACGTAAAATTATATTTAGGTATAAAGTCGATTTTCTTGTATATATTCATTTATCAATCGATATCGAAATGCTTCAAATCATTAGTTTAACATATTTAAGTTAATAAAGCTTCTTTAACGCACTGAAGTTAACATAAAGCCATGGCGGCAGAACGGGAGTGCATGTAAAAGAATTCTGTAATCTTATATTTAGGTATAAAGTCGATTTTCTTGTATATACGCATTTAGCAATTGATATCGAAATGCTTCAAGTCATTAGTTTAACATATTTAAGTTAATTAACCTTCCTTATCTTACTGAAGTTACATAAAGCCATGGCGACATAACGGCAGTGCATTTGGAGGAATTCCGTAATCTTATATTTAGGTATAAAGTCGATTTTGTTGTATACACTTATTTGGCAATGGATATCGACATGCTTCAAATCATTAGTTTAACATATTTAAGTTAATAAACCTTCTTTAACGAACTGAACATAAATCCATAACGGCATAACGGCAGTGCATTTAGAAGAATTCCGTTATCTTATATTTAGGTATAAATTCGATTTTCTTGTATATACACATTCAGCAAGCGATATCGAAATGCTTCAAATCATTAGTTGAACATATTTAAGTTAATTAACCTTATTTAACGTATTGAAGTTAATATAAAGCCATGACGGCATAACGACAGTACACTTGGAAGAATTCCGAAGTCTTATATTTAGGTATAAAGTCGATTTTCTTGTATATAGGAATTAAGCAATCGATTTCGAAATGGTTCAAATAACTGGTGTAACATATCTAAGTTAATAAACCTTTAACGAGCTGAAAGTAACATAAAGCCATAAAGGCAGTGCATTTAGAAGAATTCCGTTATCTAATGTTTAGGTATAAATTCGATTTATTCAAATCATTATTTTAACATTATTTAAGTTAATAGAGCTCATTTAACGCACTGAAGTAATATAAAGCCATGGCGGCATAAGGGTAGTGCATGTAGAAGAATTCCGTAATCTTATATTTAGGTATAAAGTCGATTTTCTTTTATATACACATTTAGCAATCGATATCGAAATGCTTCAAATCATTAGTTTAACATATTTAAGTTAATTAACCTTCTTTAACGAATTCAAGTTGATGTAAGGCCACGGCGGCATAACGGCAGTGCACTTAGAAGAATTCTGTAATCTTATATTTAGGTATAAAGTCGATTTTCTTGCATATACACATTTAGCAATCGATAACGAAATGCTTCAAACCATTAGTTTAATATATTTAAGTTAATTAACCTTTTTTAACGTATTGAAGGTGATATAAAGCCATGGAGGCGTAACGACAGTACATGTGGAAGAATTCCGTAATCTTATATTTAGGTATAAAGTCGATTTTCTTGTATATATACATTTCGCAATCGATATCGAAATGCTTCAGAAAACTGGTTTAACATACAGTGCCGGACAAAACTCATTGGACTAACTCGAGTCTCACACATATTCCGTCATAAATTTTTACATAGATGCATTAGAAGAATAATTTTTTTCGCAAAAGAAGGATCACATATTCTATATTAACAAACAATGCAATTTTATTTTCCAACTTTTATGTAAGATTTATAAATGATAACAGAAGGGAAAAAAGTAAAAAATTCGTTTAGCAATCGATTCAGGAATGCTTCAAATCATTAGTTTAACATATTTATGGTAATAAACCTACTCTAACGATCTGAAGTTGACATAAAGCCATAACGTATAACTACAGTGCATTTGGAAGAATTCCTTAATCTTATATTAAGGTAAAAAGGCGATTTTATTGTATATACACATTTAGCCATCGATATCGAAATGCTTCAAATCATTAGTTTAACATATTTAAGTTAGTAAACCTTCTTTAACGAACTGAAGTTGGCATAAATTTATGGCGGCATAAGGACAGTACATTTGAAAGAATTCCGTAATCTTATATTTAGTATAAAGTCGATTTTCTTGTATATATTCGATTTCGAAATGCTTCAAATAACTGGTGTAACATATCTAACTTAATAAACGTTCTTTAGCGAACTGAAGTTGATATAAAGCCATGGCGGCATAACCACAGTGCAGTTAGAAGAACTCCGTTATCTTATATTTAGGTATAAAGTCGATTTTTTGTATATACACATTTAGCATTCGATATCAAAATTCTTCAAAACATTAGTTTAACATATTTAAGTTAATTAACCTTCTTTATCTTATTGAAGTTTACATAAAGCCATATCCGTATAACGGCAGTGCATTTGGAAGAATTCCGTAACCTTATGTTTGGATATAAAGACGATTTACTTGTATATACGCATTTAGCAATCGATATTGAAATTCCTCAAATCATAAGTTTAACACATTTAGCTTAATTAACCTTCTTCATATTACTTAAGTCTACAAAAGCCTGAACGGCATAACGGCAGTGCATTTGGAAGAATTCCGTAATCTCATATTGAGTTATAAAACCGATTTTGTTGTATATACACATTTAGCAATCGACATCGAAATGCTTCAAATCATTAGTTTAACATATTTAAGTTAACTAACCATCTTTATCTTACTTAAGTCTACAAACGCATTAACGGCAATGCAATTGGAAGAATTAAGTAATCTTATATTTAGGTATAAAGTCGATTCTTTTGTATATACTCATTTAGCAATCGATGTCGAAATTCTTCAAATCATTATTTTAACATATTTAAGTTAATAAAGCTTCTCTAACGCACTGAAGTTAACATAAAGCCATGGAGGCATAACGGCAGTGGATGTAGAAAAATTCCGTAATCTTATGTTTAGGTATAAATTCGATTTTCTTGTATATACACAATTAGCAAGCGATGTCGAAATGCTTCAAATCATTAGTTTAACATATTTAATTTCATAAACCTTCTTTAACGCACTGAAGTTAACATAAAGCCATGGCGGCATAACGGCAGTGCATGTAGAAGAATACCGTAATCTTATATTTAGGTATAAATTCGATTTTCTTGTATATACACATTTAGCAATCGATATCGAAATGCTTCAAATCATTAGTTTAACATATTTAAGTTAATTAACCCTCTCTATCTTACTGAAGACCACAAAAGCTTTAACGGCATAACGGAAGTGCATTAAGAAGAATTACATAATATTAAATTTAGGTATAAAGTCGATTTTTTGTATAAACACATTTAGCATTCGATATCGAAATGCTTCAAAACATTAGTTTAGCATATTTAAGTTAATTAAACTTCTTTATCTTATTGAAGTTTATATAAAGCCATATCGGTATAACGGCAGTGCATTTGGAAGAATTCCGTAATCTTATGTTTGGGTATAAAGACGATTTACTTGTATATACGCATTTAGCAATCGATATTGAAATTCCTCAAATCATTAGTTTAACACATTTAGCTTAATTAACCTTCTTTATATTACTTAAGTCTACAAAAGCCTGAACGGCATAACGGCAGTGCATTTGGAAGAATTCCGTAACTTTATATTTAGGTATAAAGTCGCTTTTCATGTATATACACATTAAGCATTCGATATCGAGATGCTTCATCTCAACAGTTTAACATATTTAAGCTAATTAACCCTCTTTATCTTACTAAAGTCTACAAAAGCCTTAACGGCATAACGGCAGTGCATTTGAAAGAATTCCGTAATCTCATATTTAGGTATAAAATCGATTTTGTTGTATATACATATTTAGCAATCGATATCGAAATGCTTAAAACCATTAGTTTAACATATTTAAGTTAATTAACCCTCTTTATCTTACTAAAGTCTACAAAAGCCTTAACGGCATAACGGCAATGCATTTGGAAGAATTACGTAATATTATATTTAGGTATAAAGTCGATTCTTTTGTATATACTCATTTAGCAATCGATGTCGAAATTCTTCAAATCATTATTTTAACATATTTAAGTTAATAAAGCTTCTCTAACGTACTGAAGTTAACAGAAAGCCATGACGGCATAACGGCAGTGCATGTAGAAGAATTCCGTAATCTTATGTTTAGGTATAAATTCGATTTTCTTGTATATACACATTTAGCAGGCGATATCGAAATGCTTCAAATCATTAGTTTAACATATTTAAGTTAATTAACCTTCTTTAACATATTGAAGTTGATATAAAGCCATGGCGGCATAACGACAGTACATTTGGAAGAATTCCGTAGTCTTATATTTAGGAATAAAGTCGATTTTCTTGTATATATGCATTAACCAATCGATTTCGAAATGCTTCAAATAACTGGTGTAACATATCTATGTTAATAAAACTTCTTTAACGAACTAAAGTTAACATAAAGCCAAAACGGCATAACGGCAGTGCATTTAGAAGAATTCCGTTATCTTATGTTTTGGTATAAAATCGATTTTTTTGTATATACACATTTAGCAAGCGATAAGGAAATGCTTCAAATCATCATTTTAACATATTTAAGTTAATAAAGCTTTTTAACGCACTGAAGTTAACATAAAGCCATCGCGGCATAACGGCAGTGCATGTAGAAGAATTCCGTAATCTTATGTTTAGGTAGAAATTTGATTTTCTTGTATATACACATTTAGCAAGCGATATCGATATGCTTCAATTCATTACTTTAACATATTTATGTTAATTATCCTTCTTTAACGTATTGAAGATGATATAAAGCCATGGCGTCGTAACGACAGTACATTTGGAAGAATTCCGTAGTCTTATAATTAGGTATAAATTCGATTTTTTTGTATACATGCATTAAGCAATCGACACGAAATGCTTCGAATCATTATTTTAACATATTTAAGTTAATAAACCTTCTTTAACGAACTGAAGTCTACATAAAGTCTTAACGGTATAACTGCAGTGAATTTAGAAGAATTCCGCTATCTTATATTTAGGTATAAAGTCGATTTTCTTGTATTTACATATTTAGCAATCGATATCGAAATGCTTCAAATCATTGGTTTAACATATTTAAGTTAATTAAAAATCTTTAACGTATTGAAGGTTATATAAAGCCATGGCGGCATAACGACAGTACATTTGGAAGAATTCCGTAATCTTATATTTAGGTATAAAGTCGATTTTCTTGTATATATGCATTAAGCAATCGATATGGAAATGATTCAAATCATTAGTTTAACATATTTAAGTTAATTAACCATCTTTAACGTATTGAAGGTGATATAAAGCCATGGCGGCATAACGACAGTACATTTGGACGAATTCCGTAATCTTACGTTTCGGTATAAAGTCGATTTTTTGTATATATGCATTTAGCAATCGATATCGAAATGCTTCAAATCATTAGTTTAACATATTTAAGTTAACAAAACTTCTTTTAACGAACTGAGGTTGACAAAAAGCCATTTCGGAATAACGGCAGTGCATTTAGAAGAATTCCGTTATCTTATGTTTAGGTATAAGGTCGATTTTCTTGTATATATGCATTTAGCAATCGATATCGAAATGCTTCAAATCATTAGTTTAATATATTTAAAATAATGAGCCTACTTTATCGTACTGAAGTTTACATAAAGCCTTAACGGTATGACGGCAGTGCATTTAGAAGAATTTATAAATCTTATATTTAGGTATAAAGTCGTTTTTCTTGTATATACACATTTCGCAATCGTATTTGAAATGCTTCAAATCTTTTTTTTAACATATTTAAGTCAATAAACCTTCTTTAACGAACTGAAGTTTACATAAGGCCTTGGCGGCATAACGGCAGTGCATTTAGAAGAATTCCGTTATCTTATATTTAGGTATAAAGTCGATTTTTCTGTATTTACATATTTAGCAATGGATATCGAAATGCTACAAATCATTAGTTTAACATATTCAAGTTAATTTACCATCTTTAACGTATTGGAGGTGATATAAGGCCATGGCGGCATAACGACAGTACATTTGGAAGAATTCCGTAATCTTATATTTAGGTATAAAGTCGATTTTCTTGTATTTACATATTTAGCAATCGATATCGAAATGCTTCAAATCATTAGTTTAACATATTCAAGTTAATTAACCATCTTTGACGTATTGGAGGTGATGTAAGGCCATGGCGGCATAACGACAGTACATTTGGAAGAATTCCGTAATCTTATATTTAGGTATAAAGTCGATTTTCTTGTATATACACATTTCGCAATCGTATTTGAAATGCTTCAAATCTTTTGTTTAACATATTTAAGTTAATAAAGCTTCTTTAACGAACTGAAGTTTACATAAGGCCTTGGCGGCATAACGGCAGTGCATTTGGAAGAATTCCGTAACCTTATATTTAGGTATAAAGTCGATTTTCTTGTATATATGCATTTAGCAATCGATATCGAAATGCTTCGAATCATTAGTTTAACATATTTAAGTTAACAAAACTTATTTTAACGAACTGAGGTTGACAAAAAGCCATTTCGGAATAACGGCAGTGCATTTAGAAGAATTCCGTAATCTTAAATTTAGGTATAAAGTCGATTTTCTTGTACTTACACATTTAGAAATCGATAACGAAATGCTTCAAACCATTAGTTTAACATATTTAAAATAATAAACCTTCTTTAACGTATTGAAGGTGATATAGAGCCATGGCGGCTTAACGACAGTACATGTGGAAAAATTCCGTAATCTTACATTTAGGTATAAAGTCGATTTTCTTGTATTTACATATTTAGCAATCGACAACGAAATGCTTCAAACCATTAGTTTAACATATTTAAAATAATTAACCTTCTTTAACGTATTGAAGGTGATATGAAGCCATGGCCGTATAACGACAATACATGTGGAAGAATTCCGTAATCTTATATTTAGGTATACAGTCGATTTTGTTGTATATACACATTTAGCTAGCGATATCGAAATGCTTCAAATCATTAGTTTAACATACTTAAGTTAATTAATCCTCTTTATCTTACTGAAGTCTACATAAAGCCTTAACGGTGTAACGGCAGTGCATTTGGAAGAATTCTGTAATCTTATATTTAGGTAGGTATAAAGTCGATTTTGTTGAATATACGCATTAAGCAATCGATATCGAAATGCTTCAAATTATTAGTTTAGCATATTTAAGATAATTAACATTCTTTAACGTATTGAAGGTGATATAAAGCCAAGGCGGCATAACGACAGTACATGAGGAAGAATTCTGTAATCATATATTTAGGTATAAAGTCAATTTTCTTGTATATACTCATTTAGCAATCGATATCGAAATGCTTTACGGCATTTAGAAGAATTACGTAATCTTATATTTAGGTATAAAGTCGATTTTCTTGTATATACACATTTAGCTTTCGATATCGAAATGCTTCAAATCATTAGTTTAACATATTTAAAATAATTAACCCTCTTTATCTTACTGAAGTCTACAAAAGCCTTAGCGGCATATCGGCAGTTCATGTAGAAGAATTACGTGACTCATTAAATTAACGTATTTAAGTTAATAAACTTTCTTTAACGATCTGAAAATGGCATATAGCCATGGCGGCATAACGGCAGTGCATTTAGAAGAATTCCGTAATCTTATATTTAGCTATAAAGTCGATTTTCTTGTATTTACTCATTTAGCAATCGATACCGAAATGCTTCAAATCATTATTTTAACATTTTTAAGATAACAAAGCTTCTTTAACGCACTGAAGTTAACACAAAGCCATAACGGCATAACGGCAGTGCATTTAGAATTATTACGTAATCTTATATTTAGGTATAAATTCGATTTTCTTGTATATACACAGTTAGCTATCGATATCGAAATGATTTAAATCATTAGTTTAACATATTTAAAATAATTAACCCCCTTTATCTTACTGAAGTCTACAAAAGCCTTAGCAGCGTATCGGCAGTGCATTTAGAAGAATTACGTGACTCATTAAATTAACATATTTAAGTTAATAAACCTTTTTTAACGATCTGAAGTTGGCATATGGCCATGGCGGCATAACGGCAGTGCATGTAGAAGAATTCCGTAATCTTATATTTAGGTATAAGTTCGATTTTCCAGTGTATACACATTTAGCAATCGATATCGAAATGCTTCAAATCATTAGTTTAACATATTTAAGTTAATAAAGCTTCTTTAACGCATTGAAGTTAACATAAAGCCATGGCGGCATAACGGCAGTGAATTTAGAAGAATTACGTAATCTTATATTTAGGTATAAAGTCGATTTTCTTGTATATACTCATTTAGCAATCGATATCGAAATGCTTCAAATCGTTACTTTAACATATTTAAGTTAATTAACCTTCTTTAACGTATTGAAGTTGATATAAAGCCATGGTGGCATAACGACAGTACATTTAGAAGAATTCCGTAATCTTATATTTAGGTATAAAGTGGATTTTCTTGTATATACTCATTTAGCAATCGATATCAAAATGCTTCAAATCATAAGTTTAACATATTTAAGTTAATAAAGCTTCTTTAACGCATTGAAGTTAACATAAGGCCATGGCGGCATAACGGCAGTGAAATTAGAAGAATTACGTAATCTTATATTTAGGTATAAAGTCGATTTTCTTGTATATACTCATTTAGCAATCGATATCGAAATGCTTCAAATCGTTAGTTTAACATATTTAAGTTAATTAACCTTCTTTAACGTATTGAAGTTGATATAAAGCCATGGCGGCATAACGACAGTACATTTAGAAGAATTCCGTAATCTTATATTTAGGTATAAAGTGGATTTTCTTGTATATATGCATTAGGAAATCGATATCGAAATGCTTCAAATCATTGGTTTAGCATATTTAAGTTAATAAACCTTCTTTAACGAACTGAAGTTGGCATAAAGTCATGGCGGCAGAACGGCAGTGCATTAAGAAGGATTCCGTAATCTTATATTTAGGTATAAAGTTGATTTTGTTGTATGCACGCATTTAGCAATCGATAGCGAAATGCTTCAAATCATTAGTTTAACATATTTAAGTTAATTAGCCTTATTTATCTCACTGAAGTTTACATAAAGCCATGGCGGTATAACGGCAGTGCATTTGGAAGAATTCCGCTATCTTATATTTAGGTATAAAGTCGATTTTCTTGTATTTACATATTTAGCAATCGATATCGAAATGCTTCAAATCATTGGTTTAACATATTTAAGTTAATTAAAAATCTTTAACGTATTGAAGGTTATATAAAGCCATGGCGGCATAACGACAGTACATTTGGAAGAATTCCGTAATCTTATATTTAGGTATAAAGTCGATTTTCTTGTATATATGCATTAAGCAATCGATATGGAAATGATTCAAATCATTAGTTTAACATATTTAAGTTAATTAACCATCTTTAACGTATTGAAGGTGATATAAAGCCATGGCGGCATAACGACAGTACATTTGGACGAATTCCGTAATCTTACGTTTCGGTATAAAGTCGATTTTTTGTATATATGCATTTAGCAATCGATATCGAAATGCTTCAAATCATTAGTTTAACATATTTAAGTTAACAAAACTTCTTTTAACGAACTGAGGTTGACAAAAAGCCATTTCGGAATAACGGCAGTGCATTTAGAAGAATTCCGTTATCTTATGTTTAGGTATAAGGTCGATTTTCTTGTATATATGCATTTAGCAATCGATATCGAAATGCTTCAAATCATTAGTTTAATTATATTTAAAATAATGAGCCTACTTTATCGTACTGAAGTTTACATAAAGCCTTAACGGTATGACGGCAGTGCATTTAGAAGAATTTATAAATCTTATATTTAGGTATAAAGTCGTTTTTCTTGTATATACACATTTCGCAATCGTATTTGAAATGCTTCAAATCTTTTTTTTAACATATTTAAGTCAATAAACCTTCTTTAACGAACTGAAGTTTACATAAGGCCTTGGCGGCATAACGGCAGTGCATTTAGAAGAATTCCGTTATCTTATATTTAGGTATAAAGTCGATTTTTCTGTATTTACATATTTAGCAATGGATATCGAAATGCTACAAATCATTAGTTTAACATATTCAAGTTAATTTACCATCTTTAACGTATTGGAGGTGATATAAGGCCATGGCGGCATAACGACAGTACATTTGGAAGAATTCCGTAATCTTATATTTAGGTATAAAGTCGATTTTCTTGTATTTACATATTTAGCAATCGATATCGAAATGCTTCAAATCATTAGTTTAACATATTCAAGTTAATTAACCATCTTTGACGTATTGGAGGTGATGTAAGGCCATGGCGGCATAACGACAGTACATTTGGAAGAATTCCGTAATCTTATATTTAGGTATAAAGTCGATTTTCTTGTATATACACATTTCGCAATCGTATTTGAAATGCTTCAAATCTTTTGTTTAACATATTTAAGTTAATAAAGCTTCTTTAACGAACTGAAGTTTACATAAGGCCTTGGCGGCATAACGGCAGTGCATTTGGAAGAATTCCGTAATCTTATATTTAGGTATAAAGTCGATTTTCTTGTATATATGCATTTAGCAATCGATATCGAAATGCTTCGAATCATTAGTTTAACATATTTAAGTTAACAAAACTTATTTTAACGAACTGAGGTTGACAAAAAGCCATTTCGGAATAACGGCAGTGCATTTAGAAGAATTCCGTAATCTTAAATTTAGGTATAAAGTCGATTTTCTTGTACTTACACATTTAGAAATCGATAACGAAATGCTTCAAACCATTAGTTTAACATATTTAAAATAATAAACCTTCTTTAACGTATTGAAGGTGATATAGAGCCATGGCGGCTTAACGACAGTACATGTGGAAAAATTCCGTAATCTTACATTTAGGTATAAAGTCGATTTTCTTGTATTTACATATTTAGCAATCGACAACGAAATGCTTCAAACCATTAGTTTAACATATTTAAAATAATTAACCTTCTTTAACGTATTGAAGGTGATATGAAGCCATGGCCGTATAACGACAATACATGTGGAAGAATTCCGTAATCTTATATTTAGGTATACAGTCGATTTTGTTGTATATACACATTTAGCTAGCGATATCGAAATGCTTCAAATCATTAGTTTAACATACTTAAGTTAATTAATCCTCTTTATCTTACTGAAGTCTACATAAAGCCTTAACGGTGTAACGGCAGTGCATTTGGAAGAATTCTGTAATCTTATATTTAGGTAGGTATAAAGTCGATTTTGTTGAATATACGCATTAAGCAATCGATATCGAAATGCTTCAAATTATTAGTTTAGCATATTTAAGATAATTAACATTCTTTAACGTATTGAAGGTGATATAAAGCCAAGGCGGCATAACGACAGTACATGAGGAAGAATTCTGTAATCATATATTTAGGTATAAAGTCAATTTTCTTGTATATACTCATTTAGCAATCGATATCGAAATGCTTTACGGCATTTAGAAGAATTACGTAATCTTATATTTAGGTATAAAGTCGATTTTCTTGTATATACACATTTAGCTTTCGATATCGAAATGCTTCAAATCATTAGTTTAACATATTTAAAATAATTAACCCTCTTTATCTTACTGAAGTCTACAAAAGCCTTAGCGGCATATCGGCAGTTCATGTAGAAGAATTACGTGACTCATTAAATTAACGTATTTAAGTTAATAAACTTTCTTTAACGATCTGAAAATGGCATATAGCCATGGCGGCATAACGGCAGTGCATTTAGAAGAATTCCGTAATCTTATATTTAGCTATAAAGTCGATTTTCTTGTATTTACTCATTTAGCAATCGATACCGAAATGCTTCAAATCATTATTTTAACATTTTTAAGATAACAAAGCTTCTTTAACGCACTGAAGTTAACACAAAGCCATAACGGCATAACGGCAGTGCATTTAGAATTATTACGTAATCTTATATTTAGGTATAAATTCGATTTTCTTGTATATACACAGTTAGCTATCGATATCGAAATGATTTAAATCATTAGTTTAACATATTTAAGATAATTAACCCCCTTTATCTTACTGAAGTCTACAAAAGCCTTAGCAGCGTATCGGCAGTGCATTTAGAAGAATTACGTGACTCATTAAATTAACATATTTAAGTTAATAAACCTTTTTTAACGATCTGAAGTTGGCATATGGCCATGGCGGCATAACGGCAGTGCATGTAGAAGAATTCCGTAATCTTATATTTAGGTATAAGTTCGATTTTCCAGTGTATACACATTTAGCAATCGATATCGAAATGCTTCAAATCATTAGTTTAACATATTTAAGTTAATAAAGCTTCTTTAACGCATTGAAGTTAACATAAAGCCATGGCGGCATAACGGCAGTGAATTTAGAAGAATTACGTAATCTTATATTTAGGTATAAAGTCGATTTTCTTGTATATACTCATTTAGCAATCGATATCGAAATGCTTCAAATCGTTACTTTAACATATTTAAGTTAATTAACCTTCTTTAACGTATTGAAGTTGATATAAAGCCATGGTGGCATAACGACAGTACATTTAGAAGAATTCCGTAATCTTATATTTAGGTATAAAGTGGATTTTCTTGTATATACTCATTTAGCAATCGATATCAAAATGCTTCAAATCATAAGTTTAACATATTTAAGTTAATAAAGCTTCTTTAACGCATTGAAGTTAACATAAGGCCATGGCGGCATAACGGCAGTGAAATTAGAAGAATTACGTAATCTTATATTTAGGTATAAAGTCGATTTTCTTGTATATACTCATTTAGCAATCGATATCGAAATGCTTCAAATCGTTAGTTTAACATATTTAAGTTAATTAACCTTCTTTAACGTATTGAAGTTGATATAAAGCCATGGCGGCATAACGACAGTACATTTAGAAGAATTCCGTAATCTTATATTTAGGTATAAAGTGGATTTTCTTGTATATATGCATTAGGAAATCGATATCGAAATGCTTCAAATCATTGGTTTAGCATATTTAAGTTAATAAACCTTCTTTAACGAACTGAAGTTGGCATAAAGTCATGGCGGCAGAACGGCAGTGCATTAAGAAGGATTCCGTAATCTTATATTTAGGTATAAAGTTGATTTTGTTGTATGCACGCATTTAGCAATCGATAGCGAAATGCTTCAAATCATTAGTTTAACATATTTAAGTTAATTAGCCTTATTTATCTCACTGAAGTTTACATAAAGCCATGGCGGTATAACGGCAGTGCATTTGGAAGAATTCCGTAATCTTATATTTAGGTATAAAGTCGATTTTGTTGTATATACACATTTAGCGATGGATATCAAAATGCTTCAAATCAATAGTTTAACATATTTAAGTTAATTTGCCTTCTTTAACATATTGAAGTTAATATAAAGCCATGGCGGCATAATCTTATATTTAGGTATAAAGTCGATTTTCTTGTATATATGCATTAAGCAATCGATATCGAAATGCTTCAAATAACTGGTGTAACATATCTAAGTTACTAAACGTTCTTTAACGAACTGAAGTTGATATAAAGCCATGGCGGCATAACGGCAGTGCATTTAGAAGAACTCCCTTATCTTATATTTAGGTATAAAGTCGATTTTTTTGTATATACACATTTAGCAATCGATACCGAAATGCTTCAAATCATTAGTTTAACATATTTGAGTTAATAAACCTTCTTAACGAACTGAAGTTGGCATAAAGCCATGGCGGCCTAATGGCAGTGCATTTAGAAGAATTCCGTAATCTTATATTTAGGTATAAAGTCGATTTCTTTATATACACATTCGAATCTATTTAAATGGTTAAATCTTTTCGTATATACACATTTCGCAATCGTATTTGAAATGCTTCAAATCTTTTGTTTAACATATTTAAGTTAATAAAGCTAATTTAACGAATAAGTTTACATAAGGCCTTGGCGGCATAACGGCAGTGCATTTGGAAAATTCCGTAATCTTATATTTAGGTATAAAGTCGATTTTTTGTATTTACAATTAAGCAATCGATATCGAAATGTTTCAAATCATTAGTTTAAATATTTAAGTTAATAAACCTTCTTTAGCGATCTGAAGTTGGCATATAGCCATGGCGGCATAACGGCAGTGCATGTAGAAGAATTCCGTACTCAATATTTAGGTATAAAGTCGTTTTTCTTATATTTACATATTTAGCAATCGATATCGAAATGCTTCAAATCATTTGTTTAACATATTTAAGTAAATAACCTTCTTTAACTTATAGAAGTTGATATAAAGCAATGACGGCATAACGGCATTGCATTTAGAAGAATTCCGTAATCTTAAATTTAGGTATAAAGTCGATTTTCTTGTATACACATTTAGCAATCGATACGAAATGCTTCAAACATTAGTTTAACATATTTAATTAATTACCTTTTTACTATGAAGTTAATAAAGCCATGGCGGTTAAGGCAGTCATTTGGAAAATTCCGTAATCTTATATTTAGGTATAAAGTGATTTTTTGTATTACCATTAAGCATGGATACAAAATGCTTCAAACAATAGTTTAACATATTTAATTAATTCCTTCTTAACTATTGAAGTTAATATAAAGCCATGGCGGCATAATCTTATATTTAGGTATAAAGTCGATTTTCTGTATTAACTTAAGCAATCGATATCGAAATGCTTCAAATAATGGTTAACATATTAAGTTATATCTTTAACAACTGAAGTTAATAAAGCCTGCGGTAACGGCAGTGCATTTGAAGAACTTATCTTATATTTAGGTATAAAGTCGATTTTTTTGTATATACACATTAAGATACCGAAAACCTTCAATCATTAGTTTAACATATTTGAGTTAATAAACCTTCTTTAACGAACTGAAGTTGGCATAAAGCCATGGCGGCCTAATGGCAGTGCATTTAGAAGAATTCCGTAATCTTATATTTAGGTATAAAGTCGATTTTCTTGTATATCACATTTCGCAATCGTATTTGAAATGCTTCAAATCTTTTGTTAACATATTTAAGTTAATAAAGCTAATTTAACGAAATAAAGTTTACATAAGCCTTGGCGGCATAACGGCAGTGCATTTGAAAAATTCCGTAATCTTATATTTAGGTATAAAGTCGATTTTGTTGTATATACACATTTAGCAATCGATATCGAGATGGTTCAACTCATTAGCTTAAAATATTTAAGTTAATAAACCTTCTTTAGCGATCTGAAGTTGGCATATAGCCATGGCGGCATAACGGCAGTGCATGTAGAAGAATTCCGTACTCTAATATTTAGGTATAAAGTCGTTTTTCTTATATTTACATATTTAGCAATCGATATCGAAATGCTTCAAATCATTTGTTTAACATATTTAAGTAAATAACCTTCTTTAACTTATAGAAGTTGATATAAAGCAATGACGGCATAACGGCATTGCATTTAGAAGAATTCCGTAATCTTAAATTTAGGTATAAAGTCGATTTTCTTGTATTTACACATTTAGCAATCGATAACGAAATGCTTCAAACCATTAGTTTAACATATTTAAAATAATTAACCTTCTTTAACGTATTGAAGGTGATATAAAGCCATGGCGGCTTAAAGACAGTACATGTGGAAAAATTCCGTAATCTTATATTTAGGTATAAAGTTGATTTTCTTGTATTTACTCATTTAGCAATCGATAACGAAATGCTTCAAGCCATTAGTTTAACATATTTAAAATAATTAACCTTCTTTAACGTAATGAAGGTGATATGAAGCCATGGCGGCATAACGACAATACATGTGGAAGAATTCCGTAATCTTTAATTTAGGTATACAGTCGATTTTGCTGTATTTACACGTTTAGCTATCGATATCGAAATGCTTCAAATCATTAGTTTAACATACTTAAGTTAATTAATCCTCTTTATCTTACTGAAGTCTACATAAAGCCTTAACGGTGTAACGGCAGTGCATTTGGAAGAATTCTGTAATCTTATATTTAGGTAGGTATAAGGTCGATTTTGTTGAATATACGCATTAAGCAATCGATATCGAAATGCTTCAAATTATTAGTTTAGCATATTTACGATAATTAACCTTCTTTGACGTATTGAAGGTGATATAAAGCCAAGGCGGCATAACGACAGTACATGAGGAAGAATTCTGTAATCATATATTTAGGTATAAATTCGATTTTCTTGTATATACTCATTTAGCAATCGATATCGAAATGCTTAACGGCATTTAGAAGAATTACGTAATCTTCTATTTAGGTATAAAGTTGATTTTCTTGTATATACACATTTAGCTTTCGATATCGAAATGCTTCAAATCATTAGTTTAACCTATTTAAGATAATTAACCCTCTTTATCTTACTGAAGTCTACAAAAGCCTTAGCGGCATATCGGCAGTGCATTTAGAAGAATTACGTGACTCATTAAATTAACGTTTTTAAGTTAATAAACCTTCTTTAACGATCTGAAAATGGCATATAGCCATGGCGGCATAACGGCAGTGCATTTAGAAGAATTCCGTTATCTTATATTTAGGTATAAAGTCGATTTTCTTGTATATATGCATTAAGCAATCGATATCTAAACGCCTCAAATAACTGGTGTAACATATCTAAGTTACTAAACGTTCTTTAACGAACTGAAGTTGATATAAAGCCATGGCGGCATAACGACAGTGCATTTAGAAGAACCCCGTTATCTTATATTTAGGTATAAAGTCGATTTTTTTGTATATAAACATTTAGCAATCGATATCGAAATGCTTCAAATCATTAGTTTAACATATTTGAGATAATTAATTCTCTTTATCTTACTGAAGTCTACATAAGGCCTTAACGGTATAACGGCAGTGCATTTAGAAGAATTCCGTAATCTTGTAATTTTATATTTAGGTATAAAGTCGATTTTCTTGTATTTACGCATTAGCAATCGATATCGAAATGCTTCAAATCATTAGTTTGACATATTTAAGTTAATTAATTCTCTTTATCTTACTGAAGTCTACAAAAGCTTTAACGGCATAACGGCAGTGCATTTGGAAGAGTTCCGTAATGTTATATTTAGTTATAAAGTCGATTTTGTTGTATATACGCATTTAGCAATCGATAACGAAATGCTTCAAATCATTACTTTAACATATTTATGTTAATAAACCTTCTTTAACGAACTGAAGTTGGCATAGAGCCATGGCGGCATAACGGCAGTGCTTTTAGAAGAATCCCGTAATCTTATATTTAGGTATAAATTCGATTTTATTGTATATACCCATTTAGCAATCGATATCGAAATGCTTCAAATAATTAATTTAACATATTTAAGTTAATAAACCTTCTTTAGCGCACTGAAGTCTACATAAAGCCTTAACGGTATAACTGCAGTGCATTTAGAAGAATTCCGTAATCTTATATTAAGGTATAAAGTAGATTTTCTTGTATTTACATATTTAGCAATCGATATCGAAATGCTTCAAATAACTGGTTTAACATATTTAAGTTAATTAACCCTCTCTATCTTACTGAAGTCTACATAAGGCCTTAACGGCATAACGGCAGTGCATTTAGAAGAATTCCGTTATCTTATATTTAGGTATAAATTCGATTTTCTTGTATATACACATTTAGCAAGCGATATCGAAGTGGTTCAAATCATTAGTTTACAATTTTAAGTTAATTAACCTTCTGTAACGTATGGAATTTGATATAAGGCCATGGCGGCATAACGACAGTGCATTTAGAAGAATTCCGTAATCTTATATTTAGGTATAAAGTCGATTTTCTTGTATATACACATTTAGCAATCTATAACGAAATGCTTCAAATCATTAGTTTAACATATTTAAGTTAATTACCGTTCTTTATCTTACTGAAGTTTACATAAAGCCATAAAGGTATAACGGCGGTTCATTTGGAAGAATTCCGAAATCTTATACTTAGGTAAAAAGTCGATTTTGTGTAGCAAACGAAATCGAGATGCTTCAACTCATTAGCTTAACATATTTAAGTTAATAAACCTTTTTTAACGATCTGAAGTTGACATATAGCCATGGCGGCATTACGGCAGTGCATGTAGAAGAATTCCGTTATCATATATTTAGATATAAAGTCGATTTTGTTGTATGTACACATTTAGCTATCGATATCGAAATGCTTCAAATCATTAGTTTAACATATTAAGCTAACAAACATTTTTTGGCTTAATGAAGTCTACATAAAGCCTTAACGGAATATCGGCAGTGCATTTAGAAGAATTCCGTAATGTTATAATTTTGTATTTAGGTATAAAGTCGATTTTCTTGTACTTACACATTTGGCAATCGATATCGAAATGCTTCAAACCATTAGTTCGACATATTTAAAATAATTAACCTTCTTTAACGTATTGAAGGTGATATAAAGCCATGGCGGCATAACGACAGTACATGTGGAAGAATTCCGTAATCTTATATTTAGGTATAAAGTCGATTTTCTTGTATATACTCATTTAGCAATCCATATCGAAATGCTTCAAATCAGTAGTTTAACATATATAAGTTAATTAATTAATGTTGTAATTTTATATTTAGGTATAAAGTCGATTTTCTTGTATTTACACATTTAGCAAGCGATATCGAAATGCTTCAAATCATTAGTGTAACATATTTAAGTTAATTAACCTTCTTTCACGTATTGAAGTTGACATAAAGCCATGGCGGCATAACGGCAGTGCATGTAGAAGAATTCCGTTATCTTATATTTAGGTATAAAGTCGATATTCTTGTATATACACATTTAGCAATCGATATCGAGATGCTTCAACTCATTAGCTTAATATATTTAAGTTAATTAACCTTCTTTAACGCACTGAAGTCTACATAAAGACTTAACGGTATAACTGCAGTGCATTTAGAAGAATTTCGTAATCTTATATTTAGGTATAAAGTCGATTTTTTTGTATATACACATTTAGTTATCGATATCGAAATGCTTCAAATCATTAGTCTAACATATTAAGTTAATAAACATTTTTTAGCTTATTGAAGTCTACTTAAAGCCTTAACGGAATAACCGCAGTGCATTAAGAAGAATTCCGTAATGTTATAATTTTATATTTAGGTATAAATTCGATTTTCTTGTATTTACACATTTAGCAATCGATATCGAAATGCTTCAAACTATTAGTTCAACATATTTAAAATAATTAACCTTCTTTAACGTACTGAAGGTGATACAAGGCTATGGCGGCATAACGACAGTACAAGTGGAAGAATTCCGTAATCTTATATTTAGGTATAAAGTCGATTTTCTTGAATATAAATATTTAGCAATCGATATCGAAATGCTTCAAATCATTAGTTTACCATATTTAAGTTAATTAATCCTCTTTATCTTACTGAAGTCTACAAAAGCTTTAACAGCATAACGGCCGTACATTTGGAAGAGTACCGTAATCTTATATTTAGTTATAAAGTCGATTTTGCTGTACATAAGCATTTAGCAAGCGATATCGAAGTGGTTCAAATCATTAGTTTAGTATATTTAAGTTAATAGCCCTTCTTTAACGAAATTAAGTTGGCATAGAGCCATGGCGGCATAACGGCAGTGAATTTAGAAGAATTCCGTAATCTTATATTTAGGTATAAAGTCGATTTTCCTGTATATACCCATTTAGAAATCGATATCGAAATGCTTTAAATATATAATTTAACACATTTAAGTTAATAAACCTTCTTTACCGCACTGAAGTCTACATAAAGCTTTAACGGCTTAACGGCAGTGCATTTAGAAGAATTCCGTTATCTTATATTTAGGTATAAATTCGATTTTCTTGTATATACACATTTAGCAAGCGATATCGAAGTGGTTCAAATCATTAGTTTATTATATTTAAGTTAATTAACCTTCTGTAACGTATGGAAGTTGATATAAAGCCATGGCGGCATAACGGCAGTGCATTTAGAAGAATTCCGTAATCTTATATTTAGGTATAAAGTCGACTTTGTTGTATATACACATTTAGCAATCGATATCGAAATGCTTCAAATCATTAGTTTAACATATAAAGTTAATTTACCTTCTTTGTCTTACTGAAGTTTACATAAAGCCTTAACGGTATAACGGCAGTGCATTTAGAGGAATTCCGTAATCTTATATTTAGGTATAAAGTCGATTTTCTTGTATACACCCATTTAGCAATCCATATCGAAATGCTTCAAATCAGTAGTTTAAAACATTTAAGTTAATTAATTAATGTTGTAATTTTATATTTAGGTATAAAGTCGATTTTTTTGTATATACACATTTAGTTATCGATATCGAAATGCTTCAAATCATTAGTCTAACATATTAAGTTAATAAACATTTTTTAGCTTATTGAAGTCTACTTAAAGCCTTAACGGAATAACCGCAGTGCATTAAGAAGAATTCCGTAATGTTATAATTTTATATTTAGGTATAAATTCGATTTTCTTGTATTTACACATTTAGCAATCGATATCGAAATGCTTCAAACTATTAGTTCAACATATTTAAAATAATTAACCTTCTTTAACGTACTGAAGGTGATACAAGGCTATGGCGGCATAACGACAGTACAAGTGGAAGAATTCCGTAATCTTATATTTAGGTATAAAGTCGATTTTCTTGAATATAAATATTTAGCAATCGATATCGAAATGCTTCAAATCATTAGTTTAACATATTTAAGTTAATTAATTCCCTTTATCTTATTGAAGTCTACAAAAGCTTTAACGGCATAACGACAGTGCATTTAGAAGAATTCCGTAATCTTATGTTTAGGTATAAAGCCGATTTTGTTGTATATACGCATTTAGCAATCGATATCGAAATGCTTCAACTCATGAGTTTAACATATTTAAGATAATTAACCCTCTTTATCTTATAGAAGTCTACAAAAGCCTAAATGGCATAACCGCAGTGCATTTAGAAGAATTACGTAATTTTATATTTAGGTATAAAGTCGATTTTCTTGTATATTTATATTTACCTATCGATATCGAAATGCTTCAAATCATTAGTTTAACATATTTAAGTTAATTAATCTTCTTTATCTCACTGAAGTCTACATAAAGACTTAACCGTATAACTGCAGTGCATTTTGAAGAATTCCGTAATCTTATATTTAGGTAGAAAGTCGATTTTTTTGTATATACACATTTAGTTATCGATATCGAAATGCTTCAATCCATTAGTTTAACATATTAAGTTAATAAACATTTTTTAGCATATTGAAGTCTACTTAAAGCCTTAACGGAATAACGGCAGTGCATTAAGAAGAATTCCGTAATGTTATAATTTTATATTTAGGTATAAAGTCGATTTTCTTGTATTTACACATTTAGCAATCGATATCGAAATTCTTCAAATCATTAGTTTAACATATTTAATTTAATTGACCCTCTTAATCTTACTGGAGTCTACAAACGCATTAACGGCATAACGGCAGTGCATTTAGAAGAATTACGTAATCTTATATTTAGGCATAAAGTCGATTTTCTTGTATATACTCATTTAGCAATCGATATCGAAATGCTTCAAATCATTAGTTTACCGTATTTAAATTAATTAATCCTCTTTATCTTTTTGAAGTCTACAAAAGCCTTAATGGCATAACGGCAGGGCATTTGGAAAAGTTCCGTAACTTTATATTTAGTTATTAAGTCGATTTTGTTGTATATACGCATTAAGCAATGGATATCAAAATGCTTCAAATCAATAGTTTAACATATTTAAGTTAATTTACCTTCTTTAACATATTGAAGCTAATACAAAGCCATGCGGCATAATCTTATATTTAGGTATAAAGTCGATTTTCTTGTATATATGCATTAAGCAATCGATTTCGAAATGCTTCAAATAACTGGTGAAACATATCTAAGTTAATAAACCTCCTTTATCGAACTGAAGTTGAGATAAAGCCATAACGGCAGTGCATTTGGAAGAATTCCGTAGTCTTGTATTTAGGTATAAAGTCGATTTTATTGTATATACACATTTTGCAATCGATATCGAAATGCTTCAAATAACTGGTTTAACATTTTTAAGTTAATTAACCTTCTTTATCTTACTGAAGTATACATAAAGCCATAACGGCAGTATATTTATATGAATGCCGTTGTCTTATAGTTAGGTATAAAGTCGATTTTGTTGTACATACACATTTAGCAATCGATATCGAAATGCTTCAAATCATTAGTTTAACATATTTAAGTTAATAAACCTTCTTTCACGAAATTAAGTTGGCATAGAGCCATGGCGGCATAACGGCAGTGCATTTAGAAGAATTCCGAAATCTTATATTTAGGTATAAAGTCGATTTTCTTGTATTTACATATTTAGCAATCGATATCGAAATGCTTCAAATCATTAGTTTAACATATTTAAGTTAATTAACCCTCTCTATCTTACTGAAGTCTACATAAGGCCTTAACGGCATAACGGCAGTGCATTTAGAAGAATTCCGTTATCTTATATTTAGGTATAAATTCCATTTTCTTGTATATACACATTTTGCAATCGATATCGAATGCTTCAAATAAGTCATTTAACATATTTAAGTTAATTAACCTTCTTTATCTTACTGAAGTATACATAAAGCCATAACGGCAGTATATTTATATGAATTCCGTTGCCTTATAGTTAGGTATAAAGTCGATTTTGTTGTACATACACATTTAGCAATCGATATCGGAAGGCTTCAAATCATTGGTTTAGCATATTTAAGTTAATAAACCTTCTTTAACGAACTGAAGTTGGCATAAAGTCATGGCGGCATAACGGCAGTGCATTTAGAAGAATTCCGTAATCTTATATTTAGGTATAAAGTCGATTTTGTTGTATACACGCATTTAGCAATCGATATCGAAATGCTTCATACATTAGTTTTACATATTTAAGGTAATTAGCCTTATTTATCTTACTGAAGTTTACATAAAGCCATGGCGGCATAACGGCAGTGCATTTGGAAGACTTCCGTAATCTTATATTTAGGTATAAAGTCGATTTTGTTGTACATACGCATTTAGCAATCGATAACGAAATGCTTCAAATCATTACTTTAACATATTTAAGTTAATAAACCTTATTTAACGAACTGAAGTTGGCATAGAGCCATGGCGGCATAACGGCAGTGCATTTCAATCATTGGTTTAGCATATTTAAGTTAATAAACCTTCTTTAACGAACTGAAGTTGGCATAAAGTCATGGCGGCATAACGGCAGTGCATTTAGAAGAATTCCGTTATCATATATTTAGGTATAAAGTCGATTTTGTTGTATACACGTATTTAGCAATCGATATCGAAATGCTTCAAATCATTAGTTTTACATATTTAAGTTAATTAGCCTTATTTATCTTACTGAAGTTTACATAAAGCCATGGCGGCATAGCGGCAGGGCATTTTGAAGAATTCCGTAATTTTATATTTAGGTATAAATTCGATTTTCTTTTATATACACATTTAGCAATGGATATCAAAATGCTTCAAATCAATTGTTTAACATATTTAAGTTAATTTACCTTCTTTAACATATTGAAGTTATTATAAAGCCATGGCGGCATAATCTTATATTTAGGTATAAAGTCGATTTTCTTGTATATATGCATTAAGCAATCGATTTCGAAATGCTTCAAATAACTGGTGTAACATATCTAAGTTACTAAACGTTCTTTATCGAACTGAAGTTGATATAAAGCCATGGCGGCATAAGGACAGTGCATTTAGAAGAATTACGTTATCTTATATTTAGGTAATAAGTCGATTTTTTTGTATATACACATTTAGCTATCGAAATCGAAATGCTTCAAATCATTCGTTTAACATATTTATGTTAATAAACCTTCTTTAACGATCTGAAGTTGGCATATAGCCATGGCGGCATAACGGCAGTGCATGTAGAAGAATTCCGTAAGCTTATATTTAGGTATAAAGTCGATTTTCTTGTATATTTATATTTAGCTATCGATATCGAAATGCTTCAAATCATTGGTTTAGCATATTTAAGTTAATAAACCTTCTTTAACGAACTGAAGTTGGCATAAAGTCATGGCGGCATAACTGCAGTGCATTTAGAAGAATTCCGTAATCTTATATTTAGGTATAAAGTCGATTTTTTTGTATATACACATTTAGTTATCGATATCGAAATGCTTCAAATCATTAGTTTAACATATTAAGTTAATAAACATTTTTTAGCCTATTGAAGTCTACCTAAAGCCTTAACGGAATAACCGCAGTGCATTAAGAAGAATTCCGTAATGTTATAATTTTATATTTAGGTATAAAGTCGATTTTCTTGTATTTATACATTTAGCAATCGATATCGAAATGCTTCAAACTATTAGTTCAACATATTTAAAATAATTAACCTTCTTTAACGTACTGAAGTTGATACAAAGCCATGGCGGCATAACGACAGTACAAGTGGAAGAATTCCGTAATCTTATATTTAGGTATAAAGTCGATTTTCTTGCATATATACATTTAGCAATCGATATCGAAGTGCTTCAAATCATTAGTTTAACATATTTAATTTAACTGACCCTCTTAATCTTACTGAAGTCTACAAACGCATTAACGGCATAACGGCAGTGCATTTAGAAGAATTACGTAATCTTATATTTAGGCATAAAGTCGATTTTCTTGTATATACTCATTTAGCAATCGATATCGAAATGCTTCAAATCATTAGTTTAACATATTTAAATTAATTTATCCTCTTTATCTTTCTGAAGTCTACAAAAGCCTTAATGGCATAACGGCAGGGCATTTGGAAAAGTTCCGTAACTTTATATTTAGGTATTAAGTCGATTTTGTTGTATATACGCATTTAGCAATGGATATCAAAATGCTTCAAATCAATAGTTTAACATATTTAAGTTAATTTACCTTCTTTAACATATTGAAGTTAATACAAAGCCATGCGGCATAATCTTATGTTTAGGTATAAAGTCGATTTTCTTGTATATATGCATTTAGCAAACGATTTCGAAATGCTTCAAATAACTGGTGAAACATATCTAAGTTAATAAACCTCCTTTATCGAACTGAAGTTGAGATAAAGCCATAACGGCAGTGCATTTGGAAGAATTCCGTAATCTTATATTTAGGTATAAAGTCGATTTTCTTGTATATACACATTTTGCAATCGATATCGAAATGCTTCAAATAACTGGTTTAACATATTTAAGTTAATTAACCTTCTTTATCTTACTGAAGTATACATAAAGCCATAACGGCAGTATATTTATATGAACGCCGTTGTCTTATAGTTAGGTATAAAGTCGATTTTGTTGTACATACACATTTAGCAATCAATATGGAAATGCTTCAAATCATTAGTTTAACATATTTAAGTTAATTAATCCTCTTTATCTTACTGAAGTCTACAAAAGCTTTAACAGCATAACGGCAGTGCATTTGGAAGAGTACCGTAATCTTATATTTAGTTATAAAGTCGATTTTGCTGTATATACGCATTTAGCAATCGATAACGAAATGCTTGAAATCGTTAGTTTAACATATTTAAGTTAATAAACCTTCTTTAACGAAATTAAGTTGGCATAGAGCCATGGCGGCATAACGGCAGTGCATTTAGAATGAAAGTTGAGGAACGCACTGCGACCTTTGGTCTATTGTGCCCTCTCCTGGCTCACATTGACTCACTCAGCCCCAGCGCATGAATAAAATCCAACACCTTGTCAGGTGCTAATGAGGCAATGTGATCCCTATCTGGACAAGATAGTCCGAGGGCCTTTGTCCTGCGTCTCCAGACCGCTGTGCAGTCGATCAGCAGGTGCTCCGGGGTTTCAGGCTCCCTATCGCAGAACCGGCAACTTGTACTAGAGGATAGGCCCATGCTATGTAGGTGCCTGTTTAGTTTGCAGTGTCCAGTGTACCATGCGACCAGTAACCTGAGCTTGTTCCTTGGGAGGTTTATCACAGTTTTGAACCTTTTCAGGTTGTAGCCCCCCATTAGCAGCTTGGCCTGTCTCATACCGTGAGTTTGGTGCCAATGCTGCTCCCTGCCCTCTACCTCTTCCTTACGGAGCAGCTCTTTCATGGCATGGGGACCCACCCCCATGAAGGGTTCGGGTCCTACCACCTTGGTGGAGGCTGCGGAGCGGGCGAGCTCGTCTGCCAGTTCATTACCGGCTATTCCTTTGTGACCAGGCACCCAGATTAGGTGTACCTGGTTCTGTTCTGCAAGGCTGTTCAGCCTTTCCCTGCACTCCTGCACTAGTAGCGATTTGATCTCATAGAAAAAGATCGCCTTTAGCGCCGCTTGACTATCGCTGAGGATCGCTATTCGCTCATTACGATAGTTGCGATGGAGGTTAATATCGATACACTGGCTTATTGCGAAGACTTCCGCTTGAAAAATGCTCGGGAACTCTCCCATGGGTATGGAGAGTTTAGTGCGTGGGCCCACAATCCCTGCGCCGATTCCCTCAGCCATTTTAGAGCCATCGGTGTACCACCTTAGCGTGCTATTCCTCAGCATCAGTTCGAAGTTGGAATCATCCCATTCGTCTTTACTGCCAAGGGTAACCTTGAATCTTTTCCTGAAGTTGACCGTTTTTGTAATGCTATCCCTCGGGAGGAGGACCAATGGCAAGCCGCCGCTTATCATCTCCATCCTCCGGGATGAGATTACTTTGCCAAAACCGCACCCCTCCGCCGTTATTTGCAGAAGTGTGTGCTTGGCTGCCTGACCGATAACCAAGTGAAGCGGTGTCAGTTCCAGCAAAGCCTCCAGTGCCGCAGTTGGACAGGTTCGCATTGCACCCGTCATACAGACACAGGCTAAACGCTGTAGCTTCAAAAGTCTTGTCTTAACAGAAGTTTGAGACGCTATTGAGGCCCATGCCACCGCCCCATATGTGATTATCGGTCGCACTATCATGGTGTACAACCACCTAACGATCCTTGGCTTACAGCCCCAGGACTTTCCCGCCAGTCGATTGCACACCATCAAAGCCTTCGTCGCCTTGATCACGGTCAGGTTTAAATGTTGCTTCCACCGCAGAGTGGAGTCAAGCATCAAGCCCAGGTATTTGACACTACTGGCCATCACTATTTCACTTCCCCCAAGTGAGAGATTCCTAAGACCGGGTAGGGACCTACGTCTCGTAAACGGGACCACGGTCGTCTTGGAGGGGTTGATGTTCAATTCAACTCCCCTACACCACCCCTTTGCTAGGTTTAGACCCCTTTGGACCAAGTCACATAGAGTGTCTTCGTATTTGCCTTTGGCCATGATCACAATGTCGTCCGCATACCCCTGGCAGCGGATCCCATTGTCCGTTAGCAGTGCTAACAGGTCGTCCACAACTAGGCTCCATAGTAGGGGGGATAACACGCCACCCTGTGGGCAGCCTCTAGTTGTGCCGAGACGTATCCTACTATCGCCTACTGTGGTCTCCGCAACCCTGGAGCGCAGTACGGCTTGTATCCATCTGCGCACCGGTGCTGCCACATTCCTTTTCTCCAGTGCCCTGGCTACACTCTTGTGGGACGTATTGTCAAAGGCACCTTCGATATCCAAGAACGCGCAAAGCATCACTTCCCCATGCTCTAGTGAGCTCTCTATCTCAGAGGTCAGCTGATACAGGGCAGTGCTCGTTGATCTGCCCGCCCTGTAGGCATGTTGAGCCGCATGCAGCGGTGCTCTCCTCAGCGCATTCATCCTTATTTCCTGGTCCACGACCTTCTCCATGGTTTTTAGTAGGAAAGATGTTAGGCTAATTGGCCTGTACGATTTTGCCAATGAATAGTCTTTCCTACCTACCTTGGGTATGAAGATCACCTTCGCTGTCCTCCATATCTCAGGGATGTACGCCAATGCAAGGCTCTCTCTCAACAGCCGCAACAGGTGGGGCAATAGGAGTTGCTCCCCCTGTTGTAACAGCGCCGGGAAGATGCCATCCACCCCCGGAGACTTGAATCTCTCAAACGAGGCCATTGCCCACTTGATTGAGTCCGCCGTAAACAGCCGTCTGGCTATACTCCAATCCTCACGGGCTACGGGCCTGTGAGGCCGCTTAACCACCGTGCTAAACCTGTAATACAGGCGGAATCCTTCTGCCCGGACGTATTTGAATGACTCGTCGTCTATGTACAGGTTTAGCCTCCATCCCTTCATTCCACCTAGTTCTTCCATCTTGCTGCTCGCAACGCGCCACGATGAAGTGCTAAGCCCCAAGTTCTGATTCTTCACCAGTCCTAGGGCATACTCGTACGGTCTGTCATCGCTTCTTGGGAGGAACATTGTCATGCTGTGCATGACGGGCAAATCTTCAAATCATTAGTTTAACATATTTAAATTAATTAATCCTCTTTATCTTTTTGAAGTCTACAAAAGCCTTAATGGCATAACGGCAGGGCATTTGGAAAAGTTCCGTAACTTTATATTTAGGTATTAAGTCGATTTTGTTGTATATACGCATTTAGCAATGGATATCAAAATGCTTCAAATCAATAGTTTAACATATTTAAGTTAATTTACCTTCTTTAACAAATTGAAGTTAATACAAAGCCATGCGGCATAATCTTATATTTAGGTATAAAGTCGATTTTCTTGTATATATGCATTTAGCAATCGATTTCGAAATGCTTCAAATAACTGGTGAAACATATCTTAGTTAATAAACCTCCTTTATCGAACTGAAGTTGAGATAAAGCCATAACGGCAGTGCATTTGGAAGAATTCCGTAATCTTATATTTAGGTATAAAGTCGATTTTCTTGTATATACACATTTTGCAATCGATATCGAAATGCTTCAAATAACTGGTTTAACATATTTAAGTTAATTAACCTTCTTTATCTTACTGAAGTATACATAAAGCCATAACGGCAGTATATTTATATGAATGCCGTTGTCTTATAGTTAGGTATAAAGTAGATTTTGTTGTACATACACATTTAGCAATCGATATCGAAATGCTTCAAATCATTAGTTTAACATATTTAAGTTAATTAATCCTCTTTATCTTACTGAAGTCTACAAAAGCTTTAACAGCATAACGGCAGTGCATGTGGAAGAGTACCGTAATCTTATATTTAGTTATAAAGTCGATTTTGCTGTATATACGCATTTAGCAATCGATAACGAAATGCTTCAAATCGTTAGTTTAACATATTTAAGTTAATAAACCTTCTTTAACGAAATTAAGTTGGCATAGAGCCATGGCGGCATAACCGCAGTGCATTTAGAAGAATTCCGTAATCTTATATTTAGGTATAAAGTCGATTTTCTTGTATATACCCATTTAGCAATCGATATCGAAATGCTTCAAATATCTAATTTAACACATTTAAGTTAATAAACCTTCTTTACCGCACTGAAGTCTACATAAAGCCTTAACGGTATAACTGCAGTGCATTTAGAAGAATTCCGTAATCTTATATTTAGGTATAAAGTCGATTTTCTTGTATTTACATATTTAGCAATCGATATCGAAATGCTTCAAATCATTAGTTTAACATATTTAAGTTAATTAACCCTCTCTATCTTACTGAAGTCTACATAAGGCCTTAACGGCATAACGGCAGTGCATTTAGAAGAATTCCGTTATCTTATATTTAGGTATAAATTCGATTTTCTTGTATATACACATTTAGCAAGCGATATCGAAGTGGTTCAAATCATTAGTTTATTATATTTAAGTTAATTAGCCTTCTGTAACGTATGGAAGTTGATATAAAGCCATGGCGGCATAACGGCAGTGCATTTAGAAGAATTCCGTAATCTTATATTTAGGTATAAAGTCGATTTTCTTGTATATACCCATTTAGCAATCGATATCGAAATGCTTCAAATCATTAGTTTAACATATGTATTTAAGTTAATTTACCTTCTTTAGCGTATTGAAGTTGTTATAAAGCCATGGCGGCATAACGGCAGTGCATTTAGAAGAATTCCGTAGTCTTATATTTAGGTATAAAGTCGATTTTCTTGTATTTACATATTTAGCAATCGATATCGAAATGCTTCCAATCATAAGTTTAACATATTTAAGTTAATTAACCCTTGATGTCTTACTGAAGTCTACATAAAGCCTTAACGGCATAACGGCAGTGCATGTAGAAGAACTCCGTTATCATATAGTTAGGTATAAAGTCGATTTTCTTGTATATACACATTTTGCTATCGAAATGCTTCACATCACTAGTTTAACATATTAAATTAATAAACATTTTTTAGCTTACTGAAGTCTACATAAGGCCTTAACGGTATAACGGCAGTGCACTTAGAAGAACTCCGCAATGTTATAATTTTATATTTAAGTATAAAGTCGATTTTCTTGTATTTACACATTTCGCAATCGATATCGAAATGCTTCAAACCATTAGTTTAGAAATATTTAAGTTAATTAACCTTCTTTAAGGTATTGAAGGTAATATAAAGCCATGGCGGCATAACAGCAGTACATTTGGAAGAATTCCGTAATCTTATATTTAGGTATAAAGTCGATTTTCTTTTATATGCACATTTTGCAATCAATATCGAAATGCTCCAAATAACTGGTTTAACATATCTAAGTTAATTAACTTTCTTTAATGAACGAAAGTATGTATAAAGCCATGGCGGCATAACGGCAGTGCATAGAGAAGAATTCCGTGATCTTATGTTTAGGTATAAAGTCGATTTTGTTGTATATACACATTTAGCAATCCGTATCGAGATGCTTCAACTCATTGGTTTAAGATATTTAAGTTAATTAACCTTCTTTAACGTATTGAAGTTGATATTAGGCCATAAGCCGTAATCTTATGTTTAGGTATAAATTCGATTTTATTGTATATACACCTTTAGCAAGCGATATCGAAATGCTTTAAATCATTAGTTTAACATATTTAAGTTCATAAACCTTCTTTAATGAACTGAAGTTGGCATAAAGCAATGGCGGCATAACGGCAGTTCATGTAGAAGAATTCCGTAATCTTATGTTTAGGTATAAATTCGATTTTATTGTATATACACATTTAGCAAGCGATATCGAAATGCTTCAAATCATTAGTTTAACATATTTAAGTTCATAAACCATCTTTAACGAACTGAAGTTGGCATAAAGCCGGCATAACGACAGTACATTTGGAAGAATTCCGTAGTCTTATATTTAGGTATAAAGTCGATCTTCTTGTACATACACATTTAGCAATCGATATCGAAATGCTTCAAATCATTAGTTTAACATCTTTAAGTTAATAAACCTTCTTTATCTTACTGAAGTTTACATAAAGCCATAACGGTAAACGGCAGTGCATTTGGAAGAATTCCGTAAACTTATATTTAGGTATAAAGTCGATTTTCTTGTATACACACATTTAGGAATCGATGACGAAATGCCTCAAGTCATTAGTTTAACATATTTAAATTAACAAAACTTCTTTATCTTACTAAAGTTTACATAAAGCCTTAACGGTATAACGGCAGTGCATTTGGAACAATTCCGTAATCTTATATTTAGGTAAAAAGTCGATTTTGTTGTATATACACATTTAGCAATCGATATCGAAATGCTTCAAATCATTAGTTTAACATGTTTAAGTTAATTAACCTTCTTTAACGTAATGAAGGTGACATAAAGCCATGGCGGCATAACGACAGTACATTTGGAAGAATTCCGTAGTCTTATATTTAGGCATAAAGTCGATCTTCTTGTACATACACATTAAGCAATCGATATCGAAATGCTTCAAATCATTAGTTTAACATATTTAAGTTAATAAACCTTCTTTATCTTACTGAAGTTTACATAAAGCCATAACGGTAAACGGCAGTGCATTTGGAAGAATTCCGTAAACTTATATTTAGGTATAAAGTCGATTTTCTTGTATACACACATTTAGGAATCGATGACGAAATGCCTCAAATCATTAGTTTAACATATTTAAATTAACAAAACTTCTTTATCTTACTAAAGTTTACATAAAGCCTTAACGGTATAACGGCAGTGCATTTGGAACAATTCCGTAATCTTATATTTAGGTAAAAAGTCGATTTTGTTGTATATACACATTTAGCAGTCGATATCGAAATGCTTCAAATCATTAGTTTAACATGTTTAAGTTAATTAACCTTCTTTAACGAACTGAAGTTGGCATAAAGTCATGGCGGCATAACGGCAGTGCATTTAGAAGAATTCCGTAATCTTATATTTAGGTATAAAGTCGATTTTCTTGTATATACTCAGTAAGCAATCGATATCGAAATGCTTCAAATCATTAGTTTAACATATTTAAGTTAAGTAACCTTCTTTATCTTACTGAAGTTTACATAAAGCCATAACGGTAAACGGCAGTGCATTTGGAAGAATTCCGAAAACTTATATTTAGGTACAAAGTCGATTTTGTTGCGTATACCCATATAGCAATCGATATTTATATGCTTCGAATAATTACTTTAACATATTTAAGTTAATTAACCTTCTTTAACGTATTGAAGTTGATATAAAGACATGGCGGCATAACGACAGTACATTTGGAAGAATTCCGTAGCCTTATATTTAGGTATAAAGTCGATTTTTTGTATATATGCATTAAGCAATCGATAT